>CAWTZC010002389.1:1200000-1656865 GCA_963919715.1 Microtus obscurus
TATCATTGTTAAAAAACAGAATTAAAAGCCATCCCTCAAATCCCCACTTTCATCATGCTTTCAGATGCCTTACTGGGAAAATTTCAAGTACTCCACTCTCTTCCTAGAAATGGCCTGAGTCCTCCCTTTGCACTGACAGATGACCAGTCCAAGTTTGTTTGTCTTTGTGAGGGCTTCCTGGGAACACAGCTTCAGCTAGAAAGAAATACCCTGGAAAGAAGAAAATTGCAAACTTAGAGCTTCAGTGACAGATTTCCCAAACTGGAAATGACATATGTTTTCTATTACCCAATTACTGAACACTATGGACCTGCCTGCCTCAAGACGTCTCTGTTGATAAAGACTGTGATTTCTCAGTGGTGTCCCAAGGCAGTGCCTTCACTATGGAGAACATTTTGAATAAGTAAGAGAATAGTCTTCTTGACCACTGACTCTGCAAGTGAAAGCTTAGAAGCTGCTGATGTTTCTGAGACGATCCTTCCAGCATCTTCTCTTGTGGTGTGCATTCTAGATCCATCTCTGTCATTGTGATAAAATACCTGAAAAATTGCATTAGGGATGGAAAGAGTTAATTCAGCTCACAATTCCAGGCTACAATACATCAACAAAGGGGAATCCAGGCAGGAACCTGAGCATTTGTCACATCACACCCATATTCAAGAGAGAAAGAATAAACACATCTTTGCTTGCTGGTGCTAAGCTAGCTCCTTTAACCTTGTATAATTCAGGACCTAGCCTAGGGAATGAAGCCACCTACAGTGGGTGGTCAAAGAACAATCAAGACAATCTTCTACAGTCTTGCCCACAGGCCAATTTGACCTAGATAATTTCTCACTGAGATTCCTTCTTTCAAGATAACCTTAAGTTGCATCGACTCTTACATTTTAAATTAACCTATTTCTATTAATCTGTGTATCACCACAAGACTGTGACCTACCAGAAAGGTTCCGGCATCTTTCTCCTTTGGCAGCTACATGGCATCTCCCTGACTCCTCCTCCTTTCTCCCTGTATTCAGTTTAGCTTTTTCCCACCTAGCTCTAATCTTCCCTACCATAGGCCAAAATAGTTTCTTTATATTACCCCATGGAAATAAAACATATTCACAGCATACAGAGGGGCGTCCCACATTATTGACTAACTACTAGTTCACAGTTCCACTTGAGATAGTAAAATCTTTTTCGGGTAGAGCCTAGTGGGAGGATGTTAAGTTGTTGGGAATAAGCCCTTGCTGAGAATTATATGATCTCAGTCCATTCCAGTCTCATTTCTAAGTTTACATGAAGTGAGTGGTTTTGTCTGCCATGAGGTCCCTGTCATCATATTCTACCTTGTTACAAATCCAAAAACAATAGAGAAAAAATAAGTGGACATAAACCCCTAAACCACAGATCAATATGAATCTCTTATCTTCCTATTACATTTGGATCAGTATTCTCATCACCATGATGGAAAGATAACCTATCTGAGTGTGATTAACAAAATAGCACAGCCTTGATTGCCCTCATCATCTATGCTAGGTTCTATGCTACTGTTCCTATCAAGATCTTTTTCCTTTATCCAAAGCATCCAGAAGACATTGGGCATCACTTGGTTTCCATGGTAACAACAGGTAAATTCTCAGAGCAAAATCAGGTGATTTTGTGTTCATTAGTTTGTGATTTCCGAACTACAGGACTGTGGGAACAATCTTGGATGACACCTCATAAAATTGAGACCGAGACCTCCCTCCCCCAAAAATCTAATTCATAGTTGTCAACTTGTCAGCCAACCTGTGCAAATCTTGTCTGCTGGACCTGGAATCTAAGGACCTGAAAGAATGGGGCAGAGTACAGTCTAATGCTATCGACAGGCTTACTTCAGTTTTAGTGTACTTTAATGCAGGAATGAAACAAAGTATTGATTCAAGGAAGGTTGCTTTAGTTCAGAAAAACATGCAAGCACATACTACATATTAACAGAGCTGCTCATTTCCAGAATATCTCAGGACAGACCAATGCAGACACAATTGCCTGGCATTTGCTGTAGATTTTATCTGGGAAAGTATGAAAGCAAGGCAGAAGACAATATCCATGTTCAGGGTACACTGACCAGATTGGGTTCTATAGTTATGATATAACATCCAACAAGAATAAACATACCTTATAAACTTAATGTAAATGTCTGTCACAGAAGACATGAAAGCACGTTGAAGAACAATCTCAGGAACAAAATGCATCTGAGGTAAAGGCCCTCTGCCTTTTTCCTGGAATCTCTCTCACAGTTCTCCTAGGAATTGTTTACTGTGCATTATTCATCTGACTGCTGTGTTCCAACAGTAAGCTTGTGAGTGTCCAGTCTTCCTACACAATGGTAACTCAAAACTAAATGCTTGAATCAGGGATTCATCTTTGTCTATATGACACTAGGCACACAAGCATCACGGGTACTCTCTGTGGCATTTTATGTTGATTGTCAACTTGACAGAGTGTAGAATCATCTCGGAAAAAGGAAAGGGCATTATTTAGATTAGGTCAATAGACATTAAAAGATCCACCCTAAAAGAGGATTACATTATTCCCGGGACTTGCTTCCTAGACTGCTCAAAAAGGAGAAAACCAGCTCAACATCATTGCTCATTTGTCTCTTCTACCTGACTGGTGTCCTGGTGGCTCCGTGGCTGTGATGAAACCTATGACAATAAATAATTTGGGGAGGAAAGGGTTTGACTGAATGACACTTTCAGGCCCAGTCCATCACTGGGGGAAATCAGAGCACGAGCCTGGAGGAAGAAACTGAGGCAAAGATCTTGAGAGCGCTGCTTAAGGGGTTGCTTCCCATAGCTTGCTCAGCCTGTTCTCTTATAACATCCAGGACCACCTGCCCAAGGATGGCGCCTCCCAAAGTGACCTGGATCTTCAATCAAGAAAATGCCCAACATGCTCACCCATGGGCTAATTCGACAGATGTATTTCCTCAGTTGAAACACCCTCTTCCCAGGTACGTGTGAAGTTGACTAACAACTAACTAGTTTACAAAAAACTAACCAGAATACTGTGTGTGTGAGGCGAGAATCTGTTTCAAACTTCTGCTGCTTTGACTTCCACACCATGATGGGCTATACCCTCAAACTATAAGTTAAACTCTTCCTTCCTCAAGTTGCTTTTGTGAGGTGTTGTGTTTACATAACAATGTAATTTATGTCCCTGGCCATGTAGATTTCTGGTGGACTTTATTCCTCTGTTAATGAACATCTTTGGAGACACTATATGAGATATAGCAGCTTTCAATTTGGAGTCTTCTCTATGTTCACTCCACTTCATTCCCATTCAAAACACCCACTAGCATGGGTGCCTGTTCTGCCTGTTTTTGCTGTCTTTTCCCACCTGACTGCAAATTCCAGGGGAACAGAACTGTGTCTAGTACTACATTCTGCATTTAGAATACTTCTTCGTATGGTTCAGTGGTTAAAAGCATTTGTTGCTCTTCCAAAGAACCTAGATGCAATTTCCAGCAGTTATAAAGCAGTTCACAACCATTTCTAACTCCAGCTCCAGGAGATGTGATGCCCTCTTCTGGCATCTGTGGACACTGCATACTCAACGTGCACATACACACAAGCAGGCCAAACACTCATACACATAAAATAAATATGTTTTTAAAATGTTTTTCCTTTTAAAAGTACAGTGAGCTTCCACATTGTCTCATCTCTTTTGTTCCATTCTTTTCCCCATCAGGATGTTTTGCCATTTCCAAATGTTCGGCTCCTTTATAATTTTGAAAACATTCATTTCAATTTCTTCATTCTGCACCACTCATTGCTGTGATCTGAAAGTGACACATGGGGAAATTACTCTCACAAAGCACAGTAAATCAGGTTTCTTTTTAAAAAATACACATATGCAGTAGAGTTTTATGATCAATCATGCTGTGGAAAGATATGAAAGAATCTTTCATGCATTTGCTGAAATAAAAGAGTCAAGTCTAAAAAGGCTATGTTCTGGTGACTCCAACTCCTTGCCACTCTGGAAAAACCAAACTACAATGATAAGCAAAAGGGCAGTGAGTGTCAGGGTATGGAGGATGGGGCTGAGATGAATGGGTGGGGCACAAGGGACTTTTAAGATTGTGAACCTGTTCTGTAAGACTTTAGGGTGGACAGAAGGTAGCATGAATTAGCTATACCCCATAGATGGCTTTGGTGAAGACTAAAGCATTGAGCTACACTAATTAACAATAAAATGACTGTGCCTTAAGGGGTCTATGAGAATAGTACTTTGAGTGTGGAATGTCCCTCACAGACTCATGTTTTTGAACAGCTGGTGCCTATATAGTGGTGCTGTTTGGGGAAGCTGTGGAATATTCAGGAGGTGGAACCTCATGGGAAAATGAGTCACTATGGTCAGGTCTTGAGTTTACTATTTTAAAGATTTATTTACTGTTATATAATGTGAACAAGTATTTCATTTGCATGTATGTAAATATGTAGAAGCCCAAAGATGGTGCTGGATCTCTGTAGAAGGAGTTTCGGGCTGCGTTAGGCCACACAGCTCCCAGCACCTGGCTAGCTTATGCCCTGAAATAACAACAAGGAAACTATATTCTTTTAAACACTGCCTGGCCCATTATATCTAGCCTCTTCTTGGCTAACTCTCACATCTTGACTAACCCATTTCTAATAATCTGTGTAGCACTACGAAGTGGTGGCTTATCGGAACAGATTCAGCATGTCTGGTTCCATTGCATCTGACCTGGAGAGGAGAGGCATAGAGTCTGGCTCATTTCCCTCTTCCTCCCAGCATTCTGTTCTGTTTACTCTGCCTACCTAATTTTATGTCCTATCAAAGGGCCAAGGCAGTTTCTTCATTAACCAATGAAATCACCTCAAAACAGAAGACCCTTCCACATCAGATTTCTTGTAATGGGAGTTATGAATGACTGTAATCCACTATTAGGTGATAATATCCCAACCCACCTGGGTGCTCTGCAAGAGCAGCAAGTGTTCTTAACCTGTACTGTCTATCCAGTCTGATTTGAGGCTTTATAGCCCCTTCCCACTTCTGATTTCCCCTTTCCTCCCTCTTTTTCTTCCTCCCTCCCTCTCTCCCTCCCTCCCTCCCTCCCTCCCTCCCTCCCTCCCTCCTCTCTCTTTCCTGAAAGTAGATGCATGTAACTATGCAGCCACCTGCTCCTGCCACCAAGCCTTCCCTGTCTGCTGCCAGCAATCTAGATCCTGTCCCTCTGGACCTGCATGCAGCTAGTTTTATGTCAACTTGACACAAACTAGGGTCATCTGAGAGGAAGGAACTTCAGTCGATAAAATGCCTCCATAAGATCAGGTTGTAAGCAAGCCTGTAAGGCATTTCCTTAATTAGTGATTGATGGGAGAGGCCCAGCCCATTGTGGGTGGGGCCATCCTGGGTCTGGTGGTCCTGGGTTCTATAAGAAAGCAGGTTGATAGCATATTTGTCATCAGAGGGGATTCATCCAGCAACTGACAGGAGCACATGCAGAGACCCACAGACAAACATTCGGCAGAGCTCGGGAATCCCCGTTGAAAAGGGAGAGAAAGGATTGGAGGAATCAGAGAGGTTGTGGACACCACAAGAACATTGCCCACAGAATCAACTAAGCAGGGCTCATGGGTGCTCTAGAGACTGAAGCGACAGTTAGGGAGCCTGGGAGGTTTATCGTCTTCTGAAGGGAAATGGAGAAGATATGAATCTGGGAGAGAGGGACAACGGTGGGAAAGGGACAGAGAGTAGCAGAGGGAGGGAAAACTGCAGTCTGGGTGTCATATACGAAAGAAGAATAATTTTTTAAAAAAAGAAAAGATGGAATGAGGGGAGGGAGGGAGAGAGGGAGGGAGGGAGTGAGGGAGGGAGGGAGGAGGAGGGAGAGAGAGAGAGAGAGAGAGAGAGAGAGAGAGAGAGAGAGAGAGAGAACAGGTTGAGCAAGCCATAAGGAGCAAGCCAATAAGCAGCACCCCTCCGCAGCCTCTGCATCAGTTCCTGCCTCCAGATTCACACTCTGACTTATTCAATAATTCACAGTGATGAAGAAGCATAAATGAAGTGAATCCTTTCTTCCCCAGGTTGCATTTGGTCCTGGTGTTTCATCACAGCAATAGTAACCCTGACTCAGACAAACTGTGAGGCCAAGTAAACCATTTCTCCCTTAGGTTGCCTTTATTAAAATCGCAAGAGAGTGACTCAGTTAGAAACGTCCTGTAGTGTATGAGAAGGTTTTGCTATAAGTCAAACCTGGTGCTGATTAAAAATGTAAAGCTAAGTCAAAATTGAACAGAGACATCTTGGTAATATGTTAGAAAGGCTTCGTAATGGGGCAGGGCTTCAGTCCTTGCTGAGTGCAGGGGTTTTAATGTTCTTCTATCTGAGCCTCAGCAGAGCAGGGAAGCTGCCTGCTTGAGCCTGACAAGGATGTCCTTCTAGCCAGCCTTTCACGACAGTGTTAGACTGCACAGGAAGACGAGGACTCATTAGTGTCTTCAGCAGCATCCTCCAGTCCTCTGAGTCTGCACCTTTGCTTTTGATCCTCTACATGTACAGCTCCATGCCTTGCTTTAGACGAGATGAGACTCACAGAAATCGGCGACTCCCATTTAACATCAGCTCTCCCAGAATCATCATCTCACGGCCTGATTTGGGTTGCTAAGGGCCCTTGCCTGCCTCCACACCTGGGCTTATTAGGAGACCCACTTGTGAACAGGCATTTGCTAGATGGTGTTATGTGTTCAGTGAAGGGAGTATCCAGGTCTATGAGCTGACAATGCACAAATCAATGAAAGGTGGAGAAGAGGGTCGGCTGACTCAAGGGGGAGGAAGAGGTTGAGCTGAGCCATCGTTAAAAGAAAATATAAACAGATTTAGGTTAACATAAGGGAAAGCAAGGAACTGTCCTGTGAAGCCCATGAAACTTTTATTTTCACCAGGTCTAAATGGACAGACTCCAGAAAGTACAAAAATCCAAACAACAGCTCCCGGGACTTGAACTCAGGGTGGACATGGTCAATTAGCCCCACCTGTTCGCATTCTGCATAAATCAAGACTGGGCTTCCAGATTGGCCCAGGATCATTCAGAACTTTATTATCCTGTGCCCTTGGGATTCCCACTGGACATCTGGTCCAGATAACTGTATCTTACAGAGTGAGAGTTTGTCTGAATACAGTCAATATGGCTGTAACAGAAAAGAATGATAGACATCTTTGAAAGTCAGTGGAATCCTCAACTAGTGTGGCTGACCATTTAGTGACAGAGACTTGAAAAGGTATGGCATGGGAAATATCATCAAAGGCTTGAGTACAACCAACAGGTTGTTGGGAAAATAGAAATTGACTTCACGGAGAAGTCATAGGCTATACTTGATTATTTTCATTCTCATATTATTATTATATTGTAGGACATTTCCTTGAATAACTGTACAAATCTTGGTTCCTGGGAATTTCTGGCTACTTTTCTGTTTCTTTTTGAGACAGAGTCTCAGGTAAACCAGGTTGGCCTCAAACTCACCGAGTAGTTGAAGGTGAACTTGAAGTTTCCTGCTCCTTTTGCCTCCCCCTCATGGTTTCTGAAGCTACAATTTTGCTCCACCATGCCTGGTTTATGTAGTGCTAAGAACTGAACCCAGTTCAGACAAGTACTTTACCAACTTAGCTACATCCCAAGCCTAAATTTGCAATGACTTCTCTTTTAAACAGATCTATATAAATCTTGTTTTATGTGGTTTTGTTCCATGACATCTTATGTAATAAATGTTGTTTCATTATAATTGATCTCATGACCAATAATATTGTAATTTGTGCCTAAACAAAGTCCAGGGTCTTATCTAACACATGTCCTGTCCACTAAGGCCTATCATGGACTTCTTGTGCCTAGGGTCTCTCCACAGTACTTTAGTACCAAGCAGAGGACACTCTTAAATGGTAAAATCAAGAAGAAAAGGCACATGAGCCCGGAGAGTATGTTATTCAATAAGCCACAGGACACTTGTTTATACTGTCTGTCAAGTTATGTATGCATTCATTTATTTGGGTTATATGTCTACTTGTGTGACATTCTATAAGTGGACATGAACAAATGTCTACTTGCCCTAGATAGGGCAGTGATGATAAAATCAAGAAACGATTCCACAGAAGTCCAGATTGGTGAGTCAGTGAGTTTATTGGGTTCTCTCACAAGAGCAAGACTGAGGAATTACCTACAGGAGCATTAGTAGCTCCAAGGCACCTCCACCCACTCTAGCCGGCATGAAAACTCACAGAAGCTGCACCCTAGCTCTCTGCAGGATTTGCAGCCAGCTCAATGACTCACAAAGCCTATAGGCAACGCCTTTCCTCCACAGTTGCTAAATGTTTCTAGACCCATGACGAGGCCTGCTGAGTCTTCTGAGTTCCAGTTTTCCTGGGTTTGTGGTGTTTGCTTCCTTGGCCACCTGGGCCTCACTCTTCCCATCCTAGAAGCAATGATTCTTTCAGGAGGATTGGTCCAGAGGAGGCTGCTGCATGATGACTGGGCAACTCAGACTTTTGCCACTCATCACGTCTCAGATTTTGTGGCTCCAAATGAATATGATTGAGCATGTGGAGTTGACAATTAATCCTTAAATAATGATGGGTTTTTTATTTATATTGTGTTGGCAAATGCTTGGGCATGTGGAGTTCACAATTAATCATAAATAATAATGGGTTTTTTATTTATATTGTATTGACAAATGCTTGGGAGCTGGGTAAAACCGTGAAGCTAAGGTGGTGCCTTTGGCTTGAGATTAAACAATAAAGGTCAGAGCTGGACTTGAACTCCTGCTGGAACAGCCTGCTCACTCCATCAGTCACTGTGGGTTAAATGGAGGGCAATGAGTAAAGGGGTCAGAGACACCATGCAAACTGCACCAGATGAGGAGAAATCAGAGGCAGGTCCAGACAATGTATTTTCTCTGATTTGTGTTCTGTGTTTAAATAAACTTTCTTTCTACCTCCCTTATTCTCTTTCCCACATCTGCCCTCTCCTTTACTTAAAGGCCACCATGATGCCATTTGAACTTTGCCATGCAGCAGAGACATGAGTGTTCTCACATGAGTCATATGTGGGGCTCAAAGGCTACAAATTAGGATGCTCGTTCTTCCCTGAGAACATGCCAGTCTGCACTAAGTGTAAACAATTTCAGAAAATTTTCAGAGTCCTGAAACGGCGTAGATCTGCACTAAGTGTGAGTTCAAATTCTGCCACTGACTTTAGAGGCTCGAGACTCGTGATACCCCATCTGTAAGCATTCATTGCCACATGTATAGGAAGGCGGTGGTAGTGATGGTGAGAATTAAGCAGGATTGAAAGGGCTTCTGCTGTACAGCACAGGAGATCTCTAATGATGCGAGCTACTAGCATGATTGTTTTTCTCAGATCAAGAGTGTCGGTAGCTACAAACCCCTCGGAGGGATTGCTTGAAAGAGATTCTCCATGTTCAGTAGTTTGGGCTTGGAAACAGCCTGCAGCAAAATCAATTGAAAACAAGAGCCTCGAGGCAGAGATAGAAGAGAATGTGGGTGGCTTGGAAGTGAGGAGGTGAAAGTGGAAGAGGGAGGAACCCAAGGCTTGGAGGAATACCAGAATGCTTTTCTCCCAGGTATTAATACCAAGGATGCTTCATGCTGTCTTCTACAGCCTTTTACAATCACTCGAGTGTCCTCCACTTTAAAATAAATTGTCATATGAGAAATCCTGCATCAGTAAAATATCCTTTAATTTTCACAAATAAAGATGAGGCTTGCATCAGCTAATGACAAGAGTAGATGTCACATGAAAACTAAAAGCTAACTGGGACCTTCTGCACTAACAACCTTGATCTGCCATCACTGCAGATGCACAGCCTCACAGCTGCCCTGCAGCTGGAGAATAAATGTGCACACAGACCCTGCACCAGGACAATAGGGTGTTGTTTTACAGCAAATTCCCCTGAGTTAAAACATTCCATTCTAGGGGGAAGCTCTTCAGTCTCAGGAAGTAAACAACTCAAAAGTCTCAGAAGGTCCCAGAGACTGAGCAGATGCACAAGATCCCCTCCCCCAACCTGTCCCCAAGGTTATCTGATCAGTAAGGACCACTGAGACTGCTGGAAGTGACTCTTCTGTCTGTTGATCTTGACGGAGACTGTGTAGAGAGCTCCCGGTGACAGTTTTCTTGAGCTCACCTGTACTAGGGTAGGCTTTCAGTGATACAGCTGCCTTTGACTCATCCACGCCCCTGTAAGAAATGTCAATATACCCATTGGTTAACAAAGCTGGACTTTGGTGGTACCATTACTTTGGTCTGTCATCAGTTTCCTATCTTGGACTAGTAAGTATTTTTTCTGATCCCAGGGATAGTGTCACACAGCAGGTCTCCATGCATAAGTATCTTTCTTCTAATAACGTCTCTTTTCTATTAGAGTAACAGGTTAGTTTAATGCTGGGGTGAAATTGAACATGGAATGGGCTTCTCTGCCATAAATCCATGCAGATTGTACTGTTGGTGCCAATCAAAATTTGATATGCTAAAAATAAATAAATAAAACCCTTGCAATTACATTTAATTCAATTTGTCCATGCAGAATACTGTTCATTAAGAATGTCTCCGAGGGCCAGATAGGTGGTTCACTGATTAAGAGCTTGGTTTGCTCTTCCAGAGGACCTAAGTTCAGTTCCTGTTCCTATATGGCAGCTCACAACAACTTGTAGTTCCAGGGGATCTGATAGCCTCTTTTTGTCCCCAAGAGCATTGCACACATGTGCCGTACACTCACACAGACACACATAAAGAAAAATAAATCATTGAAAACTATGTCTCAGAGCTGCAAAGATAGCTTAGTGGGTAAAGTTCTTGCTGTGCAAACATGAAGACATGAGTTCAGACCCCCAGCACCCATGTAAAAAGCTGAGCGTGGTTCTGTATACTGTAATTTCTATACTGGGAAGCAGAGGCAGGAGGATCCCCAAGGGTTTACTGTTCAACTAGTCTAGCAAAAGTAGTGAGCTCTACTCTTAGTGAGAGACCTTCCTTGTCTCAAAAACAATAAAGGTGGCAGTTGGTGTATGATAGACCACACCTTTAATCCCAGCACTTGAGAGTCAGAGGCAGGATGATCTCTGTGAGTTCCAGCCCAGCCTAGTCTACATCATGATTCCTGGTCTGCCAGGGTAATGTAGTGAGACCCTGTATCAAATAAACCAAAAACAAAAGTAGAAATAAGATGGAGGACAATTAGGGAAGAACCCCAATGTTGATCTCCACTTCCAAGCATGCTCACATGTATCTGCAGACACCTATCCCCACATGTGCAACTATGCACTTAACCAGATTACCTCACTAAGGTCAGAAAGCGCATTCAGGCTCCTCTCTTGTACATGGGAGGACTGAACATATCCAGGACTGGCTGAAAGAGATTCCCCATTGCTCACTCAAAAGAAAGCTGTGAACTGAATATTGACTCCTGATGATATGAAGAGCTAAAGATGGTGGATCTCAGTGCAGTGGTGGCTACTGCACTGTTTGAGTCAGTGTTTATCATAGCAAGCCCACTACTGTCATCTGAGAGACTTGTTCAGAAATGAAAGTGGATGAAGAGAGGTTTGCAAACCTTGAACATCCTCTCCAATTCCTTTGTTGTTTTCTAAATCTTCCAGATCGACCGGATGCTTATTTTGCTTTGTTTTCAGTCACGACAAGAATGAAACTCAAGGTCTCATACCACGGTGCTCTGCAAGTCCTGCTGACATCCACCTTCTCCATCAAGGCAAACTGTAGGTAGATTGATGAAGGAAAGAGAGTTCATGAAGTCCAGGTTTAGGAAAATGAGGTAGAAACTGTTTGCATCAATGAAAGCTATACATGTTTTTGCAGGAGGAAAGTCTCGAGGGTTTTTATAGTCTGGCTAGAACATTCTCGGCTTGCAGAAAAAAAGAAAAAAGAAAAAAAAAGAAAAGCGGAGACTTTCTCGGTGTGTTTCCTTCAAACTCTGCTTCAAGCCTCTTCCTGCGTGTGCGTCAGCACACTGACCTGTAAGTGAAAAGCCACAAGCAGAGGCTGGAGGAAGGAAGTATCCCAATGACCAATCAAAGTTTGGCCAACCACAGGATAAGACGGCCACGGGTTAGCCAGAAGGGAGACAGGCAAAGGCAGTGTTTGAGAAGGCATTGTTTACATTGCATAACCAAGCTCACCAATGAAAAGGCTAACTTTTACAAAATCATTTTTATTCTATACCTGTAATGTTTTAATCTGCTCTCTCAGGCCCATGCATGCTATGCAGACACTCTACCACTGAGCTACCGTGCTCTCTATAAGAACTACCTTGGAGTGTATAGGGGGTGTGTGTGTGCGTGCCTGTGCTGCCTATGTACACATGTGTGTTGGTACATGCCCCCTTATGTGCTCTTAGAGAGACCTGAGGGGGGTATGGTTCTCTTGTGCCATCACTCTCCATCAGAGACAGGGTCTCTTTATGAACTTGAATCTAGGCTACCAGCCAGCAAGCCCCATTGAGCCTCTTGCCCATACCCCCATAGCACTAGGGCTATCGGTATGTAATTTATGTAGGCGCTAGAGACTCAAACTCAGGCATGTATGCTAATGAAACCAAAACTTCATTTTTACCTGCTAAACCATCTCTACAGCCTAGAAAGAAAATTTATTTTTACACCTCAGCCATTTATTATCATAATTTTTGCAGTAAAGATTTAAGTTGCTTTACTTTTATTTTAAATTTCAATTAAATTATTCCAATTAGAATTAGCACTCCTTTGCAGATGTTAATACGGGAAGTCATGTAATTGTCCTCACAAATATGCACGCCAGTCTTTATGCTGTGTTGTCCCCCTGTACTCAGAAAACCCCATTATTTGTTGCCTTTCGACTCTGTTTTCCACACATACCTTTTCTGACAGAGTTTGTTTCTCATTGCAATATGCAGGTTGTATAACTCAATCATCCAGAAAGAGAAAAAAAAAAACAGGATTAGTTTGGTTTAAATGGTGAATACATTAGTGGATTGTTGGCAAATGGGGGCATTTGACTGGAAGAAATGAAATCAGTTTTTGAAAGGATGAAAACGACCGTAAACAGTAACCCAGGTAAGACTCACAGCTGTAGGGATCAGAACAAAGGGTCGGATCACATTTTTAATTCACAGAATTGTCTAGAAGGTGCTGGCATCAATTTTTAACTAATTACCCAGCTATTAATAGAAAAAAAAACATAGTTTTCTATAAGATTGTAAACGCCTCATGGCTGTCATAGGATAATTTTAGCTCTGTTGTTCATTACTCCTGCAACTCACACAGATGCTAAATTCTTTGCAGAAAAAAGAAAATAATCATTTCAAACAAGAGTCTAAGCTGCTTTGGTTAAGCTCACAAAGATACCAGTACCTCAGAACATTAGCAAATACCTGTGATATTTAGTTATTATGCATGGTGTGTTACTGAACTCAGTGGTCACAGCCTGTGCCCCAAGTCAGGTTCAGCTACCTGTCCTCAATAATCCAATCAAGGAGTCAAATTAATAGGGAAAGATTAAAAGGAGATTTATTCACTGCGGGTACATAAGAAAGAGGGACAGAGACCCAAGGACATTCTTCAAATCCAGGGTCCTGACATGAGACTGAGGTTTAAATACACATGAAGGATGTACACAACTAAGCAGTCCCATAAAGCTATGGTCCCCACCCAGCATTGACCCCATCACTCTCTGAGCTTCAGTCTCCTCTTCCAAGGTTAGCTGACAAGTTGCTAGAACTGTGAAACCTCTCTGGAAGACAAGGTCTCTTCTGGCTAGTGCTTTTTACTTCTCCCAGCATGAGATTCCTGGGGAAATTCACATTGGTGGACTCCACTGCTTGAGTAGGCAGATGGAGAGACTCGGGTATCTCTCCAGAAGACCCTTGTGTCTGCCAGGCAATTACAGTGGGGAGAGAAGAGTGGAAAGGCTACTACACAACAGGATCTGTTCATAAGCTTTGGCGGGTTTCATTTAACATCTCCTTGAGAATTTATAGCTGTTTCATACTTGATGAAGGTAAACAACACACCCAAACCTGTCTTCGACTCTTGAACCAGCCCATGCCAAGCTCTGGCCTTAAAATTTTTTACCTTGCTGCCTGGATCATTGTTTTTCTTCCTGCTTAGGCTAGAGATCCCTGTCACTTCCTAGACTCCTTCCCTGTCAACCATATGTCAACTCTACCACCCTATTCTAGGTTTTCTCCACCATACTGTCTCCGTTTGTTTGCTGATGACTTTCTGTCCCAGCATTTGTCACTGTGAAGCCTTTTACTGTCTTGTTTGTTCTAAGATGGGCTGGGAGAGCAGGGTATTCAGGCTAACATCCCTATAGGGATCCTGTGAATGAATGCAGAGTGGTGACCAAGGGCCAGTGCGTCTCTGAACCAAGGACCAGCATCTCAAGAAGGTTCTTGTTTAATTGCCTCAAGGGACTTGATAATGAGTCAAGGAAAACTTTCCCTCTTTGAATTCCAAATAAGGACACGTAAAACATAGGAGATGTGTCCCAAATAAGACAGAAAATGTTCAAAGCCTTGTATGAGTGTGTCAACGTAACACTTGAAATGAGTCCTGTGAAGATAATGAAGTTCTTGCCTTCAAAGTGCTGTCAGTCTGATGCATGTTGCTCGACTTTGATGGTGTGCATGCAAAGACAAAACACACACACACACAGCGTCACAGCGAATCAAATAAGTGTGCTGCAGCATCTACACTCACGTGGCTTCCCAGCAATGCTCTGATTCACTAGCCATTGTTTTATAGGGTCAACCTATTTCAAATTTTCTAGCTTTAGCAGCCTTGGGTTCGTGACCCTAATGCATTCAAGTTTGTCGAATCACTCAGAGCATCACCAAGGCACATACACACCCACCTCTCCTGAAGTCTGCCCTGGACTGCTTCCATCTAAAGATACACATAGTAATGGTATAATTAGACTTGCAAGCTGACCGCAAATGGCCACTTATTCCGGAGATGGGTCTCAACGTAATTTTCTTGGATGATGCCATGAGAACATGCCAAATTCTGATCTTTACAATATCATCCAGATCTGTTTTTTTGGTACTGGTGAAATGGTTTGGTGATTAAGAGCATTAGATTCTCTTCTAGAGGAGCCAGGCTCAATTCCCAACACCCAAATCGAGTGGTTTACAACCACTTGTAATTCCAACTCTAGCTCCCAGCCCCCTATGCCCTCTTATTTTCTTCCAAGGGCATGTGGTATGCAGATAAACATGCAGGCAAAACATCTATACACAGACAACAAAATAAATCTTTAAAAAAAAATCAAACCAGACCTGTTTTTTAAACAGCTGGTGAGATCTTTTTCAAATACTTGCTTTCCATATAGGAACAGGGACATTCTGTGAAAGACATCACCTTAGGTAAGAAGATGTCCTTGTCCTTATCTTCAGTGCTTATCACTTGCTGGTTTGAATAGAGATCTCAGTCCATTCATTTCTCCTTGCTCCAAGCTGGGACCAAGTATCCTGCAACAGCAAGCCAGGTGCTTTGAAGTACACTGGACGTAGGTTCAGGATACACCAGGAACCTCATACCATGATTCCCATCTCGCTTTCCTTCCTGACAAAGTGATCAGAGGTGACATGTCCTTTTCCCCATGAAGACTCCTCTTGTCACCTGATGATATAATCTCATCTAACTTTGCATTCGTGTATGTGTATCCCACCTAAAAATCTTCTAGAAAGATAACATACTCCAGTGTTAATAGTAGAAAACAAGTTAGTTTTAAAGTGAACAGTTTAAAAAATAAGAACAAGAGCTGGTTTATGATCAAGAGTACAGACTGCAAATCTGAGATGTGGGTTTGATTCATGACCCTTACAAAATGGCTCACAACCATCCACAACTCTAGTTCCAGGGGGTCCAATGCCCACTACTGTCCTTCAAACACACCAGGAAGGCATGTAGTGTGCTAACATACATTCAGGCAAAGCACTCATACATATAAAATTAAAAATAGATCTTCCTTTAAAAAAAAAATAAGAACAAAGACCCAGAAGGCACAGAACCTGGAGCCAAGCTCAGAACTGAGCTGCCTGTATTAAAGCTGTGACATATGGAGTTAAAAATTCCTCAGCGTACTGAGCAGCCATGAAGTAAAGAACATATTTTGCTCTCAAATTTTCCTTTTCTCTCCTCTACTTCTTATAATCCAATTCTCGCCTGCAGAAAGGATCTCCAGCTCTCCCCAAACTATTTAGTTTGGATGGAGAATGATGAGCACAGATATTGATTTTGCTTCTTTCTACTTCTTGTTGAGAGACACACAAGGAAAGACAATACTGTTTTTCTTAGACCTGCTGCACTGTGTGAAGGAGAGAATGAGCGACGCCAAGCAAAGCTTGGTAACCTGGGAGATGATACCGCAGGCAAGGTGCTTTCTGCCCAGAGGTGGTGACCCTGAGTTCAGATCCTTTGCACCCTCCTAAAAAGCCAGGCACAGACATGGTGGTTCATGTCATGTAACACATCTGTAACCCAAGTGCTCAGAACATGAGTCAAATGGATCATGGGGCTCACTATAGCTAATCTGTGGGCTCCAGGTTCAATAAGAGGGTTTGTATGAAAAATTAAGGGAGAGAGGGTAACTGAGAAAGATGTCCAATGTTGGTATCTTACGTCTACATATGCATGAGTGCACACACAAACATACACACACACATTCACAAAAACAACACATACACATGAAGATGAATGTGTACATATATTACATGTATATCATATACACATGGCCATATACACATACTACACACACATATGCAAATATGAACTCGGAAGACCATGTATGCATATTATATAAACTCAACAAGTGGGCAGCTCCTATTTGTCATAGTCAGTGAAGACACTTGACCAGTTTCTTATAGGTCTAGATACTGGGGAATATTTAAGAGTATTTAGCGGAAGGTTGTGAGGAACCTTCTTCCTCAAGACCCAGTAATACCACTTTTGGGTATATATCCAAAGGATGCTCAATCGTGCCACAAGGACATGGGCTCAACTATGTTCATAGCAGCATTGTTTGTCATCGCCAGAACCTGGAAACAACCTAAATGCCCCTTGACCAAAGAATGGATAAGGAAAATGTGGTGCATTTACATGATGGAGTACTACACAGCAGAAAAAATAACATCTTGAATTTTGCAGGCAAATGGATGGAGCTAGAAAACATTGAGTGAGGTAACCCAGACACAGAAAGACAATTATCACATGTACTCACTCATAGGTGGTTTTTAAACATAAAGCAAAAAAAAAAAAAAAAAAAAAGCCTAAGCCACAATCCCAGAGAACTTAGACAACAATGAGGACACTAAGAGAGACTTACATGGGTTTAATCTACATGGGAAGTAGAAAGTAGAAAAAGACAAGATCTCCTGAGTAAATTGGGAGCATGGGGACCTTGGGGGAGGTCTAAAGGGGAAAGGGGAGAGGCAGAAAGGGGAACAGAGAAAAATGTAGAACTCAATAAAAATCAATTTAAAAAGAGAGTATTTAATGCATAAACAATCTTCGAGAGAAATGGCAAATGACTTTACTGGACACTAGAAAGAACATTAGTCTCTGCAGAGGAGCTGTCAGTCAGAGCTTGTTCTACACACCACAAAGATACCGGTGTTCTCCATCCACTCCTTCTCAGTCAGCTTCAGTGAGCATGATTGGCTTGTAATTTAAAAAAAAAAAAAATCCCAGAACTCAGCACCAGTGTGGTGAGACTTTGTCCACCTGAGTTTGGGAACACATGTGGCCCTATTCTCTGAAAGACTTTGGTCTCTCTAGGTGCCCCTCTGTCCTGGGATACCCCTTCTCAGCCCAACCTCACTTCCTCTCCCTCCCCCACTTCACTATAGGCTACACACCACCATATTTCTGATTCCCTCTGTCCTCAAGGTCCTCGTACAAGGAAACCTACCATGCTCCATGTCTAAACCCAGAGCATGGCCACCACAGGGGCCTAGAGAATATGTGTGAAAAGAGTGTGCCTCTCAGAGACAGAGCTTCCAAAGGAGCAAGAAGGACCAAGCTGTGGGGCCCATGGGTCTACCCTTGCTCCTGGGGTTTATTTTTGAGGACTAAACATCCTGTTTGTTCCTGTGCTCTCTCTGCCCCCTGGTGGTTAGCTCTAGGCCATTGTTTACTTTACCGTGGTCATGGTAATTTCCCACCTGCCTGGGGGTATTCCAAGTGCAGCAGCTAGGTATTTAAGGTTTTCCTAAGTTTGAATGAACGGCATTCAGCTGATTTCCTTTCGAATGACCCAGGTCTCTTATGTGTTCTTTCAATCTCCAGGCTCTTGCCCAGCTCGCATACAGTACAGCGCATGAACTGTACCAAGAGAGTAACACAGGCACAGGCGTTACACCAAGCAACTGGCAGAGTCATAGAAAGATGTTGATAGTGAGTGTGTAGCTCGTGTGTAGAGAAATCTGGATGCTAAGGACCCATGCTATTGAGGAAGAGGAGGAGAAGGAGGAACCTGAGGATCTGGGATTGGGGGTTAAGGTGAGAAGTTCCGGCACTGGAGACCCCTCCCTGCCCAGTCCTCTATCCTCCTCTTTCTCTCCACTGAGGTCTACAAGCTGAACTCCTGCTCTCAGACAAGTTCTCCTGGCGCCCTGGTGTAGGGCAGGCTCTGCTGTGGAGCTGAGAGGCCACAGTCTTTCCTGGCTAGGAGGAAATCTGTGTCAACCAGCAGTTGGAGGTCTAGGGTTGCAGAAGGAACACATTTCTGCTGACTCAGGTCCTTGAGTGCGGTAACTCTGTCTCCCAAGTCTGAGTGAGTTTGTTCTAAAAAGTGCATCTAAAAAGATCCACTGTTCTTACGGTATAGTTTTTCTCTTTTTATTAATTTTTTTCTTTTAGTTTACGTACCAACTACAACCTTTCTCCTCTCTTCCCATTCCCTCCCTCCACCTCCCATCTATCCTCCCTGTCCACTCCTCCTCTGTTCAGAAAGGGGCAGGTCTCCCATTTTCGCTTCTTGTCAAGAAGCAGCATTTTCAGAAGTAGTAGTTCAGCATGTTCAATCCAAAGGATTTTGTAACTTACAGTGTGGTTCCTGCTTACCTGCTCTATTTAGGAGACTATTTTTCTAATTGCATCCATTTGAGGACCTTCTAGTTACCATGGTTATCATCATCATCATCATTATCATCATCATTATAACTGTCATCATTACAATCACCACCATCATCTTAGCTTTTATTGTGCAGTGGACAGAGACTACAGTCCTGTGTTTCAGCACTTTGCAATATGCTCAAAGTGTTCTGATAATCCCAAAAATGATCAATTTGAGTAAAAACTCCATATTGTGTTATTGTTGGCCATCTTCCTAAATATGCCATTCTGCCCAAGCTTGAAATTGTGTCCAAATTCCTGTGTTACTGGTGATTTGATATGATCATTCTAGCCACAGGGGAAAAGGGTTTGTTCAAATCTCACACTACAACCGTGTGTGTGTGTGTGTGTGTGTGTGTGTGTGTATGTGTGTGTGTGTGTGAGAGAGAGAGAGAGAGTGTGTGTGTGTATGTGTGTCTGAGTGTGTGAGAGAGTGTGTGTGAGAGAGAGTATGTGAGTGTGTGTTTGTGAGTGTGTATGTGTGAGTATGTATGACTGTGTGTGTGTGTGTGTGCGTGCTTCCTTTAATTGTCAAGTTTTTTATTTATGCCTTTAGATGCTATTGGGGATTGTTTTCCTTTTCGGATAGCCACTCAATCCCAGCTGAATATCATCTTATCACTTGAGCTCTTTTGCTTTAAATTTTGAACTTAATACAAAAACACCAGCTCACACCCACCTCATAAAAAAACAACACACTTCCCCAGGCTTCTACCTTCCCTCCATTTCAGCACTCTTCGCTGTAAGCAACATCGGTACAGAAATGGGTAGGGTTGTAAGGTTTTTTCAGTTAAATAAAACTAAGTGTATTAGTTGAGGGTTCTCCAAAAAAACCCTCAACTAATACCAATGGAATAAATATACACGTTTGTGTGTGCATGTGTGTGTGTGAGAGAGAGAGAGAGAGAGAGAGAGAGACAGAGAGAGAGAGAGAAATTAGAAAGTGGCTTTGAAGTGTTAAGGACTGCCTCAAACCTGAGAGGCTGAGAACTGATAGTCACTCTGTTGTTGGAGCTTGGTGCCTTAGCAGATAAAATAGCCCCAAGTAGCTGCCTCTCACTGGAGATGCCAACAACCCAGTAGATTCTCAGTCCACAAGGCTGGGTCCCTCTGCTGTCCCATTCTGGTACCTGAAACCTGAAAAGGTCCTGGATTATTGCTGGTCCCTTATCTACAAAGAAAACCTGGAGACACTGGACCTGATATCAGTGCAGGAATTGGCAGCAGCGACAGGACAGACAACTCACCAGCCAGAGAAGAGGGGAGAGCCAAAGGAGATTAATCCTCCTTCTGCCCTTTTAATCTGGGACGCTACCAGAGGATCTTCCATATCAGTCAAGACAACAGGAAACTTCTTCAGGACAGATTTCCTACTCGGGTAATTCCGATTTGTGGGAGGCTGATGTGCAAATGAACCATAATGCGGAGGTTTTGGCTTTTTATTAATGTAAGTCACTTTGAGTTTGCTAAGGTGTGCGTGTTTTAATATTAATACCTCTTTCTATGTGTTCTCCAAGGAAGTCATTAATATGACAATAGCCCAAATTGGTAATTAATCAATAGCACATGAAGAGTGATGTCTAATGTTTACCTGACAGAGCTAAGCGGGACATGCAAGACTCAGGCAGGATGCAGAAGGTAGATGTTGAGGCACTCTGTAAAAGATTGTTGTGTGAAATCCAGTTTGGCACACTGGACAGAATCAAGGCAAACATTATCTGTAGGGACCTGGGTTACTTTAGATTATTGTAACAGGACTAGAAACATATAACTCAGTTGGTAGAATTTCTTCCTGGCATATATGTGGCCATGGGGTTTGATCCCCAAAACTGCAGAAAGTGGACATAGTGCTGCATTTCTGTAACTGCAGGACTTGGGAACCTGGGCCATAAGGATCAGAAGTTCAAGGCCACCCTTGGTCATGTAACAACTTCAAGCTAACCTGAGCTACATGAGACCGTATCTTGCAAATAATTATCATAATGAAAACAAAACGATAAGAACTCAACCTATACTTAATGCTACACGATGGTTGTTCTCAATGATGTTCAGCCTGAGTGGATGCTAACTTGCTATGCTCTCTGTGGTTGAAGTACAGATTTTTCATAGGATGGAGAAAATCCACAGAAACTCATGATCCATACATAGTCACAGGGCAGGATCCCCATTAACAGCCTATATTGCTCTTGTAGAGGATCTGAGTTCTGTTCCTAGCACTCAAACCAGGTGGCTCACAAAAGCCGCCATTTAAATTCCAGGGGAGCCAACACCCTCTTCTGGCCTCCTTGGGTACTGCACTCATGCACATACCTACGTACAGATACACGTATATACACTTAAAAATTTTTAACCTTTAAAGGTATTTTTAATATTTCACATATCCCATCACCACTTTCAAATTATTTTCAATTTATTATTTGAGAAAACCTTTCCTTTGAAATAGCTTTTATCATTAACCAGCTCTTGATTCTGTTTAATGAAAACATAGATATTATTATTAATTGAATATCTGAGTAGTCTTATTTTATAACATGTAAGTGCTAAGAGAGAATGCTAATAAAGTCTAACTGATACATAGCAAACCCAAGACCAAGTGACTGGGCAGTACAATGGCCCAATGGCCATTCTATAAATGATTTCATGGAAATAGACTTATCATTCCTAAACTATGCTCAACTGCCAACCTGCAATCACTCCTTCCCCACCCGAAAGTCTTCCATAGTGTTTTGATTTGCAAAAGAGAAAATATAAAAATAAACAACAAGCAAATAAACATTTTCAGTCTTTGCTAAATTCCTTAATTCCTTTTACTGGTGTCAAGGAATATTGTTAGAAGGCCAGGGATGGAGTGAGGGGTGGTGGCAGAGAGCAGGTCTTGACTTTGTGGGCTTTTGTTTTGTTGAATATGGTGCAGATTGAAGCAAGTTTTTTCTTGCTTTGTGTTACACCCTAGGCTCTGTGGCACTAGCTGGGTGCTTTGTGAATGTCTAAGGGATGACTTTACTCTTTGTATTCTTAGCATCTCAAATGGCAACTAAATGTACTCCCTATGCCATCTACCTCCTAACACACATTCCCATTTCTTGATCTCATACTTGTAGTTCTACAGAGCCCTTTCAGATATCCCATCCTTTCTCTGTACCTTGTCTCTCCCCCAGAAACACCTGGAACACTTTGCACACCTCATCAGCTATTTTAAGACTATATTACTACAAATCAGACATCTCTTCTGATTTTCTCATAGTCTCTATATATGACTTTAGAGCAGTGATTCTCAACCTACCTAATGCTACAACCCATTAATATAATTCTCAATGTACTGGTGAACCCCAATCATAATATTATCTTCATAGCTACTTTATAACTGTAATTTTTCTACTGTTATGAATCATAATGTAAATATCTGATATTCAGGGTATCTGATATGTGACTTCTGTGGGAGTCTCAACCCACAGGTAGATAACCACTGATATATATCTATACCTGTATCTGTGTAACTACTGATATGTAGATATATGTATATGTATTTTGTGTGTATATGTATATATGTAAGTGTGTAAGGACATATCCACAATGTGTGTATGTATGCATATGTGTGTATATATATACATGTATGTGCATATATGTATCATATATGTTTGTATATATACATATTTATATATTTTTATAAATGCGCAAATTTCCTCATCTGCAAAACTAGAAAACACAGTAGTACTTGCCTCTTTATACTGTTAAGAGAATTAAGGGAACTAACTGGCTTGCTTCAAGGAATTAAAATATTGTTTGACATCTTATTAGCACTTGACAGACATTTGCTTTTAAAATGATAATTACTATGGTCATAATGCTTTGAATTATGACTACCTGAAGGATTTTTTGATTTTTCATCTGTGAGACTAAATGTGTTTTAGCATAGGGATAGGATTCATTCACTACAGAGTGAAATCATGCATTAAATACACAATAATTTCCTTCCCGGACTTCGCATGTAAGAGGAAAATTAGTCCTGAAAAAAAACACTCTTTCAAGCCTTCTGAATCAGTCATAAATATTAGTCTGTTTATGAATTTGTTTTTGGATTTTTTAAAAGAAAAGCCATGCTCCTCAAAGAACTGGGAGTCCCTAAGAAGAAAAGGTTTGGGGGCAGTACCATCACCCCACCATCAAGGAGCTAGCCAGTCCCCATCGGTGAGCCAGGGACAATAGGAAGTCTCTGAGATCTCTCCCTTGTCATCAGATACCACTGCTCTCCTCAGCCTCCATCCTGCATGAGCTCAGAGTGGAGATTTGAGGGCTGGTGGGTTCTTCTAGGTGACTGGGCTAAAGTCTCAATCCTGCCACCTTAGTTTCTCTCCCGGTTGCTATGATAAAATACTCCAACAAAAGCAGTTTAAAGAAAGGGGTCTTATTTGGGGTTGTGGTTCAAGCATACAATTCCATCATGGAGAAGAAGTCATGGAAGCAAGAGTTTGGGGGAGTTGGTCACCCAGCACATGCAGTCACAAAACAGAGAGATCAATACTCCCAGACAAATTCATGTTCTTCATTTCATAAAGTACAGACTGTTATCTAAGGAAGGATGCTGCCCACAGAGATGTGCTAAGTCTTGTTCCCGCTGGATACCAGAGCTTGGAAAGGGTTTGCAATGCATCTTGGCAAGGCAGTGCAGAGGAGATGGGAGATGTCTCAGTGCATAAAGCGTAAGGAATATGCTTTGGAGCCTCAGGACCCAATAAAAACTCATTGGGAATGGTTGCCTGCCTGTGATCCCAGCTCTCAGGAAGTTGAGACAGAAGATCCCTGAAAGATTTGGCTGGCTAGACTGTTGGGGACAGGCTCCCCTAGATAATTCTGAAGGCAAGTGGGACTTCCAAAAGTGATGTTTCTGAGGACTTTCTTTGGTCGTTGTCTTTGTTTATTAAATGCTTCTAAGGACCTTGACCACAAGACTTTCCCTGTCAGGGACATTAACATGGATTCCTCATGCTGAGGAATAGTAAGGAATGGATTCAGCAGAAATCTAGAGAAATCTCTTCTTTCACTGGAACAAGACACATAAACAGAAATTGCAAAGTTCCTGATGGAAGACATCAGTTAATGGCAGCTGAAGGGATGAAAGGTTCATTTTGAGTAGAGTAAAAACTCTATATCAGGTAAAGTCATGTCTGGGACAGTTCCTGACTATGGTAGGTGACAGCAAGAGTAGAGGCTGCCTGCTTAGGAAAAAGGAGACCAGAAATCCGAGAACCAAAGGCATCAAGGTTATAAGCCTCAAAGCCCAGTCTGAGCACAGGACCCTCCCCTTATTCCTCGCCTCTAGGTGACTCCAGGGCCAATCAAAACAGGAACCAGCTGGAACTAAGTGCTCCAACCCAGAGGCTGTGGAGGACATTCTATGTCCTAAAACAGTGTAAAGTCTCCAGATGAATGTGCCTTCCTGTTTCTGAGCAAACAGATTCGTCTACTTTCTCTTATCTGCAGGCTGTTGCATCTGTGCATTTAAAAGAATTCATCTGCAGTTTATGAAGTCTCCATGGACAAAGACTGGGGAAAGGTCAGCTCACTGGATGAGCAGAGTTGAAGCTTGTGGGCTAGATAAACAAAACAATCCCATCTTTTACAACACTTTGCTTTGTTAATACACCAGGGAAGACAGACAAATTGAAGATGCTGCTTCACTAATTGCTTTGGGGATTTTTAAACCTTTTCCCAGGATCCCCTTCTGAATTCCTTCAGTTCCCAACACAGACATGGGTCACGATGTTTTCAGACATTTCAGCTTGCTGCCACAATGAAAAGAATTATGGCTTTCTACGCTCCTCATAGTCTCTTACCACAGTCACTTATAGGGACTCTCAATCCTGACCCAAGGACCAGCCTTGTTTGTGGGTATGAAGTCTTGGCTACATAAAATATCATATTCAAACTGAACATTTGTCTTAATATAATGTGGGAGGTATGCTGTGAATATGTTTTATTGCCATTGGTTTATTAAAAAAAAAAGCTGCTTTGGGCCTATAGCAGGGCAGAGCAGAGCTAGGCAGAGAAAACTAAACTGAATTCTGGGAGAAAGAAGGTGGAGTCAGAGAGAAGCCATGTAGCCACCGCCAGGAACAGGCACCTCTGCTGGAGCCCACTGAAACCTTGTTGGTAGGCCATGACCTCGTGGTGATTCACAGATTAATGGAGATGGGTTAGTTTAGGATATAAGAGTGAGCTAGAAATAAGCATATATAACAAAACTGATGTTAAATTTGTATCAATAAACCAAGATCCATATCAATGCAAAGTATTCATCTCTGTGCTTTAATAGACCCCCATTAGAATTTCTTCTGGTGCCTAAATCCACACTTTTTCTCTTCTATATCACAAAAATCTTTTCCATGACCTACAATGATTTATTTTTCTTGAATGTAAAGACAGTTTGGTCCAACACTGGCACAGCACCATGAACGTGAGAATTCTCTATCCCCCTGAATCACACTAGCCATCCTGGGGGCAGAGTTCAAAGGAGATTTTCATAGATAAAGGAGTGAGGAGATTAAACAAGATCTGGATGGACCCGTAGGGTTATGAGTAAGAAATCAATTCCCATGTTGGTTTGTTTGTATTATATATTGGGGGACACTACAGGTAACTGCTGTCTGAGTTGGGATTTGTGTTACATTTGATATCTATGACTGACTCTAAGATCTTTCTGCTGTTTCTCCCTGGCCCAGCATGAGATCCATATATGATGTCACAGGTCCCCCATATAAAAGTTCTATCAGGATTCCTATGACATCATTGGTCCTGCTGAGGACAGGACTCCACAGTGAGGTTATCTCCCAGCTTGATGAGCCTCCCTCTCTTTGTGTTTCATATCCATGGGGGAGCACACCAATGGGATCTGCCAGCATCTCTGCCAGCTCAGGCCCTTCAGGATGCTCGTGTCTGGAAGCGCCGCTGAAATGAGTTTCAGTTGGAAGAAATAATCCACTAATGGATAGAAAAAGTCCAAGAGTAAAATCAAGGGAATAATGAGGCCAGGAGCTCATGCGAGATAATGCTGACTCCTGTCCATGAGGCGCAGTGTGTGCACAGGGATCACGGGAGCATCTGTCTCTCCATGTGCTTCTGCATCTGTGGAAATCCAGGATTCCATCAGACTCAGGCAAAATCCCCATCAGGAAAGACAGGCCTATTTAGTAATTTATCTTCACTATTTGTTTGTTTGTTTATTGGGCTGTGAATTGAACCTAAGGTCTTATACTTGCTAAGTAAGAACCCTACCATTGAGATGTATCCATAGCCTATTTAAATCTTCTAATTTTTAGTTTGAGAAAGGTCTCATGGTGTAGCCCTGGATGGCTTGGAGCTTACTACATAGACCAGACTAGATTGAAACTCAGAAAGATCCTCCTGACTCTACCTCCTAGGTGCTGGGATTAAAGGCATGTGCCACCTCACCTGGCTTTTAACTTTCTAATTTTTGAGAGAGGGTACCACTAAGTTTTCCAGACTAGCCTTGAACTTCTGATCTCCCTGTCTCAGCCTCCTAAATAGTTGGATTAAAAGCTGAGACACCAGACTTCATGCTTCTTCTTCATTTTTTTAGGGGGAGGGGCGTCTGATAGATCTTCTCTATGTTTCTGCATTTACTGTGAACATAAGACACTTGCACAACTAAGTTAATATTTGGGGTAACTGTACAGACCAAATTCATTCTTAGAGATTATGGTGTGGTCCTTGTATATGTGGTCCCTGTATATACGTATACACATTTATGTATAAGCTTTGTACTGTGTCTTTAGATCAATATATATGTATGTATTATATTATTATAAATAAATATATATATAATGCTCATATGAACATGTTTTTAACTATTTTTCAAGGTTTTGTTGTAGGAGATCCATAGCAAAGCTATTGTGGGATGCAAGTATCTCTCTTCCCTGTCTTTTCTCCCTCAAGGGAGGTAAACATTCTCATGACACAAGGCCTGGCTGACAGTTACCCCAGCATAGCTGCTCCAGCCCAGCTCTCAGTTTCAGCTCCTCCTGACCTTGTGGCCCTGCAGATTATACAAATGCTGTCCCCTGCTTCCTTCCCTGACAATGAACATGACTCCCCTCCTGGATTGTGTTTGAAGTTAGAGCTGAATGTTTTGATGATGCCCCCATGTTTCTCCTCCAGGGGAGAATCCTCTACTGCTGGGGTTGACAGTTATTGCCAAACATCGCCTGGAGATGCTGTGACTGTGTTTTACCGTCTTTCCTCCCTATGACAGCGAGGCCCCACATTTACAGAGAGTGCAGCAGAGGCTGGGACTTAAAAACCCAACAACTCAGTAAAACCAGATCCCTTTTTGGGGAGGCTTTTCAATCTCCTTATATTCTTTTGAACAGTTCAAAGAGTGATTCAAGGTGCTGATATTCAATATTCTTTAAAGTAAAAGAAATGGGTTAGTTGGGGCAGTGGGGGTAAACCAGCTTTAGTTTGACAGGAAGATAAGAAACGAGCTATTTTTGTGGCTTTCAAAACTTTCTTCTCTTTTTATTTCGTTCAAAAATGCTGACTGTTGTATTCATAAACCCACAGCAGCTGTGATTACCTGCACACAATTCCTGCCAGGCAGGGAGGAGGGTCAAAGCCCATAAAACAGAGGGAAGTAAAGGGCCAGGCAAAGTGTGGTGTGCTTTGCTACTTCTCCGAGCACAGCCGACCAGGGAGGGATTCAGAAGCCAATCAGGCCATTGTGAGAATGAAGAACAAAGGCTCCATTTTATTAGACTGGGTGTGCAAAAGACTTCCCTGCACAGTTGAGTGGTTTTAGCACCATCCCTTAAATAGAAAAGTTGACTAAGAGAACAGATGATAATGAAGACCCTGTCCAATCAGTGGAAAGCAAACCCTCTCTGATTTACTAAATTTTCCCTCATTTGACTACACTTCATTAGAAATTTCATTAGAGAAATTTAATTAAAACTCATCCACATAAAGAAAAATAAAATATGATAGAACTGCAGCTTCTAGGTAAAATGTGGGTCTCCAAAAACAATGGTACCACAGTTCTGTATTTGAGAAGTGTCCTACTTACTTCTTGAGTGCTACACAGAAAACAAAGCTAGTAGCCCACACAATCGGCTTCCAGAGTTAAAAGGCCCCAGAAAATGGTGAGAATATAACAAGAGGGAATAGAAGTCCCCTCTTCAAACACTACAGAATAGGGCATTTTCCAGGGTCTAGAGGACACACGGATGGTTATATACAAGTTCACAGAGGTTCCCAAGTTTGGACAGGGTCAGAAACAGGAAAGATTTCTGGTCCCTGGCAGTAGCAGAAGTTTGGAGTCTGCATGGCTTAAAAGGGCTTGTAAGGGCTTCCCAGCCAACAGCTTCTCCAAACTTCAGGTTCTTCATCTGCAAGCTAGCGGGTGGTGGGAATAGAAACTCCTTATTACGCAGAGTTCAGAAGAGAATCTATAATTATAAGGTTGTGTTTTGTTTTGTTTTTGATCAAGTTGGCTCATACAAACAAAAGCTAAAGAGTCAGAGAAACCTCCATTTGTTCAGGCCAGGAGAACAAAAGCCTCAGAACGAGAGGCAAATGATCCTGTCCTGAGGTTTGAAAATTCTATGGAGAACTGCTGGTTCAAATCCACATCGAAAACTGAAGAGCCTGGACTCTACATCCAGAAACGGCAGAAAAAAGTACCCAATCAGGAAGGGTTGGCCCCACGCAGGCAGCAGCATCCTCTTCATCCATGTTGCTTGCTACCCAACTGCATCCGCAGACAGCTGGAAGTCACTACCCATCATAAAGGGCATCCCTACGCATCCTAATGACCCTTGTCATAATCACTTCAGGAAATGACCTCAGACAAGTCTAGGTTTCTCAGCAGTTCCTCAGCCCAAGCAATTAGACAGCCATGGTTAACCATGGTGCCATATTTAACATTTGTAAAACAGAGCATGAAGTGAGCTGAAAGTGTTGCCTGCCTTATATACCAGAGGCTAGTGGTTACTTTTCCCACAGCTGCGGCACACACACACACACACACACACACACACACACACACACCAAATTCAAAATAGATTAATTTCTGCTCACAGTTTGAGAGTTTAGTCCTTGATGGTGGAGAAGGCATGGAGTCAGAATCATGAGGCAGCAAGTCACATTGCTTCCAGTCAGGAGGAGAGAGATGGATGCTGGTGCTCAGCTCACTTACTCCTTTTTAACAATCCAGAACCCCAGCCCATGGGTTTTCCTCTTGGAAAAACCCTCATAAGGTCATCACACCTCAGTGACTCTCAATACAGCCAAGCTGGCAATCAAGAACGTCACAGAGGTACAAATTCACACGTGAGAATGTATGGGGGTGTGGGTGGGTGAGTGTTTGTGTAACCTTAGAATCTATTTGATGAGCACACACTTGATCTATAAAGAACCAGACACACTGACGCTGTTTACAAACGCATTGCAGATTGCTCAGGAAATCCTAAGTTCATAAAAAAGAAATAGTATCTCTCTCTCTCTCTCTCTCTCTCTCTCTCTCTCTCTCTCTCTCTCTCTTCCACATCCCTCAAGTTGCTCTCAGCTCATGTCCTCAAGAACCCCACTTCCCTTAGCCTCTAAGTATCTAGAGCTACAGGCTGACACCTTGCACCTGATGGCCCTGCCACACACACCTAAAGCAGGTCCTCAACCCCTTCATATATCATACTACTCACCTAAGGACTTCATAATACTTTTGTTCATGCAGATTCTAGCAAGGGCTATTTGGCAGATCAGAAATTAACACTGAGAAATGTTTTAAGTGCCATCTGTTATTTAAAAAATATTAAACCCATTACACGGCAATACACAGAACATATTTTTATGATAACTATATTATCCCGACAACAATTACCAAGGAGAATGAAATGCTTTCGCATTTTGTTAATCTCTTCATTGTCCTGCTTAATAGAAAGCAGCTGTGCTGCTCAGCCTGGTGCGAGTCTGCCATTCAGCTTGCAGAAAGCTCGCTCTCTCAGGAGAAGAGCCCCCGGCAAAGCAGCAGCATCTTCCTGTGCTTGCTGTTGTGACACCAGCCTCGGCCTTAGGTGCAGAGTCCTGCTTGGTGCTTTGACTTCACAAGGCGACTGCATTCTACAAATCTTGAAATGTTTTATTGATTTATTTTTGTGTTCAACCAATACACAAAACATAAAAGTTTTTTTTAAGAGGCGTCTTGTAGAGTTAGACACGTGTACAGTCGTCGTGTTTAGATCACATTAGTGATATCTATTTCCTTAAACGCTTCTGGTTTTTAAAATATTTTTCTGAAATTTTCCATATTTACTCCTTGTAATGTTATATGTGAATACTGTATTTAGACCATGTCCACTGCTGACCACCACCTCTTCCCAATTTTCTCTCCTAACTTCATCTTCTCCTTTTCTTCTTCCTCCTCCTCCTCTTCTTCTATGACCCACTGAAGGCAATTAGTGTTGACCAAATGCACATGAGAACAAGTGACCATTCAGTGCTTAGTCCTAAATGGGAAATGCTTGGCACAGCCCTATCCCCGAGGGTCAGGAAACATCAAAGAAAAGGGGGTGGAAAGACTGTAAGAACCAGAGGTTGTCTTGTCATGTCTTCTGGACACAAGGGCTTTTGTACTCACGAACTCACGTCAGCCTTGGTTGCTCACACAAAACCCACCCAGACAGCATTCCAGCCTGGAGATGGTGGGAGCTGAAAAGGTTTTACCAAAACTATCAAGGAAACACTATTGCTGTCTTCTTTGTGACCAGCTTGTATTTAAAATTCTTTCACCCCTTTGTCTTGCTCCTTACTGAAGAAGCAAATCACTGAACTGCAGCTCATAGCCCTCGAGAACCCTCCCATGGGATAGTGTTATAAACACACGGGGGAAAGGATTGACACCTCTGTTCTTTATGTCCTTGGATTTGTTTCTCAGTTTTCTCTGTGGAGCAGCTGGTGAAACAGAAAAACTGGCAGGGTCTATTTGGAGCTTCACAGAAGTTAGCACACCTAGGGCTGCACAGGATGTCATTGCTTGGACAACAGAGGGAGGTCCCACCCACAAGAAGGGGCTCTCTTTCCTAGACTGGCCAAAGGATTTATTTACTCTTTTTGGAGTTTTAGAAAAAAGTTTATTATAGATGTATAAATGGAAGCTTAAGAAAGAGAGACAAAGTCACACTGTTTGATACAAGCCAGCGTGGAGGTTGGCCAAATGGCAGACAGTTGCATGGCCAGGAGGGGAGTTTTAAAGGAAGATGAAGGAAGTAAGTCAAATACTGGGACTTAGGGCAGCATTACAAAGGAAAAGGCAGAAGAGGGGGAAAAAAGAAAGAAAAGAAAAGTTATATTTTTCCTTTTCTGAGCCAGAACCCAGCCTGAAGTAATTGGCTTATTAAAGTGTTTTGGAGGGTAGGCAGAAGACAACAGAAAAAAACAGGCATTATTATATTATATCATATTATATTATATTAAATGCAAAATATAACATATTAATTATAGCCTATAATTAAAATGAAATTTGTACAATGATTAAAATAATAGGCTGAGTGCAGTGTCACAGGCCTTTAACACTTGCACTCAGGAGCCAGAAGCAAGTGGATTTCTAGGATTTCAGGCCAGTCAGGTCTACATAGTGAAACTCTGTCAATGAAATGATGATGATGGTGGTGGTGGTGATGATAATGATAGTGATGAAATACATTTTAAATGTTTTTTAACAAAGGAGTAAGATTTACTTGTTTTAATAATTTTCCTTACTGCCCAAAATTTCAGTATGTTTTCAGTTGTACGTAGAAAAAGGTTTGTAACAGTACCCTCAATTTTCCAGCTAATTGGAATAGAGTCCCCAACAAACATTAAGAATTGATTGTTTTGTTTCTTTCAGAATTGAAAGCCCAGAGCTGGGAACTAGCTGAGGCTGAGTTTTCTAAAACCAGTGAGGAGTAATCTCAGCCCTGTGGTTAGAAACAGAAAGGGAAGGCTGGGGAGGCTGGGGAGGAGGGTGTTGGGAAAATCTTTTTGTATACTCTGTGAAGATGTGCCTCTGTTTAACCTCACCTGCCCAAGCCACCTTCTGGTTGGAGTAATAAAAAAAGTTGAATGGCTAATAGCTAGGCAAGAAAAGTTAGGTGGGACTTCCGGGGAGAATTGGGAACTCTGGGAGAGATTTGCCAGACAGACAAGGAGGAAGTTGGATCTGACATAAGGTACTGAGGAGAGGTAAGGAACTATGTGGCAGATTGTAAATTAATATAAATGGGCAAATTTAAGTTTTAAGTGCTAGTTGGGAGCAAGTCTAAGCTAAGGCCAAGCTTTCATAATTAATAACACATCTCCTCTCCATGTCATTATTTGAGAGCTAGTAATATAATAAAAAGACCAGTTATAGTAGAGAGAAGCCGTGATGGACACCTGAGATGCACTTTCTTCTCTCTCCCTGAGAAAGGACTCACCAGACAAGAGAGATAATAATCCAGCAAGAGTTCTGAGAATAACTTCCCTTTTTAGCTCTCTGATTCTCCCTCTTTTCCCTGCTCTAGAGGAAACTATTTCCTAGTGAATATTCTTAGGGTACATGCCTGGCTCCTGAGGCTCACTGCCTAGTGTTAAGGCAGCCATATACAGGAGATAAAAGTCAGTAATGGAGATGCAAAAAGTTGATCTCCACCCTGATACAGAAGGACAGTACAGGAGCCAGAAAGCCCGAATCTTGGCCATTTGTAGCTGATCAGTCCTGTGAAACTACTGCAGCCAGGTGTACTCGAGACAGATATGCATGTGACACCAACATCTTAAGATTACTTCTGGGTTTCAGCATAGTTGGCAATTTCCGTTTTCTTTTTTTGCTTATCTGTACTTTTGACTTTCACCAGTGCCCTCCTCCACCCTTAGTGTTTGCCCCTCACATCTTGCTTCTTAAGTCTATGACTCCACTTAGGTATCACCTCTTAAGATTTTAGAGTAAATCTTCTTTGAAATCAAAAAAGAAATAATGTTGCAATGTTGTTTTTTCAACACATTGAACATTTATGTGTCCATTGGTAAGTATTTGGGCTGTGTCTCTTACTGTGCTTGGTTCTCACTACTTGTTTGAAACTTTACTGGATAAAGTGTTTGGGATTGGTGGACTTAACTGTGTATCTGGGGATGGGGTGTGGCATACCCAAGAGGATTGACATGTGGGAGAGTAAACAGAGGGGAGATGCACCCTGAATTGGTCAGCATCTTCTAGTGTGTGGCCACCCCAATGAAAAGCTTGAAGGAGGTGCCACACATGCCTATAATTCCTTTGCTCTCCCAAGTAGATGCCATCATTGTGCTGACATCAGACTCTAGGGTCTTCAGCTTTGAAGGGTACCCTCTGTCTGCATGGGGTTCTCCAGGAATTTTCTAGGCTTTCAGCCCTGCTGTACAACTATTGAGGTGTCCCGCTCTCTGGGTTGGGAGACAGGCTCTCCAACTCTCCAGTGTTCAGATGACCATTGCTGGACTACCTATGTTTGTAGTATATAAACCACTCCAATAATTCATATATATACATATATACATGTATATCATATGTATAAACATATCATATACACACAAGTGCATATATAGAGAGATATATACATTTGTCCTTATGATTCTGTATTCTCTATAACCCTAATACATCACCTTCTGTGCATGAACTTGGTATTGTATAATGCAAGACCCATAGCATAGCATGAACAGGAAAAATAGCTCAATGTCTAAGAGTGCTTGCCCTGCTAGCATGAAGACCTGAGTTCAAGCCCTTAGCTCCTGAGTAAAAATCCAGATATGGTTGCACATATCTGAAGACCCAGCATCGAGGAGTGGAGACAGTCAGACAGGCAGATCCTGCTGCTAGGCAACCATAGCAAAAACTGAGCCTGAGCTTCTAGTGTAGGCTCACAGACTCTGTCTCAAGTCAGCAAAACAGAGAGCAATACAAGGATATCCCATTTTGCTCTGGCCCCTGAATGTGTGTTCATGGGTGCATACATACTCACACTCATGTGTGTACAAACCACAAAACACACATACACATAGAAATTAAAAGCAAAACCTAGAACCATTAACTCTAATGTTTACAGGATCCAGAATGGTAAAGGAAATGCTTGTATTTCCATCATAAAGGAATGCTGGGCATAAGGCAAAGAGGGAGACAGTCTGAGGAGGCCAGCCTGTGTTTACCTGCTGCTCATTCTTAGAACACACTGTTGATGGATGCTCTGGCCTTTCAAGGCAATCCACGCTCTAGAGTTCATTTTAAAAGCTTATTTCTCTGTACTGAGAAATAAATGTGCTTTGTTTTAATCAGTGCGTTGGCCAGAGAGAGGTTGCCTAGAAGGCTTGAGTCTCCTTCAGACTCCCAGTTAGCAATCTCAGCGTGGGTTTAACCCACTCATAAGTTTCTCTGTTGAAATAGGAAGCAGCGTGGCTGTGTCCTCCCCGCACCCGGCCGCCGGCATGGCTTAGCTTACGCCCCGAAATAATTACACGAAAACTGTAATCTTTTAAACACTGCTTGGCCCATTATTTCTAGTCTCTTCTTGGTTAACTCTCGCACCTGGACTAGCCCATTTCTTATAAAGTGTGTTGCACCCCAAGGTGCGCTTACCGGGAAGATTCTAGCCTACATCCATCTTGAGTTGGAGCTTCATCGCGTGCGTGCCTCAGAGAGCTGGGCCATCCTGTCTGCCCACTAGACAGGATCCTGACATCTCTGAGCAGAGCTGCGTGCGTTCTCTGGGCTCACTTCCTCTTCCTGTCCGTATACTATTCTGTTTACTCCTCCCACCTATGTTCTAACCAATTGGGCCAAGCAGTTTATTTATTGCTTATCCAATGAAATCAATAGATTGATATATGACACTCCCACATCACTTCCCCTTTTTCTGTTTAAACAAAAAGGAAAGGCTTTAACTTTAACATAGCAAAATTACATAAAACAGTTATCAAGTAAAAATTACAATAATCTTTATCATAACTAAGAAAAAGTATAACTATAACTATTCTTAACTCCATCAAAGACTCCAGAAAGATACAATATTACCTAAGCAAACAAGAAATAAGCAACTTTCAAACTCTAGAAATGACAGAGACATCTTGCTGCCTGTACAGTCACCCAAAGTTCCTCTGTACCGTTGGGGCATCCGTCTTCGGCCTACAGGCCCATAGTTTTCAGCAGACATTCCACAAAGCAGGAAATTTCAAAGGCAGTCACTATCTGCTTGTCCTGAAGAATGTCTTGCAGACTCTTTCATGAGTCAGGAACCCCGAAAGATCATCTCACCTTTAGGCAAGTTCAGTAGTCCTCTCTCTGCGGGTTCTCTGTGTCCACTTTATGCAATAGTCCAGGCAAGAACAGTTTCTTGCCCAAATGGCTATCAAACTCCATAAGGATCCTCTTCAATGCCCATCTTCTTCTTTAAGTAGATTGGTGTTGACAGGAGCAGAGTGTCTCGTTGTCATAAAAAGTCCCAAGTTATTAAAACATTTAAAATGCCATATTCTATAATCTTTGAAAGATATAAAGAATGCCTATCTAAAATATATCTATGTACATCTAAAAAATCTTAACTAACATATTAACTAACTTAACTTAACTAATCTATTAATAACCTATATACATTACATTTTTAAATGAACTACACAATCACAATACCTTAATCAGGATCAGAAATACATGTACATATAACAAAATTGACCTTAAATTTAAATCACTAAAGCAAAATCCATATCAATGTAAATTATTCATACCTATACCATTTCCCCCTTTAAATGTAAAAGAACACTTATAAACCATATTTGGGAATATGGGCACAGTTTTCTGTCCAAACTGCTTCCTGCTGAATGGGGGCGTAGTTAATTAGGTCTTTCATGGTATAACCTGTGTGCTGGTTTCATCTTAGTTGGCAGTTGAGCGAGGCAATTTTCTGAAGGTGTTCACAGCAACCCTTCAGGAGGGCGTGGTCCATCATACCATATCGGAATAGAAGAAACGAACAAGGTCTCATCCTCTGTGAAAACAAAACAAGAAACTCCTTTCCAAAGTATTATTTTCTTAGATCCAAATTCCAAAGTCAAGGCATTTTCACAATATCTATGTTGGGTTAGTTTAGCAGCATTTATAAGAAAATACCGTTTGGCATCTGTTGCTCCTTCCTCAGCATTCAAACAATTCAAAGAGAGCATAATAGCATACAGTATCAAGATTCTCTGTGTATTTTCCATCTTTGTACAGCTTTGTTTTAACCTCTATTTCATTTAATTTTATTTTTAACTTTTTGCTTTTTAAGTGTATATCTTTTACCTGGACACTGTAGACCAGGCTGTTCTTGAACTCTCAGAGATCCGCCTGTCTCTGCCTCCCAGGCACTGGGATTAAAGGCGTATGCTACTACACCTTGAACTCACAGAGATCTGTTTGTCTCTGTCTTCTAGGCACTGGGATTAAAGGCATGTGCTACCACACTTTGAAGTCACAGAGGTGAATCTCCCTCTGCATCCCAAGTGTTGGGATTAAAGGCGTGTACTATCACAACCAACTTCTCTTTTTCTTCCAATTTTTTTTTTACTCTTAAGAACTTACTTTTAGCTTGCATATATTTTTAACACACTGTAAACCATTTAAAAAAATTTTTTTTTGTCTTTGACGCTCTCTTTACTGTATCTCTCTCTGTTTTTCTGACCACATAAGTCTTTAATTTACCAAGCAATCTCAGTAGGACTAAAGGCGTGGCTTTGCCAGCTAAATCCAGTCCATTCCTTAGCTTTCTGCCATTCCAAACTTGTGGCTGAGGTACCGGCCAGAGCCGCGTTCAGTGCCACAAGTCTACAGTGTTTCAAGGTCCCTGCCAGCAATTAAGCTGCAACAGACAACACTCAAGTCCTTTCTCTGTAGTCTGCCCTCCTGCCTCAAACAGTCAGAGTTGCTTTGGCAGGATGGCCCAGAAAGCCGGCATTTTTAAATGGCGCAGCTTTTTTTTTTTTTTTGCTACGGCTGAAAACCGAAAAGCATGCGTTCAGCTTTTCGTCAATACTGTTTCAGTGTTTCGTGGCAGGACCTCTTAATGAGCTGCAGGGTTTTGCAGCCAAAGCTGAGTCAGGAAGCCTCTCTTAGCTGAGATCGCTGCTTGCCTCTAGCAAGCAGAGCAGCCCTGAGAAACTGCTGCTACCAAGAAACCAAACATGCTTTACTCTTTCCCAAGCTTTTTCAGACTTTCTGTGGATTCAGTTGTCCACACGTTGGGCAGCCATCTGTTGAAATTGGGGTGCGGGTTGTGTCCCCAACACCCCGGTTGCCTGGCTAGCTTATGCCCGAAATAACACCACACAGACTGTATTCATTTAAACACTGCTTGGCCCATTATTTCTAGTCTCTTCTTGGTTAACTCTCGCACCTGGACTAGCCCATTTCTTATAAAGTGTGTTGCACCCCAAGGTGCGCTTACCGGGAAGATTCTAGCCTACATCCATCTTGAGTTGGAGCTTCATCGCGTGCGTGCCTCAGAGAGCTGGGCCATCCTGTCTGCCCACTAGACAGGATCCTGACATCTCTGAGCAGAGCTGCGTGCGTTCTCTGGGCTCACTTCCTCTTCCTGTCCGCATACTATTCTGTTTACTCCTCCCACCTATGTTCTAACCAATTGGGCCAAGCAGTTTATTTATTGCTTATCCAATGAAATCAATAGATTGATATATGACACTCCCACATCATTTCTCCAATTCCCTCAGCTCCCAGTTTTAATTTTTGAAAGCAGCTGAGTGATCTTCATTTGAGCCTAAATATTTTCAACTGGTGAGTCAAATCTTAGGGCTAATGTTTGCTGTTATTAGTGTTTTATCTTAAGAAATAAATCTTTTATTTATTACTTGAGAGTTTCATATACGGATACAATATGTTTCTATCCTATTCATCTTCCCTGTTCTTCCCTCCAACTGCTCCCAGATGAACATCACATTTCCTAGCTTCATCTCCTTACCCCTTCTTCATAATCAACTGAGTCCAGTTAGTGCTACCAATATCGTGGGTGTGAAGCCATCCCTCTGGAGCACAGGCAACCCACCAGTATCCACAGTGCTTGAGAAAAACTGACTCTCCTTCCTGGAGCAACAATCAACAGCCACTAGCACTTCAGCTAGGGGTGAAGACTTGGGAGCCCTTTCCACCCTCTGATAGAAACCTTGGGGTTATCATGTCTAAACCCCAACTGTTGTGACTTTCTGAGTGGGATGACTTTGCCATGTTCAGGGTGTGTAGTAGGAGGCTGTTTGTTCGTTCCCAGCTGCCCAGCCCCAAAATAATCACACAGAAACCATATTATTTGCAATACTGCTTTGTCAATAGCTTAAGCGTATTTCTGGCTAACTCATATCTTAAATTAACCCATCACCATTAATCTGTGTATCACAGCCTTACCGGGTAAAGTTCTTGGCAGGGCTATATGACTTCTCTCTGACTGTACTTTCTTTCTCCCAGCATTGTTTAGTTTTGCCTGCCTAGCTCTGTTCTAGCCTATCAGGTCAAGCCAATTTCTTTATTAATCAATGGCATTCACAGGGTAGAGAGGGGAATTTCACATCACTTCCCATTTTCAGTTTAAATAAAAAAGGAAAGTTTTAACTTTAACATAATAAAATTACATATAACAAAACAGGTATCAAGCAAGAATTACAGTTACAACATTAAATCTACTTTATCCTTTTTCATAATGAAGGAAAACTATAATTATAACTATCTATTCTTCAACTCCTTCAAAGACTTCAGAAGGATATAATATTACCTAAGTAAGCAGGAAGTGCATTGTCAGCAATTTTCAAAGCTCTAGAATTGATAGAGACATCTTGCTGCCTGGACAGTCACCCAGAGTTCTTCTGTATCATTAGGGTATCCATCTTCAGCCTACAGGCCTGTTATATCCAGCAGATTTTTCCATGAAGCAGGAAATTTCAAAAAGAATTCCACCTATATTGGCAGTTTGTCAATCACCTTTTTTCAATATCCTGCAAAATGTCTGGCAGACTCTTTCATGAAGCAGGAACCCTGAAGGATCGTCTCACCTTTAAGCAAGTTCAGCAGTCATTTCTCTGTGGGTCCTGCATGTCCAGGTCATCAAGCAGTCCAGGCAAGTGCAATTTCTTGCCCAAATGGCTAGCAAACTCCACGAGGAGACTCCTCAATGCCCATAATCCTCTTGAAGTAGATTGTTGCTGCCAGGAGCATATGTATCTTATTGTCATGAAAAGTCCTAAGTTCTTAAAACATTTTAAATGCCATATTCTGTAGTCTTTGAAAGGTTTTAAGGATACATATCCATCTGAAATACATCTCTGTACATTTAGAAAACCTAAATAACAAGACTACAAACTTGACTCTTGTAGATTATTATCTATTAACCTATATTTCTTAATTATACATTACATTTTTAGATGAACTACACAATCATTATACCTCAATCAAGAGCAGAAATATATACATATATATATAAAATAATATTGACCTAAAATTTGTATTTTGTATCAATAGAGAATGATCTATACCAATGCAAATCTCTATAGCATATCCTCCTTTAATGTAAAGAAACATTTATAAACAAACATAGGTAATTTGGGCATTGTTCTCTCCAAATTGCTTCCTGCTTTTTGTTGAGTGAAGTAATTGGGGGGGGGGGAGCGTTTCACGGAGACCTTTCGGGTGCTCTTGGTCCATCAAACCACATTAGTCTGCAAGGATTCCACAGGTTCTCATCCTCTGTGGAAACAAAAGAAGAACCTCTTTTTCAAAGCAACAAATCATTGAACTCAAATTTTGAAGACAAGATACCTTTGAGTATATATGCTGTGTAACAGTCTGTACAATGAAATGTCTCTCTGTACTTGGCTCCTTCAACTCAAAAAATTCAAAGAAAACACAATAATATACATAATCCAGACTCTCTGTGTATATTCATCTTTATGTGACTCATTTTTCTTACTCTATTACTTCTTCTACACGTTTAGTATTTATTATCTTTAGTCCTTTAATCTATGGATTTCTGTGCTTTTTTTATATTACATTTACTGCCTCTTTACTCTTTTTCTTCTTTCTCCCAAGTTATGTACATTTATCCATCACTATGACCATTTAGAGGTCTTTTCCAACTAGATTTGTCTTTGTTGCATATCTGTAATCCATTTCTGACCAGACTGCTTTTTTAATGCTAAGTGAGCATGACTAGGGACAATGCAGCCCTTCCTGCTTGCTCCATCCAGTCCAGCATGGCTGAGGCAGATTTGCCGCCTCTGAGAGCCATGTACATTACCCCATTTTAAAGCACACAGCAGGTCTATATTACGCAAGTTGTAGCACTCTGCTCATATACACAGCAGGTCTATGTTGCCATTAAGCAAGTTGTAGCGCTCTGCTCACAGAACCCATTTAAATGCTCCATAGCGGGGTCTCCCAGATCTCCCAAAAAAGTCAGAGTTGGTGCTGGCAGCACAGCCCAGGAAGCCACTGTTTCAAAACCGCTCAGCTACTGCTGAATCAGGAAAATCTCTCTTAAAGGAGCCATGGTGTTAAGCTTTGCTTAATTCTGCTTTTTTGGTTTGGTTTGTTTTTGTGTGTGTGTGCAAAGAATTCCTTCCCAAACTCTCTCAGGTTTTAAGTGGTTTTAGTTGGCCACATTGACACACCAATTTGAAGTAGATGTCTGTTTGTTCATTCCCAGCTGCCCAACCCTGAAATAATCATACAAAAACCATATTATTTGCAATACTGTTTGGTCAATAGCTTAAGCATATTTCTGGATAACTCATATCTTAAATTAAACCATCTCTATTAGTCTGTGTATCACTGCAAGGCTGTGACTTACTGGGTAAAGTTCCAGTATCTGTCTCTGGCAGGGCTACATGGCATTTCTCTGACTCTGCCTTCTTTCTCCCAGCATTCAGTTTAGATTTCCCTGCCTAGCTCTGTACTACTTTATCAGGCCAAGTCAGTTTCTTTATTAACCAATGGTATTCATAGCATACAAAAAGGAACCCCACATCAAGGGCCTTTCTGGACTCTCCTTCCAAACCTACCAGACAGCTCAGTTAAAAGTTAGCATTTTGAGGCATAGTACAAAAGCATCTATTGCTATGGCTTGATGGCACATGCCTTTGATCACAGCACTCTGAAGGTAGAGGCAAAGGCAGAGGCAGATGGATCTCTATGCAGTCAAGGCCAGCCTGGTCTACACAGGGAAAGCACAGGCCAGGAAAGTCGAGGTAATGTGGCTCTGTCTCAGAAAGGTATTTTTATTTTACAATTATACAATCTACCCAGCAATTTGTACTATGTGTATTATTGACAATACATGGTTTCTTTTAAAAACTATAGTTCTTTATTTTTTTCTTGTCTAATTGTATAAATATCTGTAAAAATATCATATAAATGTATATATGATATGTTTGCCATTTGAGGAGTTAAAATGTGCATCTCAAATTATTCTTCCTTTGGAAAGTGATACTTTCATATCTTTGGGTTTTATTTTTGTCTTTTCCCCTGTTATAGTTCTTTCTGTATTTAGGATCTTAACTACAGGATGGTATACTAGGGGATCTTTGGAAACACATAAAGCTCCATCTCCACAAAGGTTTAATATTTAGCCATATGGATATAATATTTCTTACAAGGATTTTGCTCCTTATTGAAAATGCCCCAACATTCGAAACATATGACATTCCATGCTGAAATTCTATTGCGAATCAGGCCATCTGTAGGCAATCAGGAGATGCTTTTCCACAGGGTCTGGCTATTTGCACAGGGTGAATATATGATGCCCTAATAGAGGCATTTTAAAAAGGCACAAGGAAAATACAAAGGTAGATTAAAATCCTGCTGATACAATAGCTCACTATTCTTCATCTTGAAATGGTACTACATGTTTGAGTGGTGGCACACAGATGTGCCCCTGAGAGCCTACCTCCCAGCAGTTGTTACAAAGTTCTCTATAAAGAGTGGATTTCTCCATTAGAACCCTGAGCCTGTGAGTTTCTTATGATTTATCATCAAACCCTCATGCCTGTAAAGCCCTCTGAACAAACTTATCATTTAGTAACAATACAAAACACACCTCATCTTCACACAGTAATATTTCTCCTTCTGGTCAAACTGCCCAACTCTTTACCATCCCCCTAACTTCGATCCCAGACACACCAGTGAGGTGGCACAAAGTTGATGCACAGAAAGGACTTGAGAGTACCTCCATAATAAAAGCCTTTTTTCCCCTCCTCTTTCTTTATCACGCTGTATGTATTTCATTCCTTCACTCTCAAACTCCCTCTCCCTTAAAATCTCATCTCATGTTTGCTCACCTGCCATCCTCCATGCTCCAGGTGGGTCCTCTTTCTTTTAGGATAGGCTAAGCATCTGTCTGCCCAAACCCTCAGAATACCTTCTACATAAGCCTAGAGCATTTGTCTTTAAATCTTAAATCTCCTGGTGAGTTAGGTTTAAAACAGAAGCTCCCGAAGGGAAAAGAGTGGGTCTCTTCTATTCATTACTCCCAGAGTCCATTGAGTCCATAGGAAAAAAAAATACTGGGATTAAACTAAAGGGTTTCATCAGGATTGCTTTAAAAGTCCCTTCAGTACTGGTATTTTATTCTACCTATTGGGTAAATGATCAGAGAAAGGCCCATTATTCTTCATTTAAGGTGTGTGAAATGTCAGGCTGCGGGCTCCAGCTCTATTCACAGTACAAATTTCTTATGATGTATTGGCTCTCCTTAGCCCATGTGAACACCATCCATCACTAGGAAGCCCAGAGCTCCAGCCTTCCATTCAATTTGGGAATTGTGCCACTGCGAACATACCAAGTCTATTTTAGAATCTGGTAACTAACAATCCTGCCACCTCCACAGCAGCCCGTGGCTGAAACACAAAATTTCTATTTCTAGATTGTGGTGTCTTTAAAAAAAATGGCTTTTTTGTGTGTTTATGGGAGCGGGTTTTGAGGCATTCTAATTGGTCAGGACATTCATCAACAGCTGCCATTGCATGCAGGGGTAGTTGCAGAACCTGCAGAACCTTCAAAGTTTGGAGGTTGACTCCTCATGAGTCTTGGATCTTGGGTTCTGATGACTGTGTCCTGTCTTCTCCACTGACCTCAAACAAAAAGCAGAGGCAATACAGAAGGCGTATCAGATTTATATCCTTCCCTCCAGAAATGGCAGGCATTTCTTGTTTGGCCAGAAAAACTCAAATGACCCTGCTGTAGCTGAGGATGAACCTGGGCATTACTGAACTCGGAGACATGCACAACATGTCAAAGGTCTCTTTTGCTCTCGACTCCATGTCCCCAGATAGCGGACGTGTTAACCCAGTGCATCCCAGTGGCTGCTGGAGTGGACATCATACCTGAGGAATTCCCTTGCATATTTCCAGTTCTCTCATAGAACCTAGAGTCTGCAAAGACAAATTTTCTCTCACCTATTTTTATAGCTTGAATAGAAAGCATCTCCCACAAGCTCATGAGCTGAGACAGATGGCTCCCACCTGATGACACTCTTTTGGAAAGTAGTAGAAGCTTCAAGAGGTAAGACCTTAGTGGAGGAAGTAGGCCATTGAAGGGACATCTTTGAAGGTTAATTTTGTCCCCAGGTCCTTCCCAACACACACACCTGTACCTTCTCTTCCTCCCTTCCCCTGTGTACCTCTATCTACCTATCTGTCTTTCTGTTCATCTGTCTGTCTCTATCTGCATCCTGTCTATCATGAGGCAGGCATCCCCTACCATGTGTCCTTGCTGCTATGATGTTGATGCCTCGCTATTATGGACCTCAAGTCAACAGAGACAAGAATTATGGACTAAACCAAACCCTCTGAGACCATGAGCTGAAACGACTCTCTGCTCCTGTGTACTCTCTGCATCAGGTATTTCAGCACAGCAACACATCCGTCCAGCAGCCTTAAGCTCTAAGCAGAGTGGAAGAGGAAAGAGCTCAGTGAGGAAATCGGGTCAGACCGAGCAGTGGGAACCAGCTTTATCCTCCCTCATCAAGCCCGTTACCTGGATCTTCTCTCCTAATAAGCTTTTAATGGCTGTTCCACCTGGTGTGCTTGCAAGTCATGCTGTCCACACCTGACTTTCCCCAGTAAGCAAATCAATTACGCTCCAGGACTCCTTGGCCTCGTCTTGTCTCTGTCTTACCCAGACAACTTCCGTTTCATTAGTGCTCTTGGAAAGGCCTCACCTCAATTTGTTTCTCCAGATGTTTCAGTCATCTCGTGTCAGAATAAGATAAGTTTTGTTTAGGATGCTCTGTAGCTCATGCCACACTAAGTGAAGTCTTCCCTGGGAGGCTGGTGGCTGCTGCTGCTGAGTGAGCTTCAGACATTAGTCAGAGATTTAGTCAGATTTGTGAACACTGTACTGGCAGGGGGCTGGTTTCCTCAGAGATACTCTCGGAATCTGGGATGTATTACAGGGGCCCACAAGCCCTTCTCCTTCCTCCTCCTGACTGTTGTCCAGATGGGAGGTGACTTCATCTCCAGAGTACAAGGGTCTGTTTGATTTATAGTTTGTTTTCTAGGACAAGGGAGGAGCTTGGTAATGAATGAGTTAATTAATGAATGACTATGCCTGTGTTGTGAAAGAAAAAGTATTAATTTGTTGGTTTTCTTTTTCAGTGTGTTTGTATGTATGTAGGTGAACTGTTCACCTGTGTAGGTGTTGATCTCAAGATGTCTTTATTCAATAAATTGTTTTTCTACCTTATTTTTAAAAAGACTTTATTTTTATTTCATGGGTATTGGTGGGGTTTTTTTAGTTTGTTTTCAGATTTTGGTTTTGTTGTTCTTGTTGTTGTTTCGATTTCTCAAGACAGGATTTGGAGCCTGCCCTGGAACTAGCTCTTGTAGACCAGGCTGGCCTCAAACTCACAGAGATCCACCTGCCTCTGCCTCCCTGAGTGCTAGGATTAAAAGCGTGCACCACCACCACCCGGCTGGGTATTGGTGTTTTACCTGCACTTATCTCTACACATTGTATGCGTGTCTGGTACCCAGGAAGGCCAAAAGAGGGTATTGGAGGTGGTTGTAAGTCACCATGTGAGTGCTGGGAATCAAACTTGGATCCTTTGCAAGAACAGTCAGTGCTGTTAACTTCTGAACTATTTCTCCAGTCCCAATAGTTGTCTTGTTTTGTTTCATTTTAGTTTTAGTTTTCACAATTGCTGTGGAAACAATTCTTGAAGTGGTAATAGGCTTAAGGTCTGTGTAGCTATTTCCTTCAAATCTAGATGGGGTGGAATGCCACTTTAAGACTGCCCATGCTCTTAATTGTGATTTCTTACCTACCAAGTCCCTATTGTTAGCCAACTAGGCCCTCAGGGTCACCTGATTCTAGAAAATAGAATGAAAACACATGCTTTTCTGTCTCCAAACATAACTTGTAAATTAGTAAAATGGTGGTTCCTATATAAAAGTATACAGGGAGCCAAAAGCCAGCCCGCCCACAATTCAACTCTTTGAAGGTCTGCAAAGTAGGGGGCAGTAAAAGAACAATTCAAGAAAACACATAAGCCAGAAGAGTCCTGCATCAAGGGAGCCTTGAAACTACCCCTCAAACAGTGGAGAATACTCCCTGGGCCGTGCATTCCTGGAAGTCCATCTCATCCCCAGCCTTGGTTTTGAGTAAGGAAGATGCTGCAGAGTGACTAGTGAATGCTGGGGACAGTGACATGTGGACACAGAGAGGAAAGCTAACAACTAAAATGCTAATCAACAACTGGGCATCCGCCCCAAGCCAGTGAGAGGCCAGGATTTTAGATGCTTCCCAGGTAATTCCCATAAGCACAAAATTAGAAATGATAAGGATTGAGTGATTGCTGCATCTGTAAGGTATTTGTCTTGCATGTGTGAGGACCTGAGTTTAATTTTTATTTTAGAAAAGAAATTAAGAAGTCAGGCATGGTGGTGCATGCTTTATAATCCTAGTGCCAGGGAAGTGGAGACAGGAGGATACCTTTGTGTCCCTAGGCAGCCAGCCTAGCCTAGTCAGTGAGCTCCAGGCCCTAAGGAGAAACCCCATCTCTATGAAAAATGATATATATGATATGTATCTAAGAAAAAAACACTTGAGTTTATCATCTGGCTTCTACATGCATACGTGCGCACATGTGCGACTTATGAGCACATGCACGTACAGATGTACACACATCTGCACACAAAATGGACTGAGTGGCTATTTTTTAAAGTAGAAGATGTGAAGTTGGGGGTGTGTGCTGTGGGGGTGGATGCAAGGTGGATTGGAGGGGATGTGGGGAATGAATGTTTTCATATTTTATGTACACACCAAAGAAATTCTCAAAGAATACATATTTAATGGAAAGAATTTTTAAAAACTGTCAAGTGTTTTTTTTTCTCAAACTGAAACGGACACAGTTATAAACGTAGCAATTTAATAAGCATGTCCTTAAACAGAGCCATTCAAAAATCCAAGTGCCTTGGCAGTCGTAAGAGTGTAGCAACAGACTATGTGTCTGTCGTGTGTGGGTGGCACAGATGGACATACCCTGGAATTCCCAACTCTCTAATCAGGCCTGCTGAGGCCACCTGGCTAGCTTGACAGCTGACCCTGTGATTAGGGTGGTAGCAGCCCCCAGACCTTAGCACAACTGACTCCATGATGGAAGTACTATTCAGGCCATAAATCTCAACCTGTTCAGTCTGCCAAAATGAAAACAAAGCCCTAATCCATCAAAGTCCATAGTTCTGGTAAAGTCTCTAAATGTACTAACCATTACTTTTTGACTTTTGTAATTCCATTCCTGGCTAACTGTTCTTGTTAACTGAAGTATGTCGATCCAGGGCATGGTTTTTGTGATTAAAACCTCACCTGGAGAACTTGAAACTACATTGAGATTCCCAACATCCAGTGTGGTTGCTGGCCAAGCTAATAAAGACCTATCATCTTCAACCCATGTCCAACAACAGGTTCTTTTCATAACGTTTATTTTTTGTTTCTACATATGTGTACATGTATGTTGCCATGTGCCTATGTGTGTGCAGGTGTCCACACAGGCTAGAGGCATCGGATCTTCTGGATCTGGAGATGCAGGTAGTTGTGATCTACCCAAAGCAAGTACTGGGAACCAAACTCAGGTCTTCTTCAAGAATAGCAAGTGTTCTAAACTGCTGAGACTTCTCCCCAAGGACCTGGTTGGGCTACTAAGTAAATGATCATAATGCTCATCCACATGTTTCTGCTGCAAGCGAGGAACTCACTAGCTCCTCCAGGACAGGGCATTGGTTATAAGATAGGAATCTAATCCAATGGGACTCTAAAGTAATATAAGCTGATCACAGGGGAAGGGGGTCTTTCCATCAGACTGAGTAAGTGCTACAATCCCGCAATTATGAAACCAATTTTAAATAAGCAGATAATTCAGACCAACAAGATAAACATCACTGGAGACTCATTTTCTGGTTTGCACTAGTCTGTTTTTTTTTAATTTTTTAAAAAATGCATTTTGATTTTTGTAGCTCATAATTACATGAGCTACAGTCTGTTTTGTAACAATAAGAACGTATTGATTATTTAAAGCAAAAGAAGTTGTGAACGTAGCTCAGCTGGTGAGTTCTTGCCTAGGTATGCAAGACCCTCTGGGTTCCCTCCCCAGTACTCTGTAAACTGGGAGTGGTGGTGCACACACTTAGTGCAAGGGAAGTTGGGGCAGAAGATCAAAAGTTCAAGGCCAGCTTTGGCTACATTGCCAGTTAGATGACATCCTAAGATACATCATAAGATCCTGTCTGGAAAAAAAAAGAAATAACTAAATAAAAGTAAAAACAGAAGTAAATATTAAATACCTGTAATCTGCCATCAAGAAGTAAGAAACACTGTATTTTGTGACTTTTCTAAAACATATACAAAGTGGTGTGTGGGATTCCCACCTTGGCGATAATAATTCCTTTGTACTCTTAAGTAAGTCTGACTTCAAGTAACACATCCTAGATGCAGAAATGTGAAATTTCAACCCAAATATAACATGCAGAAGCAATGAGTCAGAGGTCTCTCTGATTCATCCTGTGCAGGTTGCCAGGGATGCTTTATACACTTGCTCTTGGACCATCTGTTGTGCTGTGCTCAGCCACATCCCAGTGGAAATGGTAGCCTGCCTGTGGCTCTCTGTGATGCTCTGTGTCTCTGATAAAGTTTTACAAGCATCTTGGATGCCTTCCCATGTCAACGTGTATCTCCTAAATATAACTGCTCCGTTGAGATCCCCGGACATTAGCCTGTGCCTCCTCCAGCTGCTTTCAACCTGGGCACCATGCTGTCATTTTATAAATGAATACTAGTGGCCTCACAGATGGCTGCAGGTGGTGGCCTCATGTTGACCAAAACAGGTACTGGCTAGGTAGGTTCACCAACTGAAAAGTTAGAGCAACTATTTCTCTGTGTGTGTATGTGGGGGAGTTGTTCTATAGAAATTTTACATTTTGTTTTAAAAAGGCTATCATCTATCTATCTATCTATCTATCTATCTATCTATCTATCTATCTATCTATCTTTTCTTGAATTGAAAAACTCATTGGCTGCTATTTCACTCAATTAAGTTGCTAGCTTTTCACAATTTTTGTTTTTTTTTTGTGATGTTATTTTATTTTCAATCATACATGTGTATGCGCGCATGTGTGTGTGTGTGTGTGTGTGTGTGTGTGTGTGTGTGTGTGTGTATCTGTGTCTGGTGTGCTCCATGTGCAACCAGTGCCTTACAGAGACCTGAAGAGGGCATCAGATTCCCCTTAGAGCTGAAGTTGCAGATGGTTGTACATTGCCCAATGTGGGTGCTGGGAACTGAATCTGGGTCCTCTGCAAGAGTAAGGAACATTCTTAACCACTGAGCCACCTCTCCAGACCCTCTATTTTCATTTATTATGATAGTGAATAAGCATGCCAGTGTATGAATATTTATACATGTTGGCTATCTTTGCAGCAGAAACCTTGTGAAGGCAGTGCTTGTTGGCAAAGTGTGAATTCATAGGCTAAGTTTGTGTAAGTTTCTTCTTTAGGACATGAAGTGCCATGGTTTTTCTTTTCTGGAAAGAAAAATTGGAAATGAAATGTATAATTTCTGTATAGAGTAAGATAGATAGGTCCAGGGCCCAGAAACTAACAAAACAGTAGAAGGCTTGATAATATGAAATAGAAAATACTATGCAAAATCAACTATGCTTGTTGTATATGTGTGTTTGTATATATGTATACATGTGTGTCATGTATATTTTCAAATATGTATCTCTGTAAGTGTGTGTTGTATATAGTATGTATTTGTATATATGTATACATGTGTATTGTGTATATTTTCAAATTTGTAGGCAGTGCATTGTGGGGGATGTTTTCTCCCTATAACTTTTCCATTATGCATTCACAGAGCATCAGTTAGCATCTGTGGAAGTCGTTAAGACAACAGAGGAGTAGAAAAAAACTTTGGGTAAGGACCACAGTCACTATGCCTGCCCACTCCCCACCCCCTCCTGAATAATGCCATATTCTCCACCAGGTTCCACTCATATTCTCCTGAGGTTCATGGTAGAGGCATGAACCACACACTGCCCACACTGCCACCCCAGTCACAACCTCATCTACTCTTATTTGCCTGAGAACATCCACCAAGAACCTCCCCAAGTCCCCAAGGAAGAGTGGTGCTGAGAGTGAGGATTTCCTTGCCTGCTTGCTAAGCTCTGCATCTGAGACCCAACTATTGTCAGGGATCACATGACCTCGAATATACCTCAAGTCTTCCCCTATGCAACTACATTTCAGATCCTGGACTCAACAAGACTTTGGATTTTCTCCTAACTGGAAATACCTGACACCAATAATTTCAGTAAGCAGTATCTATAGAATTATACTGACAAAGTGAACCTATTCTTAGAAAGAATTGTATTTTCTCAACTCGCACCAGAAGGGAACACATATGTATAGTATCCACATTGCGTATATGTGTAAAAATAAGAAAATGTGAATACACAGATGTCTGGTATTTGTATATTCATTCACTCCGCAAATATTTACTGTGTATGTCAGTTTGCTTCTCCTGCTTAGCAGGCTCCACTATCTGCAAAGTGGTTTTAAACAGAGCTAGTTGCCGGCTCACAGTTCCATGGACTGAAATGTGGCCAGGCTTCAGCTGAAACAGGCTCAGGTGTTCAGAGCCACCAAACACCGAGTGTCCTCACCATGTGCTTTGCAGCTGATGCTGGCCCTCTGCTGTGATGTTAAGGATCATACCTTCATGGTTAGTCACCTTTTTACAAATGGTCCAGAGAAGTCCAAGAACAAAGGGATGGGATGAGCCTGAAAGAGCAAGCATCATGTAACCTCTCACTTGAATGGCTGTATCTTCAAACCTTTAGCTTCCAGCTATGGATAAAAAGCATCCCCTCTCCGTGTGCCAAAGAGACAGTAGAAGTCTGAGATCCCATTAGTAAACTACACCAGTGGGAGCCTCTCTGAGCTCACAGTCCGGTGATCTGATCTAACGGTGCCCCACTCACACCAAGAGGAAAAGTAGTTAACAGCAGGCCAAGTCACTATTCATTGTTGTTGTTTTATATACTTTTTTTCTGGTATTTTGAGATAGGGTTTCTCTGTAGCTTTGGTGCCTGTCCTGGAACTAGCTCTTGTTGACCAAGTTGGCCTCGAACTCACAAAGATCCGACTACCTCTGCCTCCTGAGTGCTGGGATTAAAGGTGTGTGTGCCACCACCACCCGGCTTTGTTTTGTATTCTTAAGGGTTTAATAAATGTTGTTATTAGAGAATTTCAAGTTCACAGCAATCTTTGGGGGAAGGTGTCCCATATAGCCCTCCCATTCTGATGTAGGTAGATATTCCCAGTTATTGATGTTGGAGTTTGCATGGGAATCATCCCTCATAGAGAGACTCTGGAACATTTGTGAAGGGAAGTATAGATGGTCCTGTAGATTTTCTGGGGGCAGTTGACAGTTACAAGCTGGCCCCGTCTGCTCCTTCTAATCACACAGGACATTTTCCACATACAATTACTCTCATCAATTAAAGTAATAATTAATAGACAATCCAATTTTATTGCCAGGAACTGAAACTTTTTGGACAGTTTAAAATCTTTAAATGCACAGAACAGATGATTCGGTTATCTGAATGATGAAGTGAGTTGTGGGCACGTAATTGTGCCTATGTGTTTACCTCTCAACGCATTTGAAAGGGTGATTGAGACTTGATTGTCTATCACTGGCAAAGCACATTGAATTCTCTTAAAGCAACACTGTAAGACAGAGGTGGGGTCGGGCATTTGACATTGCTTAAGACTTTAAAATGCCACTTCAGAGGGATGGCACACACTTTAACAAGCACAATATCAATTTTTGGCACAATATATATAACACTTAAGGTGCTGGTTAGTTTAATCTTGGCCATGTTTTTAAAAAATATTTCCTGTAATTTTTCAGAATATAATGTAATTAATATCATTTTTGCCTTTCTTTTTCTCCCTCCAAGCCCTCCAATACATCCCTCCTTACTCTCTTTCAAACTCATGGCTGTGTGTGTGCATGTGTGTGTGTGTATTTACATATTGCATGTTTATTAATGTATATGTGGTTTTTGCATATTTGTATGTATATGCAGAGATGTATTTGTATGTATGTGTTTATGTATGTTCATGCATATGGTATATGTATGCATTCTTGTGACTGTATGTGCACACATATGTGTATATGAAGGTTAGAGGTTAATATCAAGTATTTTTTCAGTCACACTCTACATTATTTTTGACAACAGTCTCTCTCTGAACATGCAGCTTGCTGATAGGCTAAACTAGCTATCAGTGAGCTCCAGGGATTCATTTGTCTCTGCCTCCCAGCACCGACATTGCAAACATGGACTGCCTTGATCAATCCGAGTCATGTGCTAGGGATCTGATCTCATGTCTTCACACCTGCAGGGCGAGCACTTTGACCAATGAGTCATCTCTCCAGCCATAATTAGGGACGGCGTGAGCCTTCTGTGAGAGGCCATGAATTTTCATCAGACACAGTTTTCCTTCAATAAATCTCATCTTAAAGACAACAAAAACATGTTTCTCTTGAATTCTGTTTTTGCATGTCATTCGTGCAAAGCAATTCAAGTTTTTTATTCTTATTTAGAGTGAGGTTCATTTAGGAACCTTGCCCCTCTTATATTAACAAAGCACAAATTTCAAGCCAGCCTCAATTCACCCAGAGTCCATACAGTTTACACACAGTGTACAGTCTGTGCTGCCCCGCCCTGCCTCACTGCATGGCTGTGGGGAGAAGCTCGCATCTTTCATTTTTGTTCAGTTGAGTAGCATTCTTCAAAGAGTCGGAAATCAAAGTGATGTATTTAAGCACCATTAAGCAAAGAGCCCAGAAAGAAACTTATAATTAGCACCAAGAAATAATTTATTATCTGCACAGAACATTCCTCAGTGTGAACGGAAAATGTTAAGAATGACATTGGATACAAAGCGGCTCAAGGCTGTACCTAGCCGAGTTGATAAAGGAGCAACCCAGCCACCTGCTTGCAGGTCTCTGCTACCCAAGAATGGTTCTGTGTCCGTATAAATGGTGCTGTACAGCTTAGGATGTCATCTCTTATTTTTAAAGCCATTTTTCCAGATTTAGAGAGATAACTATTAATAACAGAAAACAAATTAGATTGTGCACTAATAACCCAAAGTAAAAGAATTATGAACCATGTAGAAGCCTGAATAACTTGAAAAAAACACATTCCCCACTATACATATACATACAGGCACAAAGCATGCATGCACACACACACACACAAGAACATACTCATAAAATATATATGGAGCTCACACACACATGGACATGCAAAAACAGGTACACATGATCATATGCATACAAGCACACATGTGTACGGGAATGTGCCTGTGCATGCATGTACATACACACACACCGACACACACAGGTTCTCTGGTCACTTGAAAAGGCAAAGCTGAGTCTGATCCCGGGAGGCTCAGACACCCACAACTTCCCTCTTGGTTCTGTGATGTGTCATCCCTCATCATTAACTTCCTTCTCTCTGCAATCTTGTCATGAGAAAAATGAAGAAAACTTCTTCAGTAATGGGACCGAGTAGCAGTGAGTTGGTTTCCTAAAACATGCCGTGTTTGAAATGGAGAATGAGCCTAGTGGAAACCACGTTGGTAGTGTCTGCAGAGTGACTGGTTCTCACACAGCCGGCAACTCCTTTCCAGACTCTCAGAGCTCTGTGTTCAGGAAGCTTCAGACCCCCATCCTGACGCCACTGAAGGGTATGTCTGAGCAATCCTCACAAACAGCTGGAAAACAAGAGCCAGGCCTTCTCTGCATCTGTAAATTGCACAGTAGACATAACGATTCACTTTGTTCTAGAAACTGTTGCTCCCTTTTTAAGCACCCGCTACAGGCTTGAATAACTTCTTTGGAGACGTGTCTGCTTAATTCCATGTCCCGTTTTGAAGGATGCATTTTTAATTTTGCATATGCGTGTGTTTCTGCATGTGTGTACACACCTGTGAGAAAAGTGAGAGAGGCAGAGGCCAGGTCTCCTGGAGTCACATGTGATTGCGAGCCACCCACTGTGGATGCTTAGATCTGAACCCAGGTCCTCTGCAAAAGCAGCACACGCCCTTAGTCACTAAGCATCCATTTAACAAGTGGACTGGTTGCTTTGTTCACTCAGCTAAAAATATACCACATTCTAGTGTCAAATTCAATGAGCAGAATGGGAATCCAGAAGCAGCGTGCAGACTAACGGCTGGCAGAACTGGGCAGAGGAGGTAATGGGAACAACTGAAGGTCAGGTAGACTACACAGGCTGGATGCTCTTAGGTGACCAGCAGGCTGGTAGCAGGCACAGGGTGGGTACTCTGGATGCATTCATGTCTATGGAGCACTAGAGTGGGATGGCAGAAGAGTTCATGGTAATATTCTAGAAACTACAGACTTTACACATGATAAAGAGTTCATGGAATTTTCCGTTCTGAAATTATTCAGTTGTCCGTGCAAAGAGGAACCGTGAAAAGGGGAAATGCTGTAACTACAGTCTGCTGCCTGTTGGACTTGGTGAGATCTGTATTTCTCATTCAGCTCTGGGCTAAGGCTGTCTTTAAGCAGAGAGTACAGATTTGCAGTCATCAATGGCTGTTCTGAGTAAATAAAATTAATTCAAACAAGACTTGCCCTTGACTCCTTTTCCCACCTTCTTCATACAAAGGTGTGTGATATTTATTTTAAAAATTATGGTGGCATGTTTAAAATCTAATGTATGAATTTCTCAAAGAACTGGTAAAACTGTTACTTAGAACGAAAAGAGGCACACAGACTGAAAATAGCAAGAAAAAGATGTGAGGGAGGGTTGCCATCATTGGAGAAGCTCTTTTTAGGTAGTGATGGCAATTAGGGACCCACAGTTGACCAAAGTGAGGGAAATAAGCGACCTCAGAGTGCTCAGCTCTAAGCGGGACGTGTGTATCTCACTGTCAAAGCTCAGGGATCACTGAGGAAGAGAGGACAGAACGATTACCAAAGCGGAAAGTCTTGGTGGTTGATGGCTGCAGGAAGGGAAGAGAGTCGAGTTTCCTCAAGAGTGCCTCTCTGGTTGGTTGCGTATCCTCCAGTGGATGGGCACACATCCACACACGTGCAGCACTAATTAGACTCAGTGGGTTGAAAAAAAAAAAAGGAGAGAGAACATGAAGTTGTGAGGGGGGGATTGGGATGAAATTCTCTGAGGAGTATGGAGTTTGTGTGTGTGTGTGTGTGTGTGTGTGTGTGTGTGTGTGTGTGTGTGTACAGTGCATGCATGTTGTAAATGCATCACTTACAGAGACCAGAGAAGTCTGTCAATGTTTTCCCCTATCTCTCTCCTTCTCATTGTTTTGCGATAGGGCCTTTCAGTGAATTAGAAGCTAAACATTTTGGCTAGCTGAGCTGGCCAGTGAGTTCTCTAAATCTGTTTGTCTCTACCCCAAACTCCATCTAATGCTAGAGCCAGCCACCAACGTGTGCATAGCTATGCCCAGCTTTTTATGCTGGCTCTGGTAATCTTAACTCATGTCCTCTCAGAGCAAATGTTCTTCCCCACTTAGCCATCCCAAGTTGTTTATTGCTAATTTTGCTATTTTCCCTTTCTATAAACATGGGATAAAACAACAGACCCTCATACATAGGGTAGCACTTGTTTTGTTAGAGCCCCGTGGGTGGTCTTTCCCATTTAATTCTCCCTTTCTTTTCTTTGATGTAACCTTTGCCTCCATTTCAGTTGAATCATCCTTAGAAGCATCTTTAATTATGAATTTGAGATACTCTTTTGGTAGCACAGTGTGAACCCATTACCCACAAGAGTGTGAGATCATGCATCAAGTAGAAATTGCCTATCTACACAGGTATCAGAACTAACAAACTCTAATAGTTCATAAAGGGAAAAATCTATTACATTACATTCTACATCGCTTACTTTTGTAAATCATTCACCACATGAAGCATTGGTAGAACACTTCTTATAGAACAGTCTTATTAACTTTCTCCTGTATTCACCCTGACCTGAAATAATCAATTATTAATTACTCAGATTGCTTAAAGTGAGACATACTGATAGTTAATGTCAAATAAAAAGTGTGGCTTGAGTACAAAGAAAACATGTTTCTAATTGGGGATTTTTAAAATTATCATTATATTACAAAATTTTATTCATGTGTATGTGTGTGTGCCTGTTTCTCTGTATGTGCACCACATGTGTGCAGTACCCACAGAGGCCAGAAGAGGGAGTAAGATCCCCTGGGGTTGGAGTTAGCAATGATTCTGAATTACCTGGTATGGTGTGGGTTCTAGGAATTATAACTTGACCCTCTGCAAAAGTAGCAACTGTTCTTAACCACCAAACCATCTCTCTGGTCCCTGTTACTGAATTACAAAAGAACTGGTTTTGTATGCGTGTGTCAGAGTGAGGTGTGCACAGCAGGTACCAGCACTCTCCATGTAATACATTGGTCCTGGAGAACAAACTCAAGTTTTCAGGCTTGGTAACAAGTGCTTTTATCCACTGAGCCATCCCAATGGCCCCTAAGTAGAGATTTTGATCATGTGGATTTATATGAATAATTTTCTAGAGGTACATTATAGCTAGTGTCACAGCTGATAATGGAAGATATTTAGGAATGAATTATGAGGTGGTCAGAGTAGAGATGCAGCTGAAACACTTGACAAAGCCACAAAGATAACTCACAGCACATATTAAAATATTATTTGTGTAATATTGAGTGCTGATTAGATATATGTAACTTACAAAAACTAATTTAAGGTTTTGTAAAATTGTACGTTCATGCTGTAAATACTAAATGACCAAGTGAAGACTCTGGGGAATATAAAAGTTCATAAAGATTTTGAATCTGATTTTAAAAATTGGATGCATTGCTTCTGTCTCAGCTGGAGACTGGATAGCCACCAGGTGCTCATGGAGGGGGTCTATGGATGCAAGGAAAAGATCCAAGATGCCATTTCACAAGGGACATGAAACATCCTTGAGTAAAGGGGAAACAGATCTACGAGTCCTGCCACAGCTGAAGGCCAAAGGGGAGTATATGCATATGCAGGTGCCCAGCAGCACCTTTGATTTTGGTAGCCCAGAAACTTCACAGCTCTGTCTTACCAGCCCCTTGTGCTGTTGTATCCTCAGATCCAGGCATCAGGGCAAGAGACAAGGCTGTGGATGGGTCTGTAGATCTCTCCTGCCATTTCTCTTACAGACACAAAAGAGTCATCTTCCTTCCCTCCATCTTTTCTGGAGGGATACAAAGCTTTCATTCATATCACAGTGGATATTTGCTTGGGAAGATGAGGTCTTCAGGGGTTCTTGATTTCTGCTGAGGTGCTCTCCTATGTATGTGTGTGGTTTTAAACACAAGGTTCTTAGAATGGCAAACACCAAGCATGACTAGCATCGCTCCAATCACTCCACTCCTGAGTACCAATCAGTGCCATTTGCAAAGTTTCTATCACAATTGTAGTCACACACTCTTGGAACCAACTTCTTCAAAGGTTACTAGATGCCCAAACAATTACTATTTTGACTTGATGGGCAGTATTTTCTGATGGTGAAATACCAGGAATGGGGTTACAGGAAGAGCTGTTCTTCAAATGTTTATACATTCCAAATTACACTAAGCACGTGGACTTGTGTGGCTACTTCTGCTACTTGCATAGAAATACTTTGCTTATTAAATATTGATTTGTAGAACTCTATGGATTGCACATGTATGGCTCATGGGTTTGATGATGAGAAGCTGCCAGCCTGCCATCCAGAAGGGTGGCTTAGACTGATGCTGTTTCCCTGGAAGGGGGCACACCGTGTTGGTTCTCCCTTGACCTATGAGCATTCAGCTGCTGTGGAATGGATAATTTTCAAGTCTTTTGCCTTGGTGGAAATTGCAGCTTCAGAGTCAGAGAGTCGTGGGTTTCATCCTTGCTCTTGCTATGATGTTGGTGACCACCCCCCACAAATGACCACAGTGTAAAATGATAGGATGCAAGTCTCCATTTCAAAGATTGACCACAAGTAATGGACCCATGATTATAAAGAAAATGTCCACTTACTGACTCTGTTGTTCATTTTAAATTTATTCTTTGGAAATGTAATACATGCAGACAGAATATTTTGGTTAGTGTCCATTGTCATTTTGATACAGATTAGAGTCATCTGGGAAAAGGAAACCTTAACTGAGGAATTATCTCCATTAGATGGGTCTGAGGACAAGTCCATGGGGGCATTTCTTGATTCATTAATATACTCTTATAGTAATCCAGTCTACAGTGGGTGGGGCCACTCCTGGACTGGTGGTCCTGGGGTGTAAAAGAAAGCAGACTGAGCAAGCTATGGGAAGCAAGCCAGTAAGTAACACTCCTCCATGGTCTCTGCATCAGTTCCTGCTTCCAGGTTCCTGCCTTGAGTTCTAGCCTAGATGATGGATGCTGAAATATAAGCCTTTCCGTGCTTTCAGGGATGGTGTTTATCACAGCAACAGAAAGCAAACGAGGACAATATCCACCCTTGTTGCTCCCAATAACTCCAGTCACTACCCACATCTCCCTCCTGATTTCAGGTCTTCCACTTATAATAGTTTATGTGTTTAGGTTTTTAACTCACTGAAACCTACAACCATGCTATACATCCTAACACCTTTTATTGTTTTTATTGAGCTATACATTTTTATCCCCTTCCCTCTCCCTTCCATCCTCTCCCACGTGACACACCCTCCCTATTTGCTTAGGAGATCTTCTGTTTTTCTACTTCCCATGTAGATGTAGATTAAATCCATGTATGTCTCTTCACCAGCCCCATATCAGACAGGGAACTAATCTCCAAAATATACAAAGAACTCAAGAAACTTGACATCAAAAGAACAAATAATCCAATAAAAAATGGGGTACAGACCTAAATAGAGAACTCTCAACAGATGAATCTCAAAGGGCTGAAAGATACTTAAGGAAATACCATCAGAGAAAAGCAAATTATCTTAACTTTTGATAAAGAGTAAATATGAAAAGATAAGCAGTCCTTAAGATTTATCTAAAAAAGTAAAGACTTTCCCAAGACATCAGATGCAGGTTGGCATTTTCCCAGATGTGTGAGCATCACGTGGACTGCACTCCTTGATTCCTCTGCATTCTGAGAGCCATTTGTCCCACATACAACCTGGGTCCTCCACAGCCACGGCAGGTATCCTCTGTGTGTGAGATTTCATCAGCTTACTCAGCCAACTTCCTTCCTAGCTTCTCTTTCTTTGGGAACCAGATTGCAACCATTGTAAAATTAAGATAATGTTAAAGTAAGGGTATTGGTGGTAGTGGGGAGTAAGAGTGAGGCTGTGTGTGCACTTCAGAAAATAGAATCAGTGGGTGGAAAACTGGAGCAGACGCCTGGCTTATAAGGCAGAGGATGCACTGAGCACATTTACAGTATGGTTTTGCCTACCTTGTCCCCTTTCTTACTTTTAAAAAAATCTTTCTTCTATGTGAAATGCTGAATGGAAAAGAATGAGGAAGAGAGGGAGAGAAGGAAAGGGGGACAGAAGTAAAGGAATGGGAAATTTTTACTTGTATCATTTATTTTAAATTTTAAATAATTTATGAATTCATTTACCATACCCCCAAATCACATCATTTTTCAGATGTGCTGCTTTCCATGTGTAGCTTTGGGAAAATTGTTTAGAATTCCATTTGAAAGCACTCAGTCAGTGTTCCTGCATGACCCTGGGGTTCACGATGGTTCCAAAATCAGATATCACCAGTCCACTTCAAGAGAGAACACACTACCCTCCTTCACACAGACACATACCCTTGTTCAACCCCAGGCTCCTTTAGACTGTGTTGTGGGGACCTGCCTGCTGTGTTTGCATGGCTCCTTTCTGTTGTGTAATATTTTAATTGCATTCTGATGCTCCTGAGACTAGCAATAAAGTTTATTTTGAATCAAAAGGCAGAGCTAGCTACTAGTTGACCAAAATTAATCATAGAGTTTCTGGAGGACTGAGGACAGATAGACACAAGAAGTAGTAGGGTGGGCCTTCTAGAGGGTCTCAGCCTTTTGGAGGGAGGAACAAAAGAGATTGGTTTCTCCAGTTTCTTTGATCATTTAGGTTCTTATCCCAATATCTGACTCCCAAATTTTCATTGATAAAGGATAATTAGATAAGCACATCATCTGGAGCCCAATGCGGGGCACCATTCATAGGAAGGTTTTTCTGTCCTTCATGCCAGCTCCCAAATAACCACATGGAGACTTCTTTTTTTTTGAAGGTATATAATAAATGGTTTGTTAGTATTACATCACAGTGCATGTCATATTCACTATAATATCCATATCATCCTTGCATAGTTTATTACAACATGTAAAATTACAGTGGACATGGCATATTAGAGCTATATTCCCATTCATCTCTGCACAGACTTTGCTAAACAAACCATTGTCATTAGCCTAACACACTTTTTCAAATCAAGCAGTGCTTTTTTAATTGAAAAAAAAAATTCCGCCTCCTCCCTGCCTCTCATTTCCCTTCCCCTCCTCCCACTTGTCTCCCCCTCCCCCCACTCCTCTCCCCCTCCCTCTCCAGTCTGAAGAGCAGTCAGGGTTCCCTGCCCTGTGGAAAGTCCAAAGGCCTCCCCCCTCCATCCTGGTCTAGGAAGGTGAACGTCCAAACTGGCTAGGCTCCCACAAAGCCAGAATATGAAATAGGATCAAAACCCAGTGCCATTGTCCTTGGCTTCTCAGCAGCCCTCATTGTCCGCCTTATTCAGAGAGTCCGGTTTTATCCCATGCTTTTTCAGTCATAGTCCAGCTGGCCTTGGTGAGCTCCCAATGGATCAGCCCTACTGTCTCCGTGGGTGGGTGCTTCTTATCAGTTAAGAATGCTCAGTCAATCTTACACTTGTTTTCAGCTAGCTCTTATAGCTTAAATTAACCTATTTCTGCTAATCTTTGTTGTTCTGAGGCTTGTTAACCTCATCTATGTACTGCCCATTCTGCTTGCTGTGTGTCTCCTAATGTGTCCTCATGATTCCATCCTTCTTCCCAGAATTCTCTCTACCATGAAAGTCTTGCCCCATTATTATCCATTCATTTTTTTTACTAAACCAATCTGAGAAACAAATCTTCACAGTATACAGAAAGATTATTCCACAGCACCTCTCTGAACACTCTAGTATGGCCTCTCTTGCTGACTCCTATTTTGGAGGCTTCCAGGTTGAAATGGGGAAAGCCTAAAACCCAGCCCTATAGAAATGAACCCCTCTCAGCAATCCTCCATGACCCACCCTGACTTTTCAGTAATCCATGCCAGTGCTGAACCACAGAAATAAAAAAGACCTCTAGTGTTTCCCCAGGGTAGCTCTTCAGTGTGGCAACATCACAGCCATCTATCTTTGGGTTGCACAGTATTAATGATTGGTTTTTAAAATTTCTGATTGAATTGCTGATGAGTTTTCATGGGAAAAATGTTAAATGAATTTTGGCATGGGATTAGGACAGGATTTACAACCATTCCTAAAATGGTCCTAAACTTACTTCTGCTGTTTTTTTTTATGATGTATTTATACGAAGCAGTGCTCTCAGCTTTGACTATTATAAAACAAAATATCCATCAACTCTGAAAAACATTGAAGATACTCTGTTTTTATGCCAAGATTTAATTATTTGTGTAAAAATAAAAAGCGTCTGAATCTCATTAGAATACTAATTTGCTTTCATCTTTAGTAAATGATAAAATGCTGTGTATACCAAGGAATTGGTTGGAAATAAATTTGATTTATAACCTATGGTATACCTGAGATCTTGTTTTTTTTTTCTTTTAAAAAAAACTTTCTCAGGTGAAGGCTGAGGAGATTATTCAGTGGGTAAAGTTTTTGCCATGGAAACATGAGAACCACAGTTTGAACCCGTGGTACCCACCCAAATGTGGGCAGACAATGTGACCACTCCTGTAATCCTAGAGTAGAGGGTACAAAGGTAGACAATTCATGGTGTAGCAACTAAGCTACCCAACTCGACTAGCCCAATCAGAAGGGTCTGGGTTCAAATGAGAGACATTGCCTCCATGGATAGGTGTGCGGGGCCATCAAGAACGACTCCTGACACCAACATTTGAGCTCCACATACAAGTGCACACATAAGCAGTCAGACTTGTGCGCACCCAGAGGTACATGCAACGAGATGGGTGGGCTATAAAAGATTGGGGAAAATTAGTATAATCTAAGAAGCTAATAGAACTTGTTCATGACAAAGTCATATTCTGCAGGGGCCCTGGATGGGTCCTATCAATGAATCATAAAGTGATTGTGTTTTAATTCTGTCTTCTGCTCAGATAGGACTTTTATTTTAAAGACTTTAATTCAAGTCCAGGCCCATTAGAACACAGGTAAGACAGAAGCATTTTAAACCTGTTGCACTGAGCAAGCCAGAGAAACGAGGTTACCTAACCTAAGCTGACAATCAGTTTCAGAACAGCTCCAAATGATGTAACCGGCGTGTTTAGGATAGAGATAGTAAATTAATGGTGCAAAACTGAAGTGCTGAAGCTCACAAATATCCTGCAGTTCAGAGGCAAAAAAAAATGAGCTCATTTTATAATGAAAATGGATTGTACTACTAGAGCCCACAAGAACCATAAAATGCAAGTTCATTACTGGGAGTTTTGAAAAGTAGAGAAAGTCAAAGCTGGTGGAATTCTCCCTGTGTCAGTTAGACACTGCAAAGAAGCTGTTAAAATAATATTTATGGGGAGGGTTTGTTTTGATGCTCTCCAAGAAGTATTTAAAGTTATAAATTGTTGCATTTGTTGGGAAGAAAAGTCAGCTTTGTTGGAAATGGGTAGGCTGAGACTCTCAGAAGTGTGGTTAGGCGCGTGTCTACCTGAGGTGGGGGAGTCTTACAGGTGTAACAACCAAGCCATAGACAAGTTCTGGATTGGGAAACTGTAGTGGAAGGGCTTTTGACAAAAACATACATATGGGGGGTGGGGAGAGAGACGGGACTCAGAGAAGATGGGAAGGCAAGTCTCGATGACACCGCCATCCTCCAGCAGCATTTGGGAAATCCTAGAAAAAACAATCACAGACAAAAATCACAGTTGTACTTGTAGGACTGAAGAGATGACTCAGAGGTTAAGAACACTGGCTGTGGTTTCAGAAAACTGGGATTCAATTCCCAGCAGTCATATCGTGGTTCCACAGAGTCATATTTAACTCCAGTTCCAGAGGATCCGGTGTCTTCTTGGTGCCACCTTGGGCACCAGGCACGTAAGTGGTACACAAGCATACATGCTAATACCCATAGATAGCCTGTGCACTAAAAATCAAATGGAATTTTAAAAGGAAAAAGAATGAAGAAGAATGATAAAAAAGAGGAGGGAGGAAATTCCTGGAGAAATGAAGGTAAAAAATGAATGCTAATAGTGAGTTGCAACTAATATCAACTGGAGAGCAGGCTGCAGGGGTGGTGTGAATGCCAGGTGGGAAGATGGACATGTCAGACTAGTGTCACCCACGAAAATACTTGATCCAACCCTACTAATGCTGCCTGTGGGATAAAATACACCTTCTAGAATCTTTGCATCTCTGTGCACAGCTGTTTTTGGAACAAGCAAGCTCTTGCAAGCCCCAGCGATCGTGAAGAAAAGAAACTTCAGTTTGAGTGGAAATTAATTTGTTCAAGAATTTTGATAAAGAGACGTGTTCTCAAGTAATAGTCGAGGAAATCTTTTCTGCAAACAATCAACAATGGCTTAAGTTTTATGCTTCAAGGGGTCTCTGGGGGGATTCTCAGAAAAGAGCCAAGGATGCGTACAGTGCAACCCTCATTCCAAAGCACTCCACAGACACAGTGACACATGCTTTCCTTCCCATCCCAGCCGGAGCCAGAAAAGGAGGAAAAGATGATTAATCTATTCTCCCTAAATTGAGACAAAAAATTGTTTAAAAAGATAAAAACACATAGGCATTCCTTGTTAGGATTCAGGAAGGTGACTGTGAGGAGATTACTGAAAGCTGACCATGGTTTTCAAGTTTGAACAATATGCTGGCTTGTTTTAATATGAAAGATATGTTGAGACATGGTGTGGTGTGCCTGAGATTCCAGCACTCAGAAGGTTGAGGCAGGAGGATGGTGAGTTTTAAGCAGGCACAGACTGTATAGCAATACCCTGACTCAATTAGAGAAGGCATTTTAAATGAAATTAAGAGTAATTCTGCTGTGAGGATGTCACGTCACAAGATGAGTTTCTATCCAAATGTTGGCTACATCCTTATCTGTCAACCCCAGTGTCCCCTCTCTGCGTAGCTCTTTGATTAGTCTCTGCCTAGTGGAATTCATTCTACTGTCAGGCTGACCTTCTGGAGTCTTCCTTCATCATTTACTCTCTATCACCTGCCAGGAGGCCCATGACCAAGAAAAGGACACATCAGACGGAGCCACAGATGACGGGAACCAGGGTCCTTCACGATTGTGTGAAGCAGCATTCCTTGACCAACATCCAGAGAATATCTGCTCATACTATTGGAGTTAATGATGTGTTCATGTCTAACATTGTTTTTGAAAAATTAAGAACAGACCTTTGTATCACCATGCCTTCAATTTTAAATTAAAACTTCCTGCCAAAAATAACTTTCCAAAAGAATAATTGTTGGACTGGGAAGATGGCTCAATTGCTAAAGTTTCACCATGTAAATGTGAGGAACTGGGTTCAATCCCTAGATTCCATGTAACCAAATGGTGTTGTGCTCTTGTAATCCGAGCACCAGGGGCGGAGGAGCAGGTAGAGACAGGGGGATCCTAGGGCTTGAAGGCTCCCCAGTCTAGCCTATTGCATGAGTTACATGTCAGTAAGCGACTTTGTCTCAAAAACATAAGGTGTACAATACAGAACTAATGACAGTTGAAGCTGCCTCCAGCCTCTCTACATGTGCACACATACACAACACACACAAAGAAAAGTTATCATGTGGTCTTAATAACAGCCTTGTAAATCTGTGTTTATTCTTTATCTCAACACAGCAGACATGTTTGAAGATGATGTTACTGGTTCAGATATAAAATGCATCCACCAGGCTCGTATGTTGGAAACCTTGAACCCCAGATGGTGAGATATCTTGGAAGGTTGGAAGGTGAATCCCAACTAAAGGAAGTAGGTCCCTAGGAGGCAGATTGCGATGCCAGGCCCTACCTTATCCCATCTCAGCTTCTTGATCTGTCCTGATGTGGATGAACAGGCTCCCACCCCTCAATACCTTCCCACCATGATGGATCATATCCTTCCAAACTGTGAGTTAAATGACTCCTTCCTCTCTGAAGCTGCCCTTTGTCCAGGGGTTTGCTCTCAACAAGGAAAAGGGAAGCTAATACAGATGTAGAATGAATCACCTCATAAAAGAGTTTCAGGGTGAGATTGAGTGAAAATAGCAAGCTCTAATACCCAAGCAAAGATCTCATAAAACCTTGTAGTGATTCTCACAAGACAATGCACCACACTATCTTTATGGCCTCCTCTATTAGGTGACAAAATGTTTGCCAACTTAAAAGCTCTCACGGAGAAAGAATAATTTCTTCTGTTTCATGGATCATTTGCTTCTCCATTCTGTTTGTTACCTTAGTAAAAGAAAGAAGGGGACAAAAATATCTGACATTTACACTAATATGCTACCTGATATAAATATGTATGAATCTCAAATGCGCTCTACCCTTGAATGGGGAATATGTGGGCCCAGGGTGTCTCATGCCTACTGGACCCAGAAAAATTTACTGTAAATTCTTTTTCAGTCATGCATCTTGTGAAAGGGGCTTCTTCCTGTGAGGGCATCCAGACATTAATTTCATAATGTTTGGGAGACCCTGGGAAATTTCTTCAAAGGACCAAAAAGTATTTTAAATCTCATAATTGAATTAATTGATACGAAGATGTTTTTCTCATGCTTAGCTCCTTTATGCTGTGTGAAACAACCTGACCGAAAAGCAAGTTCAAGGATGAGAACTGTTTTTGCCTCATAGTTGGAGAGGACACAGACTATGACAGAGAGGAAAGCTTGGAGGGTTCACCTGGTTCTCATCACAGCTGAAAAGGAAGCAACAGAAGGTACTGCCTGCCCATCACTGGTTTTCTCTTTCTTTGCCTTTCACTCTACTGTGGCTCCTGCCCCATGGACATAATGCCACTCACATTTGGGGACAGTCTTTCCTCCTCTGCTTTCTCCAGATGCCCTCAAAGACAAGCCAAGAAGTGTGCCTTAGCAGTTTCCAGGTGGTTCTAAATCCGATCAAGATGACAGTGGAGACTAACCATTATGATAACTCACATGCCTTCTGGAAGCCTCAAAGTCCTTATCTATGAGACAGGAAATCAGGTTCCTGGGTGCAACCAATAAGGAATGAACAATGGCTCATGCTACTGCCCAGTTAATGCGAATGTAACACAGCTATGGTTTCATTTGAGTATGGACTTTAAATGTCCCTGTCCACTTGAACCCCAGTAGAAAGAGGCGTGGGGTGGTTCATCTAGCCGAGTCTCTGGAGGAAGTATCCAGTGGCGTTTAAAGGGGATATGGCATTCTTTCACCCTTCCCTTGTATTTACCATCTACAATGTACTGAGTATTCTAGTGCCATTTTATTTTATACTTGTATCGATATTTACCATATTGCAATGTATATTTGTACATTGTTTATATTTGGAGGTCATTATCCTCATTTGTTACACAGATGTTTATTGTCTTAGTCTTTAAGTTAGATAGATATTGAGAATTATATAGATTAATAGTCGTCTAAGTTTGCCATTTATAATTAGACTAATTAGGTTATTTAGATATATAGAGATTATACTCAGTATAGATAGATGATCTTCAACCTCTTCAAAGAGCTGTAGAAATGGCCTTAGGAAAAAAAAAACAAAAAAAAATGGCCTTTAATCTAACTCAGAGTTTTGTGGTAGTGAGACACAATTGCTCCTGGCAACACTGCTCTATTCCCGAGAGAATGTTGAGCACCAAAGACACTCCACCTGGAGCCTTTCTTTTTGACAGAACTGGCCTTGGGGCAAAGAAATGCCCATACCTCAACCACTGACAGAGATACAGAGTGTGCATCAATGGATAAAACAGGACTGTCATATCCTGCCAAGACAGGGTAAGATAGTTTTGAAAAGTTGCTTGCCTTTGAAAATGGTATGTCAGTTATGTTAGGCCTTAGCCAAAGTTGGTTGCTTCAACACTGCAAATGTGACTTTGGGTGATTGCCCAGGTAGCTAGTTGTCCCTGTGATTTGTTGCAGGTTTTGGAAGCTATATCTAGTGAGCTTCTCCAACTTCTATGACAGAAAGACATGTTACAAGATGGCATGAATAAGTCAGAACCTATTAATGACAGAAATGGGCAGTCATGACTGGTGCTATGATGTCACTCTTTGCTAACATCTCAGCGAGGGTTTTCTAAAGCACAGTGAGTTTTTATGACAATTCTCTATTTTTACAATGGCTCCAAGTTTCTTCTCCCAACATTAGATGTCATACATCCAACATCAAATTCCTCTACAAGAAACATCAAGTGATTTAGTTTGTCTGGGCTACTTAATGGATTCAAGCTCATGATGCCACATCCATCAAGAACCCCATGAATGACAATTACAACAAAGTAACAGACTATGTTACAGGTCATGTGTCATGTGTGAAATGGCAGTGCTATGTGAAGTATGTGGGGCATGCATGACATTGCTTGTCCTAAAGGCCTGTTCACATGTGCCAACGCTGGTCCAGAGGAAAGGCTAAGGTCATACCATGGTGCATTTTCAGCAGGAACAGAGAAACTGAATCCCTAGAAACTCCCACACTCAGGAGGCCATAAGGTTCCGGCACAGGGCTAGGGAGGTAGCTCAGTTGGTGCAGAAGAAAAGTGTGAAGACTTGGTTTCTGAATCTGAGCTGAGACTTAAAAATCTGGATGCTGGGACTACAGAATCGTGGGAGGCCTTGGGTCCTGCTCATCTAGCTAAATTGGTGAGCCTAAGGTTCAGTTAATGACTCTATCTCTGGATGCTCAATCATGCCACAAGGACATGTGCTCAACTATGTTCATAGCAGCATTGTTTGTCATAGCCAGAGCCTGGAAAAAACCTAAATGCCCCTCGACTGAAGAACTGATAAGTAAAATGTGGTACATTTACACAATGGAGTACTACACAGCAGAAAAAAATGATGGCTTGAATTTTGCAGGAAAATGGATAGAGCTAGAAAACATTATTTTGAATGAGGTAACCCAGACACAGAAAGACAATTATCACATGTACTCACTCACAGTTGGTTTTCAAACATAAAGCAAAGAAAACCAGCCTACAAACCACAATCCCAGAGAACTTAGACAACAATGAGGACCATAAGAGAGACTTACATAGATCTAATCTACATGGGAAATAGAAAGTAGAAAAAGACAAAATCTCCTGAGTAAATTGGGAGCATGGGGACCTTGGGGGAGAGTTGATGGGAATAGGGGAGAGGCAGGGAGGGGAGCAGAGAAAAATGTAGAGCGCAATAAAATCAATAAAAAATAAAAAAAATAAAGAAGATACCATGTCACTCACGTGTGCGTCACTTCACATGTACTTACCAGTTGCATAGATCCACACACATGTGTATATTCACTCCACAACACCACACATGTGCACTCACACCCTCCTCCCTACACACAATAACTAAACTGCAAAACAATACTCCTGAATCAACACTCCTACTGCAGAGGAGAGTGAGAAAACTGTCAAGTCAGCAACAATGAAGCGTAAGAGATCATGTGAAGTGTATTAAGATAAACAAATAAACTAATAAATGTCATTATTATTCCCCTATTGATTTAGTTGCAATAATGAGTTCTGGAGGGAAGTGGATCTAGACATGGATTTACCTCTGCCAAAATACTGTGGGAGAGGCTGATCACTGCTGAGGGTCTCTCTTTCCTTGTCTGGGAAATGGGCACATTAGTTGTATGAAATTGGTAAGCAAGCTATGCTACCTAGTCTCAGTAGCTAAATAAAAATGATGGTTCATGTCATGCTCAGTTCACAGTCTAGCCTGTGGATTCTTCTCCACACAATCACTCCAGGAACTGGGGTATTCAGCATCTGGGTCTACCATCTTCTGAGTTCTCCCCACACCTGACTAGATCCCCTGCCGCTAGTCAACCAACAGAGGAAAAGAGGGCATACAAGTGTGGCTATCACAGCAACTGACGAGTCGGAACTTCGGCACATGGCTGCTGGAAGAGCATGTCAAACTGGGAACCCAGATGGACCAAGACCACGACAAGAACGCTAAGTGACTTGTCAGAACCTCAGTGAAAGAAATTACCTGCCTGTGGGACTGTCGAAGACATGAAATGAGATGTCATTGGTAAAGCAATTTAGCATGCGAGTTCATAAATATTAACCAGCATGGCATGTAGAAAGCAGATCTGAAATATTTCATATACACTGCTTGATAGTAACTGACAGTCCTCTGAGCTTCTCTGTGAGCTTTAGATCAGGTTCACTGAGGTGGGAAGACCCACCCTGAATAGCCAAAGCAACACCCTATAGACTGGAGTCCAGGACTTGATAAAGAAAATGAGCTGAGCACCAGCATCCATCACTCTCTGCTTCCTGTAGGTCATGTGACCAGCTGCCTCATGCTCCTGCCTCTGTGACTCCTCCGCCATGATGGTCTATGCCCTCAAACAGTGATCACAACAATTCTTCCCTTTCTTCCATTGACTTTGTCAAGGTTTTGTCATTGCAACTTGAAAAATAGCTCACAATTATAGTTTTATATTCTCAATGGATGTCCATTATTTTAATAGTGTTAGTGATAATAATGAGATTATATTATTATTTCAGATAATCATATAGCCTAAGATGATAGTTCAGTGACCAAAGAGCCTAGACTAAGAAGAAGCTTTTGTTTTTGAGGGAAAATTAGTTTATATTGTTCTATGAGAATTTCAATACATGACTGAGGAAAGAGAACATATTGTGGAGTGGCTGCTTCTCTAGGACCCGCTGCTGTTGGCTGCTTGAAGCAAGGATAACCCCTCAGTCATCCCTGTGGGGTCGACATCAGCACACCCTCTCTGCATCAAGGCAGAATAAAGAGCCTGAGCCAACTGATGTTGTAATCTACAAAGAAATCAGACTCTTCGTCTTCAGGAGAAAACTGAGAAGAAGATGTTGCCAGGCATCACTGTCGATCACAGAATTTGAGTGGACTGAGGGTTCTGAGACAATAAGTGGCAAAGGACCTTCACTTCTCAAAAAACGGAAGAGACAGCAAAGTCACTTTATAAGGTTTCAGAATTGTGCCAGGGCAGGAGTTCAGAGAGAGGCCAGATTCATCATTTTGAGCCTTAAAGGCTATGATAGTGAGAGGCGACTGCCGTGTGCCATCTTGCACTCCCTGTCACTAAGTATGGCCCTTCCCGCTTGTTTCAGTCTGTTTAACTTTCCACATCCATTGTGTCCCTGTCCATTTCTTCTCAAAGAGGAAGGCTTTATTTATTTGCTTCCTTCCCTTCTTACTTCCATCGCTTTTGCCGGTTTTGAGGTCTGGAAAGCCACAAAATGCAGCTAAGTCTTCTTTCCACTTGGAGATGACTCACAACAGAGGAGCTGGTGCCCTGTGCATTCAGCTGCCCTGCTAAGATGCTGGACAGTGAAGTCACGGGAGAGAGGAAAAAGAGGAGAGATGGAGGAGAAGAAGCAGGGAATAATGGAACAAAGATTCTCACTGCATCATCCCGATGAGCAGATGTCTCTGAGGAGCAGGATTAAGAGAATCTGCTGCTCACAACACATGCCTGGTCGTCCATGCGCCTCAGTTTTTTTTAAGACTTCTTACCATTCTCTGAACTGGAGCAGTCTAGGAGACCTGTTTTTCAGGTACCAGGAACACCCAGGACCAGTCTGCAAGTGTAGCTCAGCAGCGGACCTCTTTTCACAGTGGGAGAAAGAGAAGTGATGCCCCTCCTTGCTGCCCACCCCCACCAGTTTCTCTGCTCAGCAGATGACCCTGCTGAGTGCAGCTGGCTTTCCTTACACGTTAGGGTTTGTATAAGCCACATGTAGGATCCTTGTGACTCCACTCCGTCCCACAGTTATGAAGTGGTTTTTTTTTGTTTTTTTGTTTTTTTTGGCAGGGTGAGGGGGTGGCTACTTAAGGCTATCATTGCACCAGCCTTTCCTCCTGGGGGAGACCCTACCCCAGAACCTATGGGGACATCAAATGTAGCTGCTACCACCTCTAGTTTCACTGGTAAAAAAAAACTTACCATGTGCAGAGATGTATTTCAAAAACTTTCTTTTATTTTGTTCCTTCCTTCCTTCCTTTCTTTATTTCTGTCTTTGTGTAAAATTATACATTTATTGTGTCTGGAAGGCAGAATGAGGAAGGAACCCCAGCAGAAAGATCGGGTACAGTCTGGAGTCCATGGTCTTCAAGACTATTCTAAACTACTCCATACAAAGAGAAAATTGTCAGTTTTGAACCAACAGAGACAAAAGCACAGTAGAAAGATAAACCCCGGTAGTGCCACCCACATGTAAGGCTGATCATGGTGGAGAGAGTGAGCTAGGCTCTGAATTGCATCTCTTGCTCTTTGGGAAGATCTTGCGACAGTTTCAGGAAGGGGAAGACGAAAGAACAGAAATTGTTATAGTCATTATTGCTATTTCTATTCCAATATATCATTTTTTTCCAAAAGCTTATTCCCTTAAATTAGCTGAGACATCTCTAGTCTTCATCCCTTGCCTTAACAAATTCTTCCCTCTCATACTTGGCAAAGCATAGTAGATTCCAGATCATATTAATTGATTGGGAGTTCTGCATGAATAATTGCTTTGAATTAACACCAGTTAATTGGATTTGCAACATAATAATGTTTGGTGACCCACTTTGCACATGAACACAATTAAGGTATTTTCAGGACTGCTACTAGAAGGGAAATGCCCTGCTGTCTTTAAAAAAATTAGGCTAGAATAGCACATATGTTCTGGTGTTTTAAGAATTCTTAAAGTTTTCTTGATGTCCCCAATCTATTTTTCAGCCTGAGTCTTCTATCCCAAGCCAAGTACTCCTGCAATGACTCAGAGGAGACGCTGCTGTAAGTCTGATGTGGATCACTTCTCTTCGCTGTCTGGGGATTTCTATATCTATATTATAAACTATGGGAAGAGACAGCTGAAAATGCAGTTGAGACTTGTCACCATGTTAGACACAGAACAGACTAGTTAGTGTTGCTCTGTATCAGGCCACTTCCCAGGAATGCAAGCGACGTTGGTAACCGATTGCCCATTGTATTAGCCGGGGGTCACTAAAAGAACAGAACCGATAAAATGAAAATATCTATTAATCAGACTATCTTCCAGGCTGTGATATGGATAGTCTAACAATGGTTTGACTAAGGATGGGAAGGCCAAGGATAAGGTAGTTGTTCAAGTTCATAAGGCTGGGTGTCTCAGCATTCTCAGCCTGACTTGGGAGTCCTGGGTGATTCCTGGAGAGCTGCTGGTCTTCGGACAACATCAGAATCCTGAAGAATGTGGATGTAGTACCAGTCACAACAGAAAGATAGATGAGATGCTATAGAGAGTGAGGATGAGCAAACAAATACCCAAACTTTCTTCTTCCACATCCTTTTATCTGAATTGCCACCAAGTGTGGCTCAGCCTTGGGGTAGGTCTTCCTGCTTCAAGAAACCTGATTAGGGGCCCTGAGAGAGCCAACTGCTTGGGTTTTAGTTGGTTCCACTTGTAGTCAATTTGACAATGAAGATGAGTCATCTTGTGATGCTTTGTCCCTGGTGCCATGTGCTGGGTCCTCCAACCTTGTTCCTACTCCATGACAGAGCCTGGTGGTGACATAGAGAAGGAAGGTGAAGCCAGGAGACGGGACAGGTAGTGAAGCTGACTCCATCCTTTCTGATGCTCAGTCCCCTTGACAAGATTCTCCTGATCTCTCAGTATTCAGTCTTCACTTGGAAGACATCATCTCTACTCTCCAATGGGCATCAAGTATAAATCCTACCCATCAGCACTTTCTAGGCCACCTACCCTCTATGTGCCAAGCCTTCTTATATCTTCAAAGTCTTTCTGCTCTTAGTGAATGAAATCTTATTTCAAAAGGGCCTTATTGCCTCCACCTTGCTTCATAGAAATCAATGTAATGTCACCCTGCAATGTGTCATGAACTTGTCATTTGAATTAACTGCGATGCTGGAGCTAAAGGTTGAGCAATCTTGCTGCCGAAGGCGTTTTCCTCTAACAGCTCCATAAAGTGGGCAGCAAAATTAATAGTTGGCTATAAAGTAGTCATTTGCAGCTTGCTTGGTGTAGCAAAATGATAACGGATGGAACCCAGGATCTTCTGCCATGATGCAGAAAGGACTTCATGAGAGGACAGTGTAATTCTGAAGTTTGTCATAGCAAGCACAGTCCAAGGCTGGCAGATGTAAACACAAAGTGAGCTCACAGCAAGAAGGAGGTTTTCTGAAGTCCAGTGGAAAAAAAATTACCTAGGCTGAACTATAGAATTCTAGACTCAAGAGTGGGAGAGAGCATTTTTTTTTGTTTAATCCACAGTCTTTGGCAATGTGTTATAGCAGCCAGATGTGCTAAGATAGTGACGCCTAAACAACTGTATGAATGCTGAGAAGCAACGTAATAAATGATGAGATGTTGGTGGTCATAACAGTGAAGATGTTGACTATGATGGTGTGGTTGTGGTGGTGATATTGGTGGTGATGGTGTAATAATGGTAAGTATCACCACTGTCATCATCACCATCATCATTGCCATTATAATTACCACCACCATCATCACCACTGACAATGATGATGGGTGATGACGTCAGTGGGTTATAATGGTGATAATGATAATAGAGATGCTATAGGTGATATTAGAGATAGTTGTGGTGGTGGTGATTGTTATGGCGATACTGATATGCTGGCGATGATGGCGGTGGTGATGGCAAATCTTATTGTGGTAAAAGTACTGTTAATGGTGATGATGATGGTGATGTTATTGGTAATATTGATGGTGTGGTGGTGATGATAATGTTGATACTAAAGATGGCAATGATGATGGTTATAGGGATAATGGTGATGATGATAATTATAATGGTGATGATGATTGTAATGATGGTGAGGATGATTTGGTATCAGTGGTGCTAATGTACATGATGGTGAGAATGAGGTTTATGCCTATATAATACTTAGCACTGTGAGCCAGGAACTGCCCTAATGGTTTATCCCTGTTACGGGATTTTTATATGGTGTGTGAAGATATATTGCTGTGATGGGTGTAATAAAAAGCTGAATGGCCAATAACTGAGCAGGAGGTATAGGTGAGTCTTCCAGGCAGACTGACATCTCTGAGAAGAGGGCGGAGTCATCAGTCAGACTTGGAGGAAGCAATTGGGCAGTGCGAAGAAGAGATAATACCGCATGGTAGGATGTAGACTATATAAATGGATTAATTTAAGTTATAAGAGCTAGTTGGGGACAAGCCTAAGCTAAGGCCAAGCGTTCATAATTAGTAATAAATCTCCATGTTATTATTTGTGAGAGTTGGAAGCCTAAAGAAAAATCTGCCTACATAGCCCATTTTTTTTTATTGTTAGCTATATAAACCAAAGGAAAAATTTTTAAAAAAAATAATCTTTCCAAGGGCATTCATGCATTGACCTAAGCAGTCTGGATCCAGTGCCCATGCTCCATAGCATGTCAGTCTATGGAGGGGGACACATTTGTGTATTTATAGACACATCTAGACAAGTCATTTCCAGATGGCCATGTCGACCAGGGAGTCACATAACTCCTCTGTCTTTCTCATCAATATCTGAAGGAATAAATAGATCCTGCTTTATGGGGTGATTATGAAGCTAAAATGACTTGTTAGGAAAGAGTTCTTAGAGGAATTCTTGGTACCTGGCAATTGTTTAGTAAAGTATTTTAGTATCATTATTATATATTACTTTTTCGATAATGGGTTGGACATAGATAAAAGGAGAAAAACCATCCTTGGAGGAGAGGTCAGAAGGGAAACATCCAGCATCAGCAAATTTGAGCAATGTTTCCAACAGCATCACAACTTTGTGCATTTCTCACATTTACTGATATTGGATACGTCTAGGAAGCTTATTGGCATCAATAATGAATAACAAGGAGATGCTGAACCAGGATGATGTTGTATGATATTCAGGACAGTCCAATGGCCAAAATCAGGACTCCCTGCATCCCAATCCACAGAGAGTGACAGGCACTGAGGGATGGTCCTAAGAGCAGACCTACTGCTGGGCCACAGGAAGCCATGGACCTTGGTTAGTTATTTCTGGGGAACCCCTTCCCATTGTCATCTCCATTTATGAACTATCATCCACCCTCTTCATCTTCCCCACCCATTAACTCTCCCCTGAGCTACTGATTGTGATGGAAGCAAGGATGATGGAATGCCTCATTGTATAAAGGGTAGATTGATCTCATTGCTCGCTGGTTATTTAATATGTGAGGTGGAGATATTTCTCACATAAAAGGGAAAAGCAAAAATTAAGATAAATGACTATTTATATATGAATGGATGTATACATATTTGTTGTATTTCAATTTTAAATGTTATTACCTCTTTGTTACTTCCAATACCTTTACCTGAAAATAATTTAATATTTCACCTCATTAGTAACTCCCAATATAATGTATGAAAGAACATTCTCAAAAGAGAGCTCTAAATTCACCAGTACATAGTAAAATGCAGTTACCAGGATCACTGCTATTTTATCAGGTGAAATGTAGAAAATTGCTATTTAAAAAAATGTCCTAGACTTCAATTTTCCAAAATATCCCAAGATTACCCTCAGGATTCAACGAAGAGGAAAGATAAATAAGAAAAGCAATAGATAAATTGGGCAATAACGGGGAAAGAATGAGATTCCAAGCATCTGTATTGACTTTGTATTTTATAAGAAACACAAGTAATTTGAAAGCACACTTTTCTCAGTGATAAATTGTCAAGTGAGAGCAAGCGCATAAACAGACAACAGGGGACCCTCTGAGGACTCTGCTATATTGCACGATGACCTCGGAGTCACTAAAATTGCCAGATAAACTACAGGACAGCTGTTCCTTGCAAGATTCTTTTATTGAGAGATGCCATCTTAAAGAAAACATTTAAGTAAATTAAAAAACGGTGCAAGAACATTACAGGCAATGAATAACACAGCATCCAAGACTGTAGATCAGCAGTATTCTTTTGTTTTGTTCTGATGCTTTCCTTTTAGGTTTTAGCAGTTTAAAGTAACACACATGTTCTATGTCCTGATGGTCCTTGTGAGTCAGTTGTGAGATGCAGGTGCCTTCCTCCCAAGGTCAGCCATAATGTGTTTGTGATCCCATCTCACCTGAATAACCAACTGTGACATACCTGTCTTTAACCCACTCATGTGCTTTATGGGTTCATCAGGTTCTCCTAGAACTAGACCAGAGACCTCATTTCCTCACTGACTGTTGCTTAGAGATTTCTCTCTGTTACTGGCCACAAGGCTTCCCACAGCCCCGGTCATCGCACTGCAAGTGGTATACCTTGGGAGGAGCCAATGAGAGAATGAGCACCCACAATGGCAATCTTTCAGTACGAGCCCCCAATGTATTCTTTCTTTAGGGATCAGTGAGCCAGGCCCATGTGATTTCATATTTTTAAAGGTTTATTTATTTATATGTGTACAGGTGTCAGATCCCCTGAGACTGGAATTACAGTGAGCTGCCATGTGGGTGTACGTAGGGAATGAAACTCAGGTTCTCAGCAAGAGAAGCTAGTGCTTTTCACCGCTGGGTCTTATCGCCAGTCCCAAAGCTATGTGGTTTTACCTAACCATTTTTAAAGGCTATTTTCTTATAGTGTGCTTTACATGTAATACACAGGATGGCTGTCTGGAGGCTGGAACTAATTCTTTGACGCCTGAGAAGTCTCCCTTGCTGTCTGACAAGAAATTAATTTGTTTATCAGAGAATTTCCATGTCACTGGAAACGAATCGCAGGGAGTCCCGACTCCCCATTCAACAAAGAACCGGCCTCACACCGCAGTAGAATGTGAGCCGGTTTTCACAGTTCATGAGTCTTTAAAGTGACTCATTAACCAATTTCATTTCCGTTTCTCTTGGAATGGTTTGTGTGACTGCAAGAAGAAAGTGCCATTTTAACTCCGGACTTACATCTGTGCAGGACTCTTGTTCAATCTATTTAACCACGAGGAAGCCGGTCCCAGGCATAGGATTCTGGGGACAACTAAATCCTTACAGGATTTACTATTATGTGAGGGAGTTCACAATTGTAGGGGTTGATGGGTTATACTTTGCATTTTCTAGAAATGACAGAAAACTTCCCTTAAACCACTTCTAAAGACATTCTTGTATTTGATCAGAAGTTTTCATATGGGCCTGTGCACACGAGTGCAGTGTCCAAGGAGGCCAAGAGAGTGTTGGATCCGCTGGAGCTAGACTTACAGGCCGTTATTGTTGAGACACCGGATGTAGGTAGTGGGAACTAAAGTAAGTCCCCTGCCATCAGCAAGTGCTCTTTTTTTATAAACAGATCCCTCTTTTTAAAAAATATTTATTTATTTAATATGTATACAATATTCTGTCTGTGTGTATACCTACAGGCCAGAAGAGGGCACCAGACCCCATTACAGATGGTTGTGAGCCACCATGTGGTTGCTGGGAGTTGAACTCAGAACCTTTGGAAGAGCAGGCAATGCTCTTAACCTCTGAGCCATCTCTCCAGCCCCACTGAGCCATATCTCCATTCTTAAAAGTTTTCTTTTATATCTACTTATTGAAACAAAAGCATGGAGCATTTATGTACTGTGACTACTTTCTTTCATTGAATTCATCATTTGTAACAGACCTCCATTATTATGGTGGCTATATTTCTCTAGTTTTTACCATTGGGTATCATTTAGTTATGTAGATGTATGAGAAACAAATTCATTTTACTATCCGTAGTCATTTGAGGTTGACAAGCAGAGGCATCAGGAGTGCTTAGGAGCTGTGTATGTTGATGGTATGAGTGTGTCCAGAAGGGGAGATGATGAGGTGGAGGCTAAGTCTGTGTAAATCTTTGAGATCACAAGAGTGTGTGTGTGAGAGTGTGTGTAGTAGTAGTAGTAGTAGTAGTAGTAGTAGTAGTAGTAGTAGTAGTAGTTACGTGATGGATTGATAAGTGAACCCCACACACCTCTCCTGAATCTCTGTGAGATGGTTTTCCTCTCTGAAATGAACAATACGTGCCAGGTAGTGGGTGATGTGTACAGAGCTGTATCCTCCATAACCCACATGTGGACGTCATAATCAGTGCAGGAAGAAATATGCAGGTGGAGCCTTGGGGAAGAAAAGAGGTCTATGCATTATCAAAGTGGGGTGCATACTACTAAGCAGGAACTACAGAGAACTTCCGCTCTGTCCATGTCCAGGGTTCCAGTAAGAAGGGACCCTCCTACACCACAGGAGGATAAAATCACCAAGGCCTGAGACGACAAATACTCTGCTCCTGGAATTTCTGTCATGTAAGTCACACAGCCTGTAGTGTCTCCTTTAAGCTGAAGGATGCCGTGGGCAACAAATTTGGGGACTGGCGATGTGTCTTTGCTGGCTCACAGAACGCACAAAGGCCCAGTTTCAATTGTCCCAGCACCACATATATCTGATATGGTGACAAAGGCCTGTGATCCCAGCCTCAGGAGGTAGATAACAAGAACTCAAGATCATTCTTGGTTTTATATTGAGTTCAAAACCAGCTTGGGCTACATGAGGCCCTGTGTATTTTTTTTTTTATTGAGGGGAATTTATTTCATATGAGGAACTCAATATAGAAAACTAAAGTCCAGGCAAGATTATGCAGCACAGAAAATAACAACTACTGGAAACTTCCAGCCCTAGCACCGTAAAGATGATGGGAGGAGGAACCTGAGCCCAAGGGTCAGAGCACTGGGAAGAAGATAGACTCCTGTGGGAAGGCCTTCCTTAGAGATGGAGCCCACATGGGAAATATCCGGGTGAGAGTGTAGAGGGACACGTGATAGGAGACGGAAAACATCATATGGATACCAGCAAATAATCCGAGAAACAGACTGAGCAACCCCATCCCAACAACAAGTAGGGACTCCTGAGCGGACTAGCCTGGGGATGTCAGAGGAGAGCATCAGGGAAGCAGGGAGTAAGCATCGGGTGGGGACAGCCTCCCAGTCACACAGGTTAAGAGTCAAGATTTGGGACACTTTCATGTCCTTTTATCAACTCCAGTTTGTGCCTCTGGTGCCAGAGATCTGGAATGAAATGCTCACTCAGTGAAGATGCCTTTACAGTCTCCCATCCCTCATTTCCCTAAACTGCATTAAATGCCTTTTAACCAGAAAGGATCCCATTCCATGCAGAACAGATTGGAGTGACAGCTGACTCTGGGAGAGTGTCGTGAGGCTGAGTCACAGTTTGGCTGCAATCCCACATCTCTGGCAGAAGACAGGGCTGAGATTCAAGCCACACATGAAGACCTCTAAGGAACAACGTCCAGACCCTGTGTCAGCCTCTGTGACTACAGGATCGCAGGGATGCTGGCTTCTGTCCTAGGGCTAAGAGAAGTGCTAGCTTATACCAAATGAATGGTCTCCCGCTGTGACCTTGAGATTTGCAGACTGAGAAACACCAGATGCTGGGCACTTAAAGTTATTTTGATATTTTTCCAATTCTTTTCCTGTAGGGAGACAGTGTCTGTTCTCTTGCCTTTGAAATCTAGCATGACCTTCAACATACAGCCTATGTAGGTGACCAGTCATTTGGTAAATGCTTGCAGGAAAAAAAGTATGTTCTCTGTCTTATGTGGAACTTACACTATAATCGATGCTTGTATATATGTATAAATCGGTGTTAAATGTGCATAATATCTAAAGGAGATCAAAAGAGGGCAATATTAGATGACAGGGAAGGATAGAGGCGAACCAAAGAAAACATGGGATGTGGAAGAAGACAGGAAACTCAGAAGGGAGGTCACAAGGAGGAAACAGGGGTATCTGGGAATAAGGTAGATTGAAGAAGAACCACAGTTGCAGACTGTTTGACAATGTCCTAACAGCACCTAACAAGTTATAACCTGATAAAAGAAACTTATGCTGGGGCATTGGCTCGCGGGGTAAGAATATTTGCTATGCATATCTGAAGGTCTGAGTTCAAATCTTTAGCTCCCATGTAAAAACGTCAGGTTTGGTATTACACACACCTGTGACTTGGTGCTATGGTGGTAGTGATTAGGGGTGCTGAAGACTGGAGGATTGCTGGGAATTGTTGGCTTCTCATCCAGTTCCAGGATACATGAGATGCCCATCTCAAGGGAGTAAGACTGAGAGCAATAGAGTAGGACACCGACTGTGCGCCTCATGCCCCTGAGCACACACTAGTAAGTATGTATACCAGAGGAGCAGAATGGTAGGAGATGGTGGGCTAAACTAGGACCAAGGGGGCTACAGAGAGAAGGCTGGAGTCTTGTCATCATTTTAAGCACTACAAAAAACATCACATTCCCCAGGAAATAAATATACCTAATTTCACTTTTCAATGTTTTGGATTAGCTGATATAAAGAGCTAGAGGTGGTAGAGTGGGTAAAGACACTTGTCACCAAGCCTGAGCACCTGAGTCTGATCTCTGGGACCTACATGAAAGGAGAGAACAAACTCCTTCTGCTTGCTATCGTCTGTCTTTCACACATGTTCACAAGCTCTCTCGCTCTCTCTCAAAAGCCTTACTGTCTGAGAAACCAGGATCTTAACAGTACCCACAGGCTCATTAGGAAGTGCTCAGTAAACCAGGTGGTGGTAACACAGACCTTTAATCCCAGCACTAAGGAGGCAGAGGCAGGCAGGTTTCTGTGAGTTCGCAGTCAGCCTGGTCTACAGAAAGAGTTCCAGGACAGCTAAGGCTACACAGAAAACCTTGTCTCAGAAAATCAAATGGGAGGAGGAGGAGAAGGAGGAGAGGAAGGGGGAGGAAGAGGGTGGAGGAAGAGGAAGAGGAGGAAAAGTAGAAGTGCCCTCTATATGAAGGATGTGGACTTGTGGGCGTCACTGATTTGGCTGATGGGAGGGCTCCCTGGGTAAGGCTCTGAGGCTCCTGTGCATGTTTTTTTTTTCTTAATTTATATGTTCCAATCTTCTGTCATTGTGACGTCTGGGAAGAGGATATGTTATTTGAGCCAATTTTCAATGTATAGTTTCCCTTTTATTTCTCTCTGGGCTGCAATTTTGAGTTAATTCCAACCCATGGTGCTATGTAGCTATGTCCATAGGCCCACTGAGCCCATTACATTTGAATAAATTTGGTTAGACAGATGTGTCATGGCTCCCTCCCAGATGTTTCTGCTAAGTGCTGTTGTAGATATGAAGAGTGACATTATCCGTTGTACTTTTAATGTTCAGCAAATTGCAGCAGAATTTGCCCGGAGGCATGTGGGCAGATCCAAAGGCTGGTGAATGTTCTGTCTCATGTCAGTGAAGTTTTAACTTCAGTTTTAAATGAACAGGGGGACATTGGAGAGATCTCATGTGTATCAATCCATTTCCATTTACCAAGAGCCACAGAGAAACTAGGCCAGGAATTTCAAACATCTTGTCCACCAGCCAGCCACTCAACCTCTTGATTCAGTCTTGCATGAGCCCCCACCTCTGAAGGGTTTGATTATTTCTCATATGCATCATGACTTGCTGTCAGAGTTGAACACAGTTGGCTCAGCCCACGGAGTTATTCTGATATGGAAACGCCTCTGACTCATAACCTCTGTGTGTTTCCCATGTTGAAGGAGTATGGAGTTATTCCTTGCTCTGTATTGGTAGATCTCTCCAGAAAAATAAGAAGATAAGAGAGACAGAAGCAGTGCTGAAGCTGAGCCCAATCAGTAAAATGCTCAGTGGTTAAGAACACCTCTTGCTCTTCCAGAGGACCCAAGTTCAATTCCGAGCACTCACATGGCCACTCACAACCATTTTAACTCCAGTTTCAAAGAATCTGATGCCCTCTTCTGACCTCTGTGTGGGTCAGACATACACGTGGTATACAGATCATGCAGGCAGAACATATACAATAAAATTAAAAATATTTTTTTAATGCCAGGCATGGTGGCGCATGCTAGTAATCTCAGCACTGCACATCAGGAACCAGTAGGATGGTGCCTGGGACTCACCAGCTGGCCAATCTAGCCTAGTTGATGAGCACCAGGGTCTAAACAAGACTCTGTCTCGATAAACAAGACAGATAGTTCCAATGAAATGACACTACAGGTTGACCTCTAACTTCAGTGTGCACATACATATTCACAGGTATACATGCACACACACACACAGGTACAAGTGTGGGCACACACATACATGCAATATGAAGAAGCCTTCCCAACTCTCACTGCATAGCGTGGCAAGTACTACAGCCTTGCTCCTACAAGCCATCATGGAATGACAAGCGCCTCCCAGCCCCAGCCATTTTCATTGGAGACACTATTTTCCTCTAAGGTGTTTCTCCTCAGATGCTTTGTACTGCGAGTTCACCAGAGCAAACTCCAACAAGAACCTGAAATTCGCTGGGCACCATGGCTGTTTACAGTGCTGAATGGTGCAGAACTTGCCAGTCCTCGAGGTCTCAGGTCAATCTATACATAAATACAGGTATTTGGCACAGTGGGCACTTAAGGGAACAGTAAAACTGTCCAAATAAACCCAGAAAATGCCTGGGTGATGGAGGTGGGTCTTGTATCTTATCTGTTGATTTCATTGGTTCAATAAAGAAACTGCCTGGGCCCTCATAGGACAGAAAATTAGGTAGGCGGAGTAGACAGAAGAGGATTCTGGGAAAGAGAAGCTGAGTCAAGAGGAGTCGCCATGATGTTTCCACTCCAGAGAGATGCAGGCTAGAATCTCCCCGGTAAGCACACCATGGGGTGCTACACAGATTATCAGAAATGGGCTAGTCCAGGTGCAAGAGCTAGCCAATAAGAGGCTGGAGATAATGGGCCAGGCAGTGATTAAAAAAATATAGTTTCCGTGTAATTATTTCAGGGCATAAGCTAAACCATGCGGGCGGCCTGTGCCGGGGACACAGCCGGCCGCTCCCTATTACTACACCTGGGTGTCATTTTCCCATTCTATCTTGCTTGACCTCTTTTTTGGAAACTGTCACAGAAGGGTAGAGAGGCAACACCCCTGGCCTCACCCTTTCTAGACACAGAACTTGGAGGCCACAGCCTCTTGTCCAGGCGAATGATGAGCATACTTACACGGCAGCTGCTCTGCTGGGCTCACATCGGCGGTTATCATGAAAAACTGATGCTTAAAACTGGGAAAATCCAAATGTGACAACCAGTCTCCAAGCTCCTCCACTTTTAACTGATAAACACCAAGCAGGTATTAATTGTCCTGCATCTCTTGACAAGCTGATGGTATTCTGGGGACTGAGAGAGACACACCACTGAAGTCCACTTTCAAGGACAGGAAAGAATGGCAGACAAAAGGGCTGCCAGGAAATTCAGGGATGGGAAATCGCTGGCTGTGTTCATTTGTTTCTTTTTCTTTCTTTGCCTGGCCTCCAGATCATATAGAATTAAGTGTTTAATTAAATAGGATTCTTCTCAGCAAGTCCTTAAGACATCACTCTCTTCTTTAACCTCTGTGTGCCATTAACAAGTGATGGGAGGGACTAGGAGTCAGTTCAGTGGGTGACGAATGTATTTACAGTACAAACAAGGGCATGAGTGTGGGTCTCCAACACCCTCGTAAAAAGCCTGGAGTGATGATAGTGATGACGTGTGTCAGTAGTCTAAGCTGGGAAGGCCGAGACAGGAAGACTGGGGCTTGCTAGGCAACCAGGATAGATGGGTTGGCAAGCTCTAAGTTCAGTGAGAGAACCTGTCTTGCAAAACAAGGTGGAGAGAAACTGAGGAAGACATCCAAAATTGACCTCTGGCTTCCAAATGTGCACTCACATGTGCATGTGCACACACACACACACACACACACAAGAGAGAGAGAGAGAGAGAGAGAGAAGATGGTGTGATACAGTAAGAATACCACAGCAGATTAAAGGAAGGATTGCACCTAGTTTATACAGTATTATATCCAAGTACCAGAAAGGGGCTAATATAAGTAGACGGTCACTAAACATTGTAGAAAGAAATGAACGCTCCAGTGCTCCATAAAGATGCCCTTTCAGCACAGCAATGACAGATATTTATTTAATAATATGTTGGAGGTGTTTTCCTTAGTAGATCATAAATATCAGCAAAGACCTCAGCTGTCTTCACCCATCAAGTCCTCCAACCGCAGCACCTTATGGTAACATGATGGCTGCCACAAATCCAGCCATCAGCTCATCACAGGATAGGATAACACAGAACAAAGACAAATCTTCTTACCTTGTATTTCTTTTTAATATGTAAGAGAAGTCTAACAAGTTCCAGAGAATTCCTTGATGTCTCTTAGAGGCCAAAACTAAGATCCATGTTCCATCCCAGACAGATCACTGACCCTAAGGAATGAAATCACACAAATGCTCTTGACCAGTCATGACATGCTCTTTGGGGTTGATACTGTCTGTTTCTGTATACATCCAGTGATGCCATAGATCAGATAGGAGAAACAGAAATCTTAGTGTCATAAAAAAAAAACACAGACTTCATGGATATCTCAACTGTATAGCTGGGGTCCTGGAACTCTGACAAGGATGAAAGAGGGGTAAAGAAGAGACTCACGTGCAGGAAGCTGGAGTCAAGTCTGGGTGTGCCCTCTGATAGAGCGCACCTTCTACAGCCAGTAGCATAGAACCTTGCTCTATTTATCAGGGATAGTACAAAGGAAGGGGCTAACTAGTTTCTGTAGAAGGTCTCTGTGAGGGGTGGTCACAATCTGTGCGCATCACAAAGAAGGAAGTTACAGGTGCTAGTTTTTGCACACACTGGCCATTTGCTTGCTCTTGGACTCCTGAGTAAACCATTGTCATCCCTCTTGAGTCTGACCACATGGAGAAACAGCTTTGTCAATTCCCTAGGTGCCCAAGACCTTAGAGTCCTCAAGTGGCTGTGCCCATATCAACAATACAGATTCACTCAGGACTTTACTCACTCGGGGCTTTCTTCAATCCCTATAAGGGGGATTAAAATGACATAAGTAATACCTCCAACCAGCAAGGAAGCCATTACTTTTCCATCTCATGTTGGGTATTTTTTTTAATTTACTTTATATATTTCATATATGTGTCCCTGTGAGTGTGAGCGAGCATCCTTGGAGGTCAGAAGCCATCAGATCCTCTGGAGTTGTAGTTACATGTGATGGTGAGCTACCTAATATGGGTTCAGGGAGCAGAATCTGGGTCCACTGCAAGAACAGCAAGAGCTCTTAACCACTGAGCCATCTCTCCAGGATTGCTTGTTTAGATTTTCTAACTCCTCTTTCTGTTTCTGCATCTATGAAACCCATCAGACACTGCCTAGCCTTCCTTCTCTCTAAGAGGAGGCAGGATTCTGTTGTAGAATAATCCTTTTGTACACTGTGAAGTTGTGCCACTCTGATTGGTTTAATTAAAAAAAAAACTGAACAATCAATAGCTACGCAAGATTTCCAGGCACTGAAGATGCTGGGAAGAAGAAGGCAGAGATGCCACAGGGGACGTGAAAGAAGGAAGAAGGCTTCCAGAAGAGAGTCAGTTTTCTTTAACAATGTGACTCCTATAGATCAAGTGACCTCCAAAGCAGGCCCCACATACAAGAGTAGTTAGGAAACACAAACTGGACCCCACAGATTGAAAGAAGAGGGAGAAGGAAAAGAAGTTGTAGGAGAGGTGGGTGGTGAAAACTTAAAGCTGTGTGGGGAGGGAAGTGGAGGTGGATCTGGGAGGAATTAAGGAAAGGGAGAGAAATACGACCAAAAGGCATTGTATGAAATTCTCAAAGAATTAGCAAAATCTTATTTAAAAATCACCCACACTCCCATCGTGCTGATTGCAATGCTATTCACAACAGCAGAGAAGTGGAATCAACCCACTCATCAACGGAAGAATGGAAAGAGAGCGTAGAACAATGCACAATGGGATACTAGTCAGCAGTGAAAACAAAAGTGGTGAAATCCTGGCATCTGTGACGTTAATGGAGTACGGGTGTCACTTGAAAGAAGCCAGGTGCAGATGGGGGTATCACTAAGTGATTTAATTTAATAGCAGAATTTGCACAACTGGGGCTTTTAAGTGGAGTAGAATGGCCACTATCAAAGGTGCCTGTGGGGGTTGGGGGACAGCAGGGAAGCCTTGGTTAGTGACACAGTGGTGGCTGGAGTGAACTGGAGCATCCTCTTATACATATGGTGGCTATGGCTCGCACGTACACAGCACACTAATAGAAACACATAGAAGACCATGAATGCTCTCACCACAAAACAGTGATGAATGTGTAAGATGGTTCTGAGTTCATCACTACAACATGTAGCATGGGGCGGGGGCTGGAGAGGTGACTTGGTGGCTAAGAGTACTTACTGCTTGCAGAGTACAAGAGTTCGATTCCCAGCACTTATGTCAGGCATTTCACAATCACCTGGAAAGACACAGTTACAAGGGATCTGATGCTATCTTGTGGTATCTGCCAATATCTGCATTCATGTGTGTGTGTGTGTATATATATATATATATATATATATATACACACACACACACATACACACACACAAATAAAATTAAAATAAATTTTAAATGTATTAAACAATGTATGCCAAACTATTACACTATGCCACGGGTGTATACACAATGATTATTAGTCAATTAGAAAATAAATTTTAAATTTAAAAATAAATATTAGGAGGTATGACTAATTCCAGGCTTATGTAAGAGGATTGATGTGATTTGAAGCCAGCCTGTGCTACAGTGTGAGACTGTCTCTAAAACACAAAACAAGAGCCAAGCATGTCTTTAATCCCAGCACTCAGTAGGCAGAGGCAGGCAGATCTCTGTGAGTTCAAGGCTAACCTGGTTTATGTAGTGAGTTCTAGGACAGCCAGGGCTACATAGTTAATTACAATCCATCCACGGATACATGGTGAAATTTGTCTCAAAATAATAATGATAATAATAAGAAGAATATCTCAAAGTAATAAGAAGAAGAATGGAAAAAAGAGAAACTAAGATAGACAAGAAGAATCTCAGCACAGCAGCTTGCTAGTACTGGTTATGATGTGTGCTTAAATTCTTACAGTAAATGGAAGGGACTTTCCATTTATAGTATAGTAGCCATTTCTTCTAAAATACACATTTAAATTAAATGGGTATGTTGGAAGATAATTTAATTAAGTAAAAGTTCTGTTCTGATTGCAGAATAACAAATATTGAGTTATCAAAAAATATAACCAAAAATATGGTGCTACATAAGGGGTCAAAAATGAGCCCCTATTTAAGAAGTTAGGAGTGGAAGTGTGGGAATGAAACAGGTTTCCTGGAGCCCTAGAACTCAGAGGGAGGATCCAGAGGCTGTGTGCAGGGTAACTGCTCCATAAGAAGAGTACCGAGGCCTGAGTGACTGTGTGAACTCGCTCCTCGCCTCGTCTCCTTCCCTGTGAAGAGAACCCATCGCCAAATCCCCAGTCAAATGGACTTTCTCATTAGCAGACATTTATTATTTCCTCATTTTCAAATGTCACACCGGCCTTTCCCACTGGCTCTCTCACTGCTGGCTGTTGCCACAATTACACTTCTTTCAGAAAATGAGCTGAGCTACTTTAAGTCATGACTTGATGTTTGTGTGAGCATGTATGTTCATTCTTGTGTATGTGGGTGCATATTTTTTTTGTTCCCAAACTTGTTTGTGTAATTTGCCTATGTGTTTTGTGTGCACGTGAACAGGTTTTTCTGCATGTGTGTTAGCATATACACATGTGGATATCAGCAAGTGCATGTGTGCATATGTGATCACGCATCTGTGTAAGAAGTCATGCATGTCTATAAGTGTATGAGTATAATTTTCTTAATTAAAACTCTGTTTGACCATTTGCCACCAATTATGGCACTATCTGTTAAAATCACCCGGCTGTACATAAAGTGAGCATGCATGTCCTGGTATGTGTGTAATGTCCATTCATGTGTGTGCACATTTCTGCACATGTGAATGCATAATTATGTACATCCATATGATTATATCTGTTAGCATATGTATGCACACATGAATATGTCTCTGTGTATGTTTATCTATATTTGTATGCATGTGGTCATGTGTTCATGTACATAAAAACATGTGAGAGTATTACATATGTGTATATTTCTGTATGTTTGTGAGCATTTTTATATGTGTATGAGCATGTGTGCATCTGCATATGGGAGTCTGCATATGTGTGCATATGAATGTGTGTCTACATATATATTTCTGTGCCTTTGTATATATGTATGCAAAAGTATGTGTGCATTGTGAGCATGCATCTGTGTTTGTGTGTTTTCATATGTAAGTATAATTTTCTTAGTTAAATTTCAATTTTACCATTCTTAGGTTGTTTATTTCAAAATCTGCTAAAATCCTTTTGGCTTTGCTAAAGAGTTCCCATGTCCTAGCGTTATTTTTTATGTCAAATCTATTCCCTAGGTCATGTTATATCAATGTTAAAAATGTGAAGGTGCCCCAGGGGGCTATGCATGGGTCATAGGTGAACCCAACAGGCTTTAGAACACAGACTGAAGAATCCAATTTCCTTTTCACTTCTTTTTTCTGTCCTCTCTGTTCTAACAAGGAAAACAATTTCACTCTGAGGGCATGAAAGCTTTACGGCCCTAACATTGGCTAATGTCCATTCTGAACCCAAAAGGACTTGGCCTCATGCCCAAACCTGTAGATGGGAATCAAATCCCAACCAGGAACACCCCTGTGTTCAGTGCAGCCTTGCTTTGTATCTCTCCCATTAGGCGAATCCAACCACCTATGCTATTAGGAAACTTTTCAACCCCTCACTGAAAGAGAAACCTGCAGGGGACAGCAGAGATTTCCAGCCGGAGTCTCTGTGTCCCTCTGTTGGTGTCTGCCTGTCCCCCAGGGCTTAAAATAGGCACCTGCAAAATTTCCCCCTCAGGTATCCTCCCCTCCAACATGAAATGAGGTGTGCTGGATCATCTATCTACCTTTCCGCACACAGATCTCTCAGCCCTTGGAGAGAGGTTGCATTTCGCAGCAAGTGTCCAGCGACATAAAGAGACCCATGCCCCTGGCCAATGTGAAGAGAATAAGAGGCTGTGCTGGGATGCTCTGCCCTAAAATGGACGTGTGCATCACACCCCTCCACCCAAGGTTCAGGGATCAAATCAGAAGAGGGCAGAAAACAGTTATAAGAGCCAGAAAGAACAGGTGAGTGTGGCCAAACAGAATATGCCGGACACAACAGAATCTTCACACATATGAACTCACGGCAGCTGTGACCACTTAGACACTGCCCAAGACCAAGGCAGCAAGAATCCCAGCATTCATAGGGAGGAGCTCATAAAGTCTCCTTTAAAAAAAAAAAGAACACATGAAGTTGGGAGGGGTAGTGGAGAGGAATTAGAGGGGAAGGAATAAAGGACGGATTTGATCGATACTCATTATATGCATGTATGAACGCCTCAAACAAAAATAGAAATTGAATCAGACTACATTAAAAGGTCAAATGATTGAAGTGACACTTCGGCTCCCACTCTCAGGACTAAGACACAGCTGGACAGCTGGGGGAATGCTGGGTGGTCGTTTAGGTGAGCATCTGGTGATGCCTCTTCCTTCTTGAAGGCATGTGAGCCGTTACATTATCACTATCAAAGACCTCATTGTCACTATATTTGTTAATTTCATTGCTCTGTCTATGGGGCCAGAGTCTTCCTTGGGTCACCATAGCAACTCTACCCCATGATGGCTGTGATCACAATAAGCCCCTAGTGGACAGCTACCCCACACTCTCAGAAAGCCACATTCCTGTACCTCACTGCCATACACAGGGCTAGAGAGGCAGCTCAGAGGTTAAGAGTGCACAGCACTCTTACAGAGGACCTGAGTTCAATTCCCATTGTAAGCCTGTAACCGCAGCTCTAGGAAGTCCAGTACCCTCCTCTGGCCTCTGTGAGTACTGCACTCATGTGTACCTACCCATCCACCCTACACATACATATGCATAAAAATAAAATTAAACCTTAAAAATAAAGTTTAGAGCGGATGCGGCAGAACCCGGCCCCGGCGCGCAGTGGGCGCGGCGGAACCCCGGCGCGCAGCGGGCGCAGCGGAGACCTACAGACACCAGCGAGCAGAGGAGGTCCACGGGGCGGTGAACGGTGAGCCTAGTCGTATCCCTGAAGACCACCCTGTATAGGGAGAGTGTTCTTGACCTGCGGCTGGACACAGGAAACGGAGCGAAGGCACTCCCTGACCACCTTGACCCCCCGGTTAGCCTGCGAGGGCTGCTACCCTCTGCTGGGCTGCTCCTCCTCGCTGAGACCTCTCTCTCCCTGACATATCCCAGATTGTGCCCAGGATCCTCCTTCACTCCCCCTCCCTTCCACTGGGTGCGGGACCATCAAGTTTAACCTCTTTGGGTGCTGGATAGGGAGCTCGGGGCAGAGGGCAGCAGGAGTTCCTCTGTTTTGGTGGCTGGCCTGCAGAGGGGTAGGCCTTTTCTTGGCGAGGTCCCTGGCAAACCAGGAGCCTGGTCCTGGTCCTGAAGACCCTTCTGAGTAGTGAAAGAGATCTTGGCCAGCGGCGAAACCCAAGAAATGGGGAGAAGGCATTTTGTAAGTAGGGCCCCTGGCCAGCAGGAAAACCCGTTCCTGCATTAAAAGACACATTAGACCGCATCGATAGGACGAGATGGGCAGGCGCCAAGGCAAGAATTCACCCAACAATCTGAAAAGCAACATGAAAACACCAGAACCCAATGATCTCACAACAGAAGGACTTGAACACCCTAACACAGAAGAAGTGGAAAAAAATGACTTTATGAAAGCAATAGAGTCCCTTAAACAACATGTAAAAAACACCTTTATAGAAATAGAGGAGAAGTACGACAAAAAGTTTGAAGAAATGAGTAAAAAGTTTGAAGATATGAGTAAATACGTACATGAGACCCTGGGGGAAACAGTTCAAGAATTGAAATCTGAAATGGAAGCAAGGAAGAAAACACAGACTGAGGACCAGCTGGATATGGAAAACCCAGGTCAATGAGCAGAGTCTACACAAACAAGCATAATCAATAGAATACAAGAGATAGAAGAAAGAATCTCAGATTCTGAGGACACCATAGAGAAAATAAACGCACTGATCAAAGAAAACAGCAAAGCCAACAAATACTCATCACAAAACATTCAGGAAATATGGGACACAATAAAAAGACCAAACATAAGAATAATAGGGATAGAAGAAGGAGAAGAGTCACAGCTCAAAGGCCCAGAAAATATTTTTAACAAAACTATGGAAGAAAACTTTCCCAACATAAAGAAAGATATTCCTTTGAATATCCAAGAAGCATACAGAACAACAAACAGACTGGATCAAAGAAAAACATCCCCTCGCCATATAATAATCAAAACACAAAATATACAGGTTAAAGAAAGAATATTAAGAGCTGCAAAGGAAAAGGGGCAAGTAACTTATAAAGGTAAACCAATCAGACTTACACCTGACTTCTCTATGGAGACTATGAAAGCCAGAAGTTCCTGGATAGAGGTTCTGCAAAAACTAAGGGATCATGGATGCAAACCCAAACTACTATACCCAGCCAAGCTATTGTTCACTATCAATGGAGAAAACAAGACTTTCCAAAATAAGAACAAATTTAAACAATACATAGCCACAAACCCAGCCCTACAGAAAATAATAGAAGGAAAATCACAACCTAAGGAATCCAGCATTGCCAACACTGCCTACAATAACTCAGGCATCTAGCGATCCTTCACTGGCACACCTCAAAGAAGGGAGACACACAAACGCTACTACCAAAACCAATAATAATAACCGGAGTAAACAACCACTGGTCATTAGTATCACTTAATATTAATGGCCTCAATTCACCCATAAAAAGGCACAGGCTAAGGGATTGGATACGAAAACAGGACCCAACATTCTGCTGTTTGCAAGAAACACATCTCAACCACAAAGACAGGCATCTACTCACAATAAAGGATTGGGAAAAGGTGTTTCAAGCAAATGGTCCTAAGAAAAAAGCAGGTGTGGCCATACTAATTTCTAACAAAACTGACTTCAAACTAAAGTCAATCAGAAGAGATCGAGATGGACACTTTATACTCGTAACAGGAACAATTCATCAGGTTGAAGTCTCAATCCTGAATATGTACGCCCCTAACATAAAAGCACCCATCTATGTAAAAGAAATATTACTAGAACTCAAGGCAGACATCAAACCATACACACTAGTAATAGGAGACTTCAATACACCTCTTTCTCCAATGGACAGGTCAATCAGACAGAAACCTAATAGAGAATTAAGAGAATTAATGGAGGTAATGAAGCAAATGGACTTAACAGACATCTATAGAACATTCCACCCAAAAAGGAAGGAATATACCTTCTTCTCTGCAGCTCATGGAACCTTCTCAAAAATTGACCACATACTTGGAAACAAAGGAAACCTCCACAGATACAAAAAATATCAGTGTCCACCTGTGTCTTATCAGATCACCACGGACTAAAGCTAGAAGGCAATAACAATGCTACCCCCAGAAAGCCGACAAACTCATGGAAACTGAACAGTCAACTACTGAACCACACATGGGTCAAGGAAGAAATTAAGAAAGAAATTAAAGTCTTCCTTGAATTTAATGAAAATAAAGAGACAACATACTCAAACCTATGGGACACGTTGAAAGCAGTGCTAAGAGGAAACTTCATAGCACTAAGTGCCCACTTAAAGAAAACAGAGAGAGCATACATTGAGGACATAACAGCACACCTGAAAGCTCTAGAAAAAAAAAAAGAAGCAGATGTGCCCAGGAGGAGTAGAAGACTGGAAATAATCAAACTGAGGGCAGAAATCAACAAAATAGAAACATAGAAAACAGTCCAAAGAATCAATGAAACAAAAAGTTGGTTCTTTGAGAAAATCAACAAGATCGACAAACCCCTATCCAAACTAATTAAACAACAGAGAGAGAACACGCAAATAAATAAGATCAGCAATGAAAAGGGGGACATAACCACAGACACAGAGGAAATTCAGAGAATCATTAGATCTTACTACAAAAGACTGTATGCCACAAAACTGGAAAATACAAAAGAAATGGACAGTTTTTTAGATAAGTACCACATACCAAAGCTAAACCAAGACCAGGTGAACGATCTAAATAGACCTGTTAGTCGCGAAGAACTAGAAACTGTTATCAAAAATCTCCCTACCAAAAAAAGCCCAGGACCAGATGGTTTCAATGCAGAATTCTACCAGAACTTCCAAGAAGAGCTAATACCTATACTCCTTAATGTAGTTCACAATATAGAAACAGAAGGGTCATTGCCAAATTCCTTTTATGAAGCCACAGTTACCCTGATACCAAAACCACACAAAGACCCAACCAAGAAAGAGAATTATAGGCCTATCTCACTCATGAATATTGACGCAAAAATTCTCAATAAAATACTGGCAAACCGAATCCAAGAACACATTAGAAAAATTATCCATTATGATCAAGTAGGCTTCATCCCAGAGATGCAGGGCTGGTTCAACATACGCAAATCTATCAATGTAATCCACCATATAAATAAACTGAAAGAAAAAAACCATATGATCATTTCATTAGATGCTGAAAAAGCATTCGACAAAATTCAACACCCCTTTATGATAAAGGTCTTGGAGAGACTAGGGATACAAGGGTCATACCTAAATATAATAAAAGCTATTTACAGCAAGCCGACAGCTAACATTAAATTGAACGGAGAAAAACTCAAAGCCATCCCACTAAAATCAGGAACAAGACAAGGATGTCCACTCTCTCCATACCTCTTCAATATAGTGCTCGAAGTTCTACCAATAGCAATTAGACAACATAAGGGGATCAAGGGGACTCGTATTGGAAAGGAAGAAGTTAAGTTTTCGTTATTTGCAGATGATATGATAGTATACATAAGCGACCCCAAAAACTCTACCAAAGAACTCCTACAGCTGATAAACGCCTTTAGTAATGTGGCAGGATACAAGATCAACTCCAAAAAGTCAGTGGCCTTCCTATACACTAAGGATAAGGAAGCAGAGAGGGAAATCAGAGAAGCATCACCTTTCACGATAGCCACAAATAGCATAAAATATCTAGGGGTAACTCTAATCAAGGAAGTGAAAGATCTATTTGACAAGAACTTTAAGTCTTTGAAGAAAGAAATTGAAGATGACACCAGAAAATGGAAGGATCTCCCTTGCTCTTGGATTGGGAGGATCAACATAGTAAAAATGGCAATTCTACCAAAAGCAATTTATAGATTCAATGCAATCCCCATCAAAATACCATCAAAATTCTTCACAGATCTGGAGAAGACAATAATCAACTTTATATGGAAAAACAAAAAACCCAGGATAACCAAAACAATCTTATACAATAAAGGAAGTCTGGAGGCATTACCATCCCTGACTTCAAACTCTATTACAGAGCTACAGTATTGAAAACAGCTTGGTATTGGCATAAAAACAGAGAAGTCGACCAATGGAATCGAATAGAAGACCCTGACTTTAACCCACAAACCTATGAACACCTGATTTTTGATAAAGGAGCTAAAAGTATACAATGGAAAAAAGAGAGCATCTTCAACAAATTGTGCTGGCAAAACTGGATGTCAATCTGTAGAAGAATGAAAATAGATCCATATCTATCACCATGCACAAAACTCAAATCCAAGTGGATTAAAGACCTCAATATCAGTCCGAACACGCTGAACCTGATAGAGGAGAAAGTGGGAAGTACTCTACAACAAGTGGGCACAGGAGACCACTTCCTTCGTATAACCCCAGCAGCACAGACAGTAAGGGCCTCTTTGAATAAATGGGACCTACTGAGACTGAGAAGCTTCTGTAAAGCAAAGGATACTGCTGCTAAGACAGAAAGGCAACCCACTGACTGGGAGAAGATCTCCACCAACCCCGCAACTGACAAAGGTCTGATCTCCAAAATATATAAAGAACTCAAGAAACTACACTGTAAAGACTAATCAACCCATTTATAAAATGGGGCACTGAGCTGAACAGAGATCTCTCAACAGAAGAAGTTCAAATGGCCAAAAGACACCTAAGGTCATGCTCAACTTCCTTGGCGATCAGGGAAATGCAAATCAAGACAACTTTAAGATACCATCTTACACCTGTCAGAATGGCGAAAATAAAAAACACCAATGATAGCCTTTGCTGGAGAGGATGTGGAGAAAGGGGGTACACTCATCCATTGCTGGTGGGAATGCAAAGTTGTGCAACCACTTTGGAAAGCAGTGTGGAGGTTTCTCAGGAAATTCGGGATCAACCTACCCCTGGATCCAGCAATACCACTCTTGGGAATATACCCAAGAGAGGCCTTATCATACAACAAAAGTATATGCTCTACTATGTTCATAGCAGCATTGTTTATAATAGCCAGAACCTGGAAACAACCTAGATGCCCTTCAATTGAAGAATGGATGAAGAAAGTATGGAATATATACATATTAGAGTATTACTCAGCAATAAAAAACAAGGACTTCTTGAAGTTTGCAGGCAAATGAATGGAAATAGAGAACACTATCCTGAGTGAGGTAAGCCAGACCCAAAAAGAGGAACATGGGATGTACTCACTCATATTTGGTTTCTAGACATAAACAAAGGACATTGAGCCTCTAATACGTGATCTTAGAGAAGCTAAATAAGAAGGAGAACCCAAAGAAAAATATATAGGCATCCTCCTGAATATTAACCTTCATCAGGCGATGAAAGGAGACAGAGACAGAGACCCACATTGGAGCATCGGACAGAAATCTCAAGGTCCAAATCAGGAGAAGAAGGAGAGAGAGCACGAGCAAGGAACTCAGGACCGTGAGGGGTGCTCCCACACACTGAGACAATGGGGATTTTCTACCGGGAACTCACCAAGGCCAGCTGACCTGGGTTTGAAAAAGCCTGGGATAAAACCATCTTGGGAAAAAACATAGAGTCAATGAGGACTACTGAGATCTCAAGAACAATGGCAGTGGGTTATTGATCCTACTGCACGTATTGGCTTTGTGGGAGCCTAGGCAGTTTGGATGCTCACCTTACTAGACCTGGATGGAGGTGGGTGGTCCATGGACTTCCCACAGGGCAGGGAACCCTGATAGCTCTTAGGGCTGAAGAGGGAGGGGGACTTGACTGGGGGAGGGGGAGGGAAATGGGAGGCTGTGGTGGGGAAAAGACAGAAATCTTAAATAAATAAATAAATAAAAAATAAAGTTTAGCCATCGTATTAAACAAGTTCTACATGAAAAACTGAGAAGAAGCCATTTTTGCAGATTAAGCGATCCAAATTTGAGATTTCTACAGGACTGACAGCAATGAACAATGTCAAACTAGATGGGAAATAACAAATGCCCCCCCCCACACACACACAGAATTTCAGGAGTGTGTGTCTCCTCCAATAGTGGACAAGCAGTAGTAGAACTGAGTTTCATTTAGCATAACAGACAGCTTGAGAACAAAAGGGAAAACGTGCCTATTTTTCAAATGAAATTATAATTTATTCAGAACTCACCCCCAAACTCTCCAAGCTACCCACAGGAATGAGTGTGCACCCCTGTTCCCTTCTGCTTGTGACATCATGCTGAGTGGCTGCACATAATGGTGAGCTGGGATGAGAGGTCATGAGGGCTGACCTGCAGGTTGCCTCTGAGGCTCAGAACCTACCACAGCATTATGACTTCCATGGGTCTCAGAGCCTCTTCTCCAGTCTCCTCGGCGGATGAGCCTGGCCGTTCTACACTAGCTGTAGGCAGGGGTCGATGGGAAAATCAGCTCTCACCTCAAATGAAAGAAGAGAACGTTTATTCTGGAGACACATGGGAGTGACCATGGGCTGGGAGTCAAGACTCAGGTTGTCTTAAAAGCATGTTCCAATGTGGTACTGTTTCATGGCGTTACTATAATAAAGTAACAAAAGAAAGCCACAGATCAAGGCACTTTAAAAATACATGGATGGATATCAGGTAGGGTGGTTATGACAAACTGAAGGAAATCTCTGCTGTTGGCATCAATGTATCTGATGGGAATTCTTAGATTTGGGGTTGGCTGAATCTAGAGAGTCCATCTATCAATTGCAGAAGGATTTACTTTAAAGTTACCAGGATGCTAGCTCACAGCCAGACATAGGCGAAAACTGGCTATTTAGGGGGCCGAATACAGCCCAAGATAACTTAGCTCCAGATCTGCAGCAGCCTAACTCTCCACACCCTCAGTGTTCTAAGCAGTAAGTCTCGTAGAATGTTCCCTGTACTTCAGTTTAGAGAAGACTCCGGACTCAATTCAAGATGTTGCCTATGAAGTTTTAATTAACTTGCATACTGAAAATAAGCCATAGTCCCTCCTCCGTCCACTGTTTCCTAGGTAACATGCTGAATAACATGTGGCCTTAAACTCAGGACAGGGCAGCCCTCCAGAAACAAACAAGAGTGAGGGCTTTGTCACGTGATGCTCAGTGGGGAAAGCTCCAGACCCAGGACGACTTCTGTCCTGACTACAGAGCCCCTGAGTTAGCTCTGTATGTTACCCTTCCTGCTTTCATCGTCCCTAGGTCAATGCTAACTGTAACCTGGTCCTCACTAAGAGCCTCGAGAACATCCAAGGAGAGGAGATGGATGAGGAGCTTTCAAGTAAGACAAAACCTGAACCTGCCATCCCCGGCAGACCCTGACCCCTGTCCTGTCTGAGCTCAGTACACAGGAAGACAGGACTAGGTAGGAGGAGAAGGCCGTGAAAGAAGCAAATTTCTATCTTGTTCCTCTCTTCCAAGACCTTCTTCCTGAAGGTCTAAGCTGCTGTCTCGTGGTTATAAAATAGCCAATATTTTGGTCAGTTTAGATCCTGATCACTGATCATTCATAATTAATTTCCAGAAGAGGAGCTGTCAACCTAAGTCATCAGCTTGACATAGCTGAGAAGAGGGAACCTCGACTGACAAACTGCCTCCAACAAATTGGCCAGTGGCCTGTGCCTGGGCCATTTTCTTGACTAATGATTTATGTGGGAGGGCCCGAACCACTGTGGGCAGGATCATCCCTTAACAGGCGGGCCTGGGTTGGATGGGAAAGCAAGCTGAGCAAGGCTCAGGGAGTGGACCAGCAAGTGGTGTTCCTCTATGGTCTATACTTCAGTTCCTGCCTCCAGATTCCTGCGTGGGGTTTTTGCCCTGCCTTCTCTCAATGATAGAGTGGGACGCACTTCGAGAGAGCTCTGCCACTGACAGAGGTCGGCTGCCATTGTGTGGAGAGTCCTAAACCTCCACATTGGTCACTTCAGTGAAAGAAATCTCTGGAATGACTGGCACCGTCTGCTCATTCCTTTTGGGGAGCCAGATTCCCATGGAGGAACCTGAGCCAACAAGTTTAAAGGTCTGTGATAGTCTGTTTTTAAAAAGTCAAAATTTATACGAAATTATCTGAGATGAAAAAAAATCTCGATATTTTAGGTAAGGACAGAGGAAGGCTGGGGGAGACCACAGTCCTAGAGACACATTGCTGAGGGTGGCCTGTGGCCTGGGTAAACCCAGACCCACAGACATCTTCCTCTAACTGACTCTGTGAGCTGCTCGCTAGAGCAAACAAAGGCTTTGCTCAGATAATTACTCTGAATATTATTGCACTGCGAGTTTAGAATTAGATGTGGCTTGTTGATCCAATTATCTCGGTCTTCAATCAGCCTCGCCCACTGAGCACTGGAGACTACTCTGAGCAGCCTCGATTGACATCCTAGTTGTCATAGAAGGGATGATCACTTAAAGTAGGGGATGTCTCTGAGATATTCAGGAATATGTGGGGACCCAGAGCTATGGGAATCAAAGGAAAGTCTGACTGTCCATCAAACAGTTACACTGTCAGTGTAGACAGAGGGGTTACTAAGTACTCTACAAAATCACTGTTGATTTTTGACCGAAGGATAAAATCTGACTCATCAATTGTTGGGCGCCACCTGTAGTAATACGGAGCGGCCGGGCTGTGTCCTGGCACCCCAGCTGCCCACATGGCTAGCTTTACCCCGAAATAATTACATGGAAACTGTATTCTTTTAAACACTGCCTGGCCCATTATTGGCTAGCTCTTCTTGGCTAACTCTTGTACCTGGACTAGCCCATTTCTTATAAGGTGTGTAGCACCCCAAGGTGTGCTTACCGGGGAGACTCTAGCCTGCGTCTGTCTGGAGTGGGAACATCATGGCGACTCCTTCTGACTCAGCTTCTTTCTCCCAGAATCCTGTTCTGTTTACTCCACCCACCTAAGGGTTGGCCTGTCAATGGGCTTAGGTAGTTTCTTTATTAATAAGAAATCACTCCCACATCAAATTGAATATGGGAAGCTAGTTCGAATATTAATTCCAGCAATTTGTGTATCTTGGGATTGTCATACAAAGCCCACTACCATGTGTGTGAAGAGTTCCAACTTTGCTCTTCTGTGGCGGATGCAGTCATCTGTTGTCTTCTGAGTCAGAGCAATAAGATGTGGGGTGCGTGGATGGAGATGAGTCTGCTTGTGCTGGGAGAAAAGCAAAAGCAGGAATAAGAAGGAAGCAGTGAAGAAGACGGGGGTTCACAGCAACGAGGCCGATGTGGGGTTTTATGTTTGTGTTCGGTGGATCTGGTTTCTTTGGGGGAGAAAGCTCTATGGGATTTGGCAAATACGTGGTAAGAGGGTGCATACTGCAATCAATACACAAAAGGAGTTCTAATCCCAAGCATGTGTGGTAGCTCGTGCCTGTGAGCCCAACTTCATGAAAAGACAGAGATAGGCAGATGCAGGGAGCTCACAGTCAGCCTGGAGCTCCAGCTTCAGTGAGAGACCTTGTCTCAGTAAATGAGGTGGATGGAGCTAGAGGAATAGCTCAAGGACTAGAGCACTGGCTGCTCTTGCAGAGGAGCTGGGTTCCATTCCCAGCACCCACATGACAGCTCATAATGGTCTGTAACTCCAGTCCCAGCGAAATCTGATGCCCTGTTCTGGTGTCGGCAGAGGCACACATGCAAGCAAACGGTTGTACACATTTAAAAAAAAGTAAATTTAATTATAAAATAAAATAAAAGATAGTGATTGAGGAAGACACCGGTGTATATGAATGAATGTACCTACACACATACAGGCAAGCACATGTATACACATGCACACACAAGACAACCCGTGCCCTCCCAAATATTTGTATAAATATGGCAAGAGAAACTTTCTGCGTAATTACCCCAAAGTAGAATCAATGTAAAAGTCCATCAACAACTAAATTAAAAGTTATATTACCCACATACAACAGACCATTAATACCGAGAAATTTTTGGGAACCAAATGTTGAGACTAAGCTTCATTACACTGAGTGCATCCAGTCAGATTGAAACACTGTACTGTTCACAATAATACGCTATGGACTTCATGAGGCATCTGTCAAAAGAGGAGTAGATACAGAAAGCATGTATCTGTGTAATGGAATTCTGTTCAGCTATAAGGAAGAATGAAACTGAACCATTTGCTAGAAAGTAGATGCCACTGAAGATCATTATGTTATCCAAATTAAGTTAGACTCCAGAATACAGTATCATGTTTTCTTTATTCGTGGGTCCCAGATCTTATGTAGAGAGAAAGCCATGTGTGAGTACATGACGTGAAAGTAGAAAGAAAGTAAAGTTGTTTAGGGGAACAGAGGGGACATCAGAAAGAGGAAGAGAGAAAATAAACAAAGGGTGCTGGGAGGTGGCCAAAGCATGGTACAGACTTGCATGGAAATGTCCGTATAGAACCCAGTCCTTGTACAATGATTGCACACTGTGAGAGAAAGCTAGGAGCCGGGAGCCTGCATGTGCCTTTAATCCTTTAAAGCACTTCACGTGTCAGGTCCTCTGTGATGTTCAAGGCCGGCCTAGTCAAATAAAAAGAAAAGATAGGAAGGAAGAACAAAAAAGAAAAAGAAAGTTTTGGGTAGCTGGAGAGGTGGCTAAGTGGCCTGAGCACATATTGCAGGGTGGAGAGATGACTCAGCTGTTAAAGGATGGGCTCGCAGCCAAAATTATAAGAATGCATATTGCTCTCGCAAAGGACCTACGTTTAGTTGCCAGAACCCACATGGCAGATCAGAACCACCTGTAACTCCACCTCCAAGGGATCTGACACCTCTTTTGACCTCCATGTTCCTCCAGTCTGATAATTACATCAACTGGTGTGAGCTGAGTCAGCCCACTGTGGGTGGCACCATTCCTGAGGCAGGTGTCTTTGGGTTTCTATAGCTGGGATAAACATCATGACCAAAAGCAACTTGTAAATGAAAGGTCTTATTTCAGCTTTTAACGTGAAGTCCAACATGAAGGGACCTCAGGGCACAGACCTGGAGGCAGGAACCTGGGAGGAGGAACTGAAGCAGAGACCACAGAGGAACACTGCTTACTGGTTTGCTCCTCATGGCAGCGCAGCCTGCTTTGTTATACAACCCATGACCTCCAGCCCAGGGGTGACACCATCCACAGCGAGCTGAGCCTTCCCCTATCATTCAAAAAAATGGTCCACAGGTTTTCTCATGGGCCAGCCTGATGGGGGCATGTTGTAAGAGACTGTAAGAGACTGCTTCTTTGTTCTCAGACACCCAGACTCCCAAAATAATGACACAGAAACTATATCAATTGCATACTGCTTAAGTGTATTGCTAGCTAGATCTTATATCTAGAATAAACCCATTTCCATTATTTTATATTTTACCATGAGGCTTATGGTCTATCAGCAAAGTTCCAGCTGGCAGCTCCCATCTTTCCCCTCTGGCAGCTACATGGCATCTCCCTGATCTTCTCTCTCTCTCTCTCTCTCTCTCTCTCTCTCTCTCTCTCTCTTTCTCTCTCTTTCTCTAAATATGTATGTTTAGAAATATATATATATATTTCAGCCTGGCTATATTTTGTTAAGCCATTGGCCAAAAACAGCTTCTTTATTCATTAACCAATAAAACAGCGCATATACAGAAGGACTTCCCACACCATTTCCCCTTTTCTGTTTAAATAAAAAGGAAGTTTTTAACTTTAACATAGTAAAATTACATATAACAAAACAGGTATCAAGCAAGAATTACAATTACAATAATTATATCTACTTTATCTTTTATCATAACTAAGGAAAACTACAATTATAACTATCTATTCTTCAACTCCTTCAAAGAACCCAGAAGGATATATTACCTGAGTTAACAGGAAGTGCATTGTAAACAACTTCCAAAACCCTAGAATTGACAGAGACATCTCACTGCCTGGACAGTCACCCAAAGGTCTTCTGTATTGTTGGAGCATCCATTTAAACAGAAAAGGGGAGGTGATGTGGGATTCCCCTCTGTATGCTGTGAATACCATTGGTTAATGAATAAAGAATCTGCCTTGGCCTGTGCTAGGTTAGAGTAGTACTAGGCAGGGAAAAGAAAAGTGAATGCTGGGAGAAAGAAGGTAAGTTAAGAGATGCCATGTAGCCACCACCAGGAACAGATGAGCCAGAACCTTGCCAGAAAGCCACAGTAATGATATACAGATTAATAGAGATGGGATAAATTAGATGCAAGAGCTGACCAATAAGAAGCTTGCTGGCCAAGCAGTGTTTTAAATAATGCAGTTTCTGTGTGGTTATTTTTGTTCTGGGTAGTTGGGAACAAATGAATGGCCTCTTATAACAGGGGCATTTCTTCATCAAAGCTCCCTCTTCCAAAATGACTCTAGTGCCACAGGGGATCTTGAATTACCTAAGAGTGGCACAAGGAAGCAGAGTGCAAGCAAACAAGCAAGCAAGCATTCTTTTTTCTCTGCTCTTTCCTATGGATGTGATAAGACTAACTGCTTCAAGCCCTTACCTTGACTTTCCCACAATGATGGACTGTGGAATTGTGAGCTAAAATGAGCCCCTTTCCTCCTAAGTGGCCCTCGTTAGGTGTTTTCTCATAGTAATGGGAGTGAAACTAGAAACAGGATAAGAATTAAGCCACAGTTTTTTCTTTATGTGCTGCACTTTAGCTCCCCAAGTCACCGAAGGTAGAACTCTGCAGTGAGAGGCACATGGAGCCATGCTACTGATGTCTCTCCTATTCTCATTAAAGATTCTGGTTCCCAACCACCTGGACACATTAACATCTCCTCTAAGATGCTTGCTGACTTGTTTGAGGGCCAGGAGAGGAGGAAGTTAAACTACTCTAATGCCATTTTTTAAACTCTCTGTATGGTTTGTGTATTGGAAAATCTTTTTAATGTACTATTCAGCAAGTGTTGAAAAGGCTAATACAAGACAGCTATACCTAATTAAAACAATGTTCCATGTTCCCTCATGTACCATGGTATGTGTCAGTTTACAAGACACCAGCAGGTATTTTTGTGTGTGATCCATTCAACATGATAGAAGCAGATCTGTCTTTTCATGAGAATGGGTTGAATTTAAGTCGTAAATAATAACTAAAAGGTAACAAAGGAGTTGAGGACTAGAACTCAGTTGGCAGAGAGCTTGTTGGTGTGCACAAAGCCCTGGCATCCATGCCTAGTACTACATAAACCAGGCTTGGTTTGCAATCCCAGCTCGGCATGGTGGATAGAAGAAGGAAGATCAGATGTTCAAGGTCATCCTTGGCTGCCTGCATGGTGAGTTCAGTCACCCTGGGGTCCTTAACAGCCTGTCTCAACAACAGTGAGCCCACTGATTGCTCAGTAGCAGAAAGGATTGCTGCTAAACCCATGACCTGAGATCAGTCTATGGAATCCATATGGTAGAAGGAGAGAACAAAACCCCACAAGTTGTTCTCTGACTTCAGTATGCACTCTGAGACATTCATATATGTACACACAAAAATCTAAATTAATTAATTAGTCAATTAATTAATTAGCAAAGAAATGTGAGTCCTAAGAGCAGATTCTAGAGAGAATTGTCATGTCTGCACGGATTCCTTTTATGGCTCAATGACTACATGCCAGGACCCTTTCTTTAACACTGCATGTGACATCACAAAGGAATCCTAAGGTACTTAGTAGAAAGTCTCACTTGAGAGGACACTATGTCCATGGTTTCTTTAGTCACCAGTGGCAGTTGAGTTGAGTATGAGGAACAAATGGTCACATAGACAGAAACCTCGGGATGCAGAGCTTCACTCCTAGGCACAGCCATACTGCTGCTGAGAAACAGTACACGGAAGAAGAAGCAGCCGCTCAGAGTTTGTGCTGGCGACTGCGGGATATGAAGGAAAATAAAATGTAGCAAACATAGGCACTGTTTGTTTTTTTTATTTTTTTTGCAACATTCTCCCCTGTGAAATGAGTCCTGTACTATGTCATATAGACCTTGTGTTTGTGAAGGGCACCATTTTAAAGGCACATTGGAGGGGTATGCTAAGATCCAGTGTTCTGTGCATGTTATATAAGAAAAAAGCTGTCCTGTTGAAGGGCATGAAGTAGGACTCTGTTTCAATAAAAGTATGCACCAGAGAGAGATGACTGTTGTTTGAGACAATTGCAGGCAATACCTGATGGGTTGCCATGCTGCAGTGGAAAGTCCTAAACTTACACACATGGGGACAACACTAGTGTGTCTCAGTGGGAGATGATAGATAGATAGATAGATAGATAGATAGATAGATAGATAGATAGATATGATAGATAGATAGATAGATAGATGATAGATGGATGAAGATAGATAGATGATAGATAGATAGATAGATAGATAGATAGATAGATAGATAGATAGATAGATAGATAGATGATAGATAGATAGATAGATAGATGATAGATAGATAGATGATAGATAGATATAGATAGATAGATAGATAGATAGATAGATAGATAGATAGATAGATAGATAGATAGATAGATAGATAGATAACAGAGAGAGAGAGAGAAATATGTGGGGAGCCAGGGAATGTGAAAATAGGAGAGACTCTCAGAGAACTAAAGTGGGGAGTGAGTGGTGGATTCAATCATATATGAATAGAGAATAAAATGAATAAAAATTATTTTAAAGCAATAAACTTGGGGACAGCTGTGCTCCCACAGGGAAATGCATAACTAGTATGTGTGAATCTCTTTCTCTAGCTTCAGCTCAGGTGTTGCAGTGTAGGGCCAGGATTATATCCGTGTGTGAAGAATTCCTAGTGCAGTGCCTTGGGGGATTGCCTTCTCTCCTGCAATCACCCTCTCACCCATGCCCTGTAAGGAAGCCCAATAAAGTCATTGGTTCCCCAGGGTGACCTTTGGTGGAACTGTACTTTGGTTTGCCACAGGACCTTGTGTCTTGTCCTGGAAAGAAGCGTAAAGTCTATGTGTGACATTGGGTCTCATTAGCTAGAGATAGTTGTGACAGTGGGTCCAAGAGCAGTGGGTCCACGTGCAGTGGGTCCACGAGCAGTGGCTTTCTGTTCGGCTGATCATGCTGGATCTGAGCCCCCTTAAGAATCATCCATCATCCAGGCATGGGGACTCACACCTTTAATCCCTGCGTTCTAGAGGCAGAGGCAGGCAGATCTCTGTTTGTTCAAGGCCAGTCTTGTCTACATAGTAAATTCCTGATCAGCCAGCACTATATAGGGGAAGCCTGTCTCAAAAAGAGAAAGAGGGAGAGAGGAGTGAGAGAGCCTACCTTCCACTGACTTGCCAGCTGATCTTCGTGCCTCCCGTTTGCTTCTTCACCGACAGAGGCATAGCCACCCTGCAGAGGAACATGTTTCCCAGCCCTGATAGAATTCCTACAAAAGGTCGATGCACTGAGCTGGCTTAGGGCACAGCATTGTCACATGTGCATCTGTGTGTGGCTCTTTTTTGGAAGGGGAGAGTGGGGGATTCTGATCAGTACAGAAGCAACATTGAGCAGCAACCTTCTCTGTTCACATAATGCCAACAGTGATAGTCTCTGCCCTCATCTGCTCACCCCAGTGCCAACATCAGAGACACTTCCAGACATTGGCAAGTGTGCCCAACTCCTCCTGAGCTTATACACACCATTGCCCTAAGTTTCCATTCAGCTGTAACCTTCCAGAACCACTCTAATGCAAACCCATGTCACCCATGGTTTGTATCAAGTTCACAAACACAACCAAGAAAATACAAGGAGTAGTGTCTTGTCTAGTAATATGAAGCAGGCTTAAACAGCAATCACACTTACCCACTAGGCTGTCTCCTCAGACCCCAGGATACTCCATGGTCTCTATTTAACAGTTCCTGTTTTAAAAGTTTGCATTCATCCTGTATGCTCTTTGCCCCTGATTTGTCCATTCTTTGTGATTTTCATAACAGCTAAGTCTTGTCCTCTGAAGAAGCTAGATTTCTTTGTGTATGTGCATGCGCGTGGATTTTGAAGACAGCTACTGCTTTCATGCCACAGTGCACCTGATAGCTTTGTCTCTCCCAGGTTCACAGCTACGACCGTTTGATGGATGGATCTCTGCATGCAGGGAAATGGATTCATTATTCTCCGGTTCTGGGATATTGGCAACTTTGATAGAAAGTTGTTTCCCAGGCAATTTCTTTTTCGTGCACATCAGTGGTGATTTCCAGGTTTGGTCTGGATAGGAAGATGTGCCGGCTGTGAAGCACAAATGTAAATTTAGGTTTTCATGCTGCTGTGTCCATGTCTCCCAAGTGTACAAGGACAAAAATGTGAGTCTTCCCATGATTCACAACCGTTTTCCGAATCTACGGAGCTACACTCCAAAGAGAACTGTATAAGCGATCCTAATTAACAATAAATGACTAGATTAATTTGTGGTTTTAAGACTATTCCCCACTGAGGTGTAAGAAACAGAGCCTTTAGCAAGCACGCTTCTATTTATATAAACTTCCAGTATGCATTGTGCTGGGAATTCACACATCTGGTTACCTACTGATTACTCCACATCTGAGTCGGCACGAGAGCCGCATCAAGTAGTCACAGACGTAGACACGGACAAGCAGAGGGAACTGCAGAGGGTTTGCGTGATCCTGAATCACCTTATTCCAGCTACAACATTAATTCTGGAATTCCTACATGGAGTGGTTAAAACTGTATCTCTCTTCTCATTTTCTTTCTCTTCTTTGAAAATTTCACGCATGCATACAACGTGTCTTGGTCATCTCTCCCTCCCTCAAAATCCTTTTAGTCCCCCCACACATACATACAACACCAAATCTGCCTTCAAACTTATTTATGTTATGTATTTATTTATTTATTTATAAGCCACTGAGTCCATTTGGTGTCACCCATATACATATGGGCGTGGGGTCATTGGCTGGAACAAAGACAACCTACCGACGTCCGTGCCCCTATAGAAAAGCAACTCTCTCTTCATTCCAACAACCATTGACTGACAGCAGCTCCTCATCTCAGGATGGAGCATAAGAAACCCCCCACCCCCATCCAGCTGGAATTTTTCACTGGCTTGATCTTGTACAGGTAGCTACATCTTTTCTGAGTCCCAATGAAGCAAAGCCATGTTGTGTCCAAAGGCTGGCACAAAACAGCGTTTCTCCCCCACCCTCTCTTCTCTGATCCTTTCCTCCCCCCACCCCTTGATATTCCCAGCACTCCCTGAGCCTTATAGGCAAGAGGTGGGTGTGGGTGTGCCCATCTTGAACTTTTAATTACTTTAAACAGTTTAAATGATGATCTTTGCTTCTACGTTTGACATGGATGGATTGGACGGGGCAGAGTCTGATCTCACTTTGTATGGTCTGTGTATTTAGCATAGTCATTTGGTGCCATGCATTCTAAGAACACCAGTGCTGCAGTAATGCTGTCCTGAGAATGATTAACATCTGTGTTTGTAATTAAATATAAGCACGCAGGTTTAAATGTCACTACCAGTGGCACTGGAGAGTCCAAAAGGGCAAAGAAGGTAAGACCAATCAAAGTTAGCTTCTTTTATATACTGTCCCCAAAATCTGAAGGACAGAGGCTGGAGAGATGGCTCCATAGTTAAGAGGACTGGCTGCTCTTCCAGAAGAAGCAGGATCAGTTCCCAGCACCCACATGGTCACTCACAACTGTCTGTAACTATTGTTCCAAGAGCTCTAATGACCTCCTCTGACTTCTCCAGGCACTGGGCACACACATGGTGCACAGACATACATGCAGGCAAAACCGTTCACAGATAAAGTTCAAGAAGTAAATTTTTCAAGTAACCAAAGCACAAAATAATAATAAATAGAAGATACCTTTTATGCTAAATTCTCTAGAATAATCTCAAGACCTTGCTGTCTTCCCCTCTTTATGTTTAAATAACAATCATGGAGGCCAGGAGAAGCAGGTGTTGGGCCCCATGAAGCAATTGTTGTACCAGTTTTATTTGCCTGGCAAAGACGCCTTAAAAGAGACAGTGCTTCTCCGAGAAAGCAGGAACCCTCTATGATGTTTTAATCCTTTTCTGATGAAAGATTTAAAACAGAGGGGAATTTAGGGTTGACAATGATTAAAATGAACAGCATAGAACAATGTGGCATCTATCTGTCAGAGCTATTAGGTATGTGAAATTGAGATTCCACAGTATCAAAAAGACAACTGCAGACACAAGCAGTAACACTGAATCCTTCCATGCTAGTTACGTCCTCTAACTATGATAAAATACTGACCAAAACCAACCTGGGAGGAAATGAATTATTTGGCTTATGGCTCACAGTCTACCATTGAGAGAAGTCAGGGCAGGAACTCAAAGCAGGACCTGGAAGCAAGGACCAATGCAGAGGCCATGGAGGATGCTGCTGAATAGTATGCTCCCCATGCCTTGCTCAGCCTGCTTTCTTACACACCCCAGGACCGCTGCCTATGTTGGAACAGTTCACTATGATCTGTGTCTTTTCACATTAGTCATTAATCAATAAAGTGTCCTCATGGGCCAATTTGATGAAGGCATTTTCCTCAGTTAAGGTTGACCAGATGACCCAAACTTTTGTCAAGTTGATAAAAATGTAACTAGCACAGATGTGGTCTTGCAGGCTAGATTTGGTTATAATCCAGCTAGACAAACAGTACAGGAATCTAGTAGAGATAAGGAGTTGTGTTGGAGGAGTGTGGACCAAACCACCCTATATGTCTCTCTCAGACAGGATGGATATGACCCAGTAAGCAAACATGACCCCCCCCCCTTTTTTTCCTATAATAACACAAACAGCTTCAAAATGGGGAGATGGACAGGACGGACATCATGGCAACTCTGTCTTCCTAGATGCTGTCCACCGTGGTATTGCAAGACGTTAATCAACATAAAAGCTTCCCTGTTTAACTCACTCTGCAGTTGTGCCACAGGAAGAGACTGTTCTGTTCCCATCTTAGCTTTCTGCCTGCCTCAGAAATCAAATTCCTTCCATAGGCTGCTATCCTTCCTCTCATTATGCCCCATGCTGGGGATTCATTGCTTCGAGTCAGTTGATTTCCTGAGCAGATAACGATTTTCAAAACTAAAGAGAACACTTACATTTGATGGTGTTTGCTGACTCTTTTCTTCCTAATGTGTTTACAATGCACCTCTCTTTTATGGACTCCCCGATACACTGGTGGAAACACTGTCATAAAAGTGAATTGTGGCTGTTTTACGGGGAAGTCGGAAAGGACAAATTTAAGCATGTGTTTTCTGGCTGGGGCTCTGCTCTCTGCTTTGCATATCCCTCTGCTGAGTCAAGAGACCGGGGTGGGGGCTGAAGGACGGTGGAGGGTGCTGGCAACCCGCTCAGTTCTCTTCCTGGAGGGAAATTGTAAGTGTGATATCCTAAAGAGAAAACCTGGGGTGTTGAACCACCACAGTTCTCTCTTTCTCTCTCTCTCTCCCCGCTGTTTGAGAGGTGAATTGGGGAAAACACGGGAATAGGATCACAAAGTTTTCTAGGTTTCAGAGGCTGCGGAAAGCAAGGTGCTTATTTTGTGAATTAGGTCTGCCTTGCCCCCTCCTCCTACTTCTTTGGGTGATATAGATTTTTCTCAGGGGGATGATGCTCCATTGCTACTGAGCCTTCTAGGAGTTATTTCATCCCAAGCTGCCAAGTTCCCATCTCAAGCATGAAAAAGCAGCTCACCTACACCCCTACTCCCCAGCACACCCCAAAAGCCCCTATTAACATGGCATGCAGGGCCTGAAGCCCTGTGAGAAAGATCCTCAGAGGAGAAGGTCCCACATCTTTGTTTTCCTGCCTGCTCCTTCTTCCCCAACACAGCCTATGAAGACCCATGTACACATGTGTATATGTGTGATGTGTGTGTCTGTGTACATGCATGTACATGCGCATGTGTGTGGTTGCAAGTTTGTGTACCTGAATGAGTGTGCATGTTCCTGACTGAAGAAATCACTCTAAATTCTGCTTTTCTCTGGTATTTTTCCCTTTATTTCAGTTTTACTTTTTATATATCTTTAATGCATCTCTTTATATCTATGCACTTTTCCATACATATATCTATGTATGTGTATATATACATATATATGTATATGAATATATATACATATGTATGTGTGTGTATATATATATATATATATGCCAGGGCTCTGCATGGATATCTTCTCTAAAGCAGTGTCCAGCCCTGTTGGATCCACACCCTCCCCTAACACATATCTGTCCATCTTTGTACAGCTAATTCCTTTGGACAAGCTCTCTGGAGCATATTCCAAATGGGGGAAAAGGCCAATTTCATGGCAACTCATTCCCAAAGTTAAAGGTGCATTGTAAAATCATCCATGATCTGACACTCACAAAGACATTATTACTAACATATTTATTTCTATTATGTGATATGTAGATGTGATGTATTTGGTCTTTGAGAGGATTCCTGTGTCAGTTATCCATTGACTTATGCCACAACGGTCTGCTCTTACAAAAAGCTAAAAATATTTACTTTGGAGTGGCTGATGTGATGAATGCAGCAAGCATGACTAAGACATGGAAGACAAACATGAATAAAACTGTGTGACCTGGAGCCACACTGTCCACGTAAAGGGCAGGCACAGCAAGACTGTACGGTAAGCAAACAAGAACAATCATCTTTCTCTGCCTAACTGGGTGAACGAGCATGGCAGCCGTAATAACACCATTCTGTGGTGAGCAGGGCAACAGTTCCCATCCAACCAGCCCTGCCGCACAGATCAGCGGGAAGTCGGTGATTTCCAGGGGCTCCAAGCCATCATTTCCAGGACCCACCTCTGGCTCACCAGGAATAACTCCAATTTTAGAATAAAGGAAAATGATCTTTTTGATAGATGTGACTCAAAAGTCTCGGAAGAATTGCTAGAACATAAGATTCGGAGTCAGAGGTCTGTCTGGATTCTTACTTCCATCGCTAACAGCCTGGGACCTGAGCCAGACACGTGCCTCTCTGAGTCTACCCAGTTTCCGTGTCTCGCAAAAGTGAAGTTAACAACGACTTGCAAACATCCTCTTCATTCGGACCAGAGGCCTGTCCATGTGTAAAGCCATTCTGTGAACTGCATATAACCACAGGCAACGCCATCCCCTTTACTGCGCCTGGGACCTTAGTCACACAGGAGCTGTCCCAGTTGCTGTCTACCTGAGGCCATGGGTCTGCATCTGCATTTCAGGGAAGAGAGGAAAAGAGGAAATCAGGAGAAAATCCAAAGGGAAAGACTGTCTCTGCTTATGGAAGGTTCTGTTAAATTTGAGTAAACTTCTGGCTCCTTTAATGCCATGGCTTTGGGAATGACAATCATCCTTTATTAATCCTACATCATCTCCATCATCCCTTTAGTTCCTAGTCATCCCTTCAGTCATCCTAGTCATCCCCTTCATTCCCTAGTCATTCTCTTAGTCCCCAGTCATCCCTTCAGAACCTAGTCATCCCCTTCGGGCCCCAGTCATCCCCTTCTAACCCCAGTCATCCCCTTCAGTCCCCAGACATCCCTCAGGCCCTAGTCATCCCCTTCAGGCCCCAGTCATCCCTTCAGATCCCAGTCATCCCCTTCAGGCCCCAGTGATCCCCTTCAGTCTCTGGTCATCCCCTTCAGTCCGCAGTCATCCCCTCAGACCCCAGTCATCCTCTTTAATCCTGACATATGTTCTGATGACAGATCTGAGCCCTCCCTCTGTGTTTGTTCCTTTCAAATCCATCACTTGCATTTATTTCCTCAACTTCTAGTCAAGGTCTTTTGAATATTGTCTCCTTCCTGAGTAAATTTCCTCTTTGTAAATTATATGTGACTGGCCAGTGCCCTCTTGTCTGGTATTTTAGAAGCCCTGAAATGATGAATCATTCCTCAAGGCTGTTTCAGCCTTCAATTCTATTCATTAATGCTTGATCCCTACAGAAACAAAGACAAGCTTTGCAGTCATAGAGCCTGGCTCCTCCTGGAACCACGGGTCATTTACTGCTTTCTGAGCTGGAAACCACAAACAGAGCCACCATATTAGGATAACCCTTTGCCCTTTTGAGGGATGTTCATGACCTTTCTTGGTGCACTGTGAAACTCTGTCCTGCTTCTCTGTTTTAGACATAAACTACACACAACTTCCTCCAAAACTATTGGCCCTAAATCTTCTGCTGACTAACCTAAAAATCGTGGTGAACACAGACTCAGTCTGAGAGCATGGGAGTAATAACAGCTTAATGCTGCTAAGACTGATGGACCTGTTCTGTGACATGCATTGTAAGAACCAGACCTGTGTACCACGTGATAGCTACACAGGCTTGATTGTTCAGTTTTTGCACAAGACTTTACCACAAAGGGATCAGTATTTTATTGTGCCTGTGCAAAAGGGAGCAAGGCACAGAAAGCCTGGGTAACTCTTCAAAGGTCACACAGTGATTCAGAACAAGGGAGCTCAAGCCTGGCCACCCTCTCTCCTTTGTTTATGCTTATCTTTTTTTCTTCGCGTATTTGTAATGATTGTCTCATCATTGCTGACATAAATATTATTCTATTAACACACAAGAAACTGAGCGTCAAGTGGAGTTCTAATAACCATCTTCACATGGACAGCAGTTTGGGATGTAATTCTTCTTCACTTTACTTCGTTTTAATTTTTAAATTGGTTTGACTTTGAGACAGTCTCTTATATATGACAGATTGTTCTGGCCCTCAATAGGTAGCCTCAGGTAGCTTTGAACTTAGAGCAATCCTCCTGCCTCAGTCTACCAAGCATTGGCATAAACGCTACCATCAATCCATTTGGCTTTTAAACCTACATTCTTTCCATCACACGGCTCAAAAGCTGTCAGGACCCCGTGTACATTCCTCGGCAAGTTTGGCCACGCTTAATAGTGGCTTCTAAGGTCACATAGCTGGAGGGTGGTAGGGGATGATGCATAGACTCAGGGTTAAGTAGCACTGACTATTTGTGTGCTGGTTATCCCTTCCCTATTCTCCTTCCCTACATCTGATTCTCACGACCTGAAGGAAGAGCCTCTGGGGCTAGGATCTGCAATGCTGGTCTTACCCTTTCTTGGTGATGATGGTAGAAGCCTGCAACCACAGGGTCAGCACCACACAAAGAGAAGGCAACTGCATGGCTTAGTCATGTGCTCTGATTTGATCCTAGTTTAATTCTGGGTTATGGAAAAAATCTGACTGGTTATTTATGGCGCTGACAGAAAGTTTCCTTTAAATAAATCGATTAAAATTAGAAAAAGCAGAACATGCTAAATATGTACAACACAGGTGGTCTCAGCATATGGCTGTGTAATGAAAGTGGTTTCCTGGCCACTTAGAAATGATGGTGATAACTGACTGAGGGCAGCAAATATGTGTTCGGGATTTTTGTATCTTTGATACTAACAGCTTCATAGACAACAACAAAAGTCCAACCTTTTTATTTATGTCCACAAGTGCGGGGCAGGAACTGCCTGGTACCAATCAGGGCATACAAATCTAGGGTTCAGTCTTTGGAACGTGTCTTGCATTGCTGTGGGCATCTTTTCATAGAAGCAGTCCTGCAAAACAAACGTTAGTAATTGGTCTTTTAACTTGGGTTGGAGTCGTGCATGCATCTGCTGCCTCTTCCTTCTGACTACCATGAGTAGAGAGAATTGGACGACCATTTTCCTTGGCTGAGGACCTGCCAAGAGGCATCATTTATGACTCTGACATAGAATGGCACTTTTTTTTTTTGCAGCAGTTGCTATGACTGACTACATGAAAACACATGGATGTGCAGAACCAAAAACCAGTGTGACACCAAGTGGACAGTCATGGACCACTCTGTGACAAAATATAAGCACCATGGTCCTGGCCCGGCTGGGGTTTTTTTAGCAACATTGGTGTCAGGAACAGAAACCAGAGGCTAGTGTTCTGCTTTCTTCTCAGGCTGGGACCATCTATGCTGGTTTCATGAATTCACCCAATGAACACTTAAATATTTACTGTACACTAGGATTTGACTTAGCTTGATGCAAATTATAGATAGATAGATAGATAGATAGATAGATAGATAGATAGATAGATGGAATTAAATATGCTAATCCCAGCTCTTGTAAGTCAGGTAGACTTATGGGAGAAAGGATAATCCTTCTGTGTTTACAAAAGCTCATTTTAATCTAATTTAAAATTTGTGCAATTTCAGCTATCTTACATTGTTTCCTTTTGTCCTCTTTCTTGGAGAGTTTGTAAATTGAAATGCAATCGTATTTCAAGTGTACTGTTATTAACTCGATATTTCTGTCCATTCATGTAGTGCGCCTTCAAATGTACTCTAGAAACGTAGGTTACAAAAAGCCAAAGTCAAGTCCCTGGGAATTAGTGATGTCAAAGGTTCAAAGGTAAGGAGAAAATCACATTCCAAGAACATGGGTGGCGGGATGAACCTCAATCCATCTACCCAGACACAGACACCACTGTGAAATCCCAGCCTCAGTGTTCTAAGGACAGAGGACACTGAATGACAATGTGGTGTTGGCAGACTGCTTGTTTGTTTCCTGGTTGCCCAGACCTGAAATAATCACATAGGAACTGTGTGATAATTAAAATACTGCTTGGCCAATGACCCTAGCTTATTTCTAGCTAGCTCTTACATCTTAAATTAACACATTTCTATTATTCTGTGTATTGCCACAAGGTTGTAGCTTACCAGGTAAAGTTCCCATGTCTGTCTCCTTTGGCAGCTTCATAACATTTCTTTGACTCTGCCTACTTTCTCTCTATATCCCTGTTTGCATTTCCCACCTAAGTTTACTCTGTTAAGCCATTGGCTGAAAGCAGCTTTTTTATTAACCAGTGGTAATAAAACATATTTACAGCATACAGAGGGGAACCCCACATCAATGTGGGGTTGTTGTGTCCTTTTATGTGGCTCCAGTTACTACTGTGAATGTTGATTTAAATTCTTATCTTTATGAAACTTCTGTAAAATTTCAAGACAAAGGGAATTTGAACACAGTGAATTACTAAATCTCAGAGCACAGTCTGCCTTCCAGCACTGAACACAGACACAAACTTCATTGACTTAAGGTGTTAAGAAACTGGGGGTCATGGTTAAGAGCATTTGCTGCTCATACAAATAATTTCAATTTGGTTCTCAGTACCCACAGGGATGGCTCTAACTCCAGTTCTTGGGGATTTGGGACACACACACACACACACACATGCAATAAATAAATGAATAAAAGCCTTAAGCTTAAAAGAAAAGATTAACAGGCACAAAGTGAAATAAATATCTTCCTATAATATGTTTTTATTTCACAGAGATTTGAATTAAACCTTAAAAAACTAATCAGACACTTTTTTTCCTTCCCTCTTTCTGGGCCAGACCCAATCCTAATTCTTAAACACTGCAGTGTCAGGACATAGAGAGAATTTACTTCCCTGGACTTGTTAGGAACAAGCTAAATTAAGACAACTCTCCTCAGCTGCAGACAGATTGTGTTCACCTAATAACTCCAGTGAGGCTTTCTCTTCAAGGTGAAAATGTCGTTTTGGTTCCAATAACAAACGTATTTTCCGAGGCGTGCTTTTAATATATTTCACTTGAGGCAAAGTTGCTAAATAATAATGGCCCTGCTATGAAAACAAGTCAGCCTGTAATATATATTTTATCTCATCTTTTTTTCCCCCAGTCCCTGAAGATTTTGGCAAGAGAGTCTTGATATGACCCACTACATTAGAGGAAAGTTGGGCTTCATTAGGATTGTATAGGTTGGAGTTTGATTTTTTTCTTATTGCTTAATATTACTTTAAAAACCCTATTCCAGTGGCCATTGTACACAGTGAGGAACACTGTGACTGAATGTGTTGGGCTATTTGTAGCCCTTAATGAGTCCTAGGCAGTCACCCACTTCGGTACTTTTGGAGGGGGTGTTGGTAGAGTTTTGCCCTCGTGGGAAATATCACAGCAAGCAACAGAGCTCTGCCCAATCTGCCTTCGTTTACCTCCATTACCATCTACAGATTGAACCAGGGTCACCAGCTTCTTTGGCACATCCCTGGGTCTGTGTCAGATCGAGGACACACTGACAACAAAGAAAGCCAGAAAACAGTATTCTGTTGTCATCTTCTGTTTCATCCCAATCTCTGTCTAGCTATTTTAACTATACTATTAACTCACCCTTGGGCATGTCCATTACCCTCCATACACATTCATTTCTGTCGCCTCTCCTGGAGGCCCAAACTCTGCAAAATAGATCAGAAAAAAAATTGTAAGATGTTAATGGATCAGGGTGGCTCACTCTTCATAAAAATTACACCCAAATCAGTCAAGATGTGCTGCAAAGTCAAAAGTCACACAGACACACAGAGTATGGAAGAGGATGACACAGAGACACATAAACATGTACCCAGCCAGAGACACACAGAGGAGAGAGAGACACAAATAGAGACAGGCGCGTGCATACACACACCACACACACACACACACACACACACACACACACACACACACACACACAGAAAGACTGGATTTCACAAAACAGCGGACCAGCTCTGTCACACTTCCAGGAAAAAAAAAAAAACATTTAATCCCATTCGTAATCAAAGAAACACAGACTAGGCTGTTGAGATGTGATTTATCAAGTTGACAGTACGCTTTATTTTGTTTTAACTTGGAGTTTGGGGAAAGTGAAGAGAAACATATAGACTGGCAAAAATAATTTCAGAGTTTCATTTCAGCATCATGTTTCAAAAGCACTGATAAATAAGTTGTCTCCTTTTATCGTAATTCCACATCTGAACATCAAGACTAATATTTACTTTGGGAAAGAGGCAAATGCAATTTATCAGAGCCAGGGCCACAGGGCAACCTTCTTCGTCCCCACAATGTGCAAAATTTTGACCAGAGAGAGTGTGAGGGGAAGGATGCTAGACATGGGGATCATTCATTACACCGTATCCTCAAGACTCTTGAGTGCTAAGAAACAATGCATAAAAAGTTGAAAGACTTTATACAAACACCCTGTCAATCAAGCAGAGACTGTAGCCTGAAGAAACAGAAATGAACATGTACAAAGTATAGCAACAAGAATATTAATCATAGAGTTGGTTTGGTTTGGAAAAATAAACTACGAACAACCTAAAAGCGTAGCTGGTTGAGAACAAAGGAGAATATTATTTTCTTCTGTGATGTCCATCCACAAGGGTGGCGGCCCGGGATATCATTTGTGTTCTATTAGAACTTTACTTGATCCTCCTATTTTGGCCACAAGGCCTTTATTATCTTCCTATCCTAGTTCCCTGGGAGATTTCTGTGGCTAAGAATACTTGCTGCGAAAGCAAGAGGATGTGAGTTCAAATCCCCAGCATGTGCATAAAAGCAGAGTACGCCTATGTTGGGGTCGGTTACAGTGGACACAGGATGCTCCTGGGAGCTCCCTGAACAGCCAGCCTAGTTAAGACAGCAAATGGTTATCTTCAGATCAGAAAGAGACACTGAAGCCCCCCCCCCCAAAAAAAAGGAAGGAGAATAATATAATAATATCTGAAAATGACACTTGCAGTGCCCTTTGACTTACACACCCCACCCACACATACATAATACGTAAATACACATTATACATAAATACACATACACAACTGTTCTGGTGGAAGCTCCACCCCCATCTCTCCCCAAACCCTGCTGCATCTCAGAAAACCCGCCAAATGATGACTCCTTTCTAAGAGGTGCTCAAGATTACTCCCCAGAAAAAAGACATGTGGTTTTTCAGCCTCTCTTCCCCATCTCCTCTCTGGGGGTCCAGAAGATCATCCAGGAGCTTTGGACCCATTAAACTTTGGCTTTTTCTAATTCAGTTTGATTTGGTCTGGTTTGGATTGCTGTGTCAGCGGAGAGGCTTATGGGGGCAGAAACTTTTCAGCAACAAAAACAAATAAGTAGATAGAAAGTGGTATAAGAGGGTGACAAAATGCTGGGCTTAGCGTGGCAGCATAGGTGTACGAGGTGTGATCCTGTGATTGGCAGGCTTCCATAAATGAGTCTACAGTCAAGTGCAGTCTGGTTTGGTCGGTGTGAGCTAAGGACATCCATGGACCCTTCCTACCACTGAGACCGTCCTCTGACTCCTCGTCCCTCCTCTGACTGCTGCTGTCTAACAACAGAGGAGACAAATGACCAAACGTGTAAGTCGTGCCTGCTGAGAAGGTCACACTAACAGAGTCAGCAGCTGCCTGGAGAAGCATGTTTGAAGGATTTAAAGCCTCATCCCCATGTCCAGGATTGTAAACTAGAAAATGATAAGAGAGGGCTGTCAAGAAATAAAAACAGAGCTAGCTGACCGCTTCTGGGAGGCTAGCGGGGTGGTGTGCTCAAAGGCCCAGGCCTAGGAATTACAGAAGTGTGTGGAAACACCTCACCCCAAGTACTGCCTACCTCTTTGGGAGCCCTGCAGCCACCTGATGAGAGCTGTGACCAGACGCCAGCAAGGATGTCCACATAAAGAGTCTCAGGGGAAGTGAGGGAAGCCGCAGGCTGCTGTGGGTGTCTGAGCACCATGCACTTTAGGGGTGCGCAGGAGCCACCCTCCCTGTGGGGGGTGAGTGGAAACTGGAGAAATTGCCGGCATCCTGTAAGCTGGGCTGGGGGCGGGGGGGGGGGCAGGCAGGCATCTACTGGGAAGGAGGTTTGCAGGGTTGCTAAGTGCCCTCTCAGACGCGCCTGTCTCTCTAGTGCCCTCTCCTGGCAAGGCTTAGCATTGGGCCAGCTCACACTGGAAAACTCTTCAAAGGACCCAGATGCATTTTTTTCAATGCAGGTGACAGAGGCTGAATTTGAGGATGAGAAGAAATACACCAATCAATAGCACATTCTTGAAGCCACTCAATGTTCTCTAAAGATCTGAGAACTATCTCAGTGAATATGGAGAAAAGCATTCTAAACAAAATATACAGGGCTGTGTGTGTGTATAATTATAAACCTATTATATAAAACATACACACTCATTATGGATGCATTAGCACTTTGCTTAATAGAAAACAGAAAATTATTAATTAAGATCAAAGGTGATTGTGGATTTGATAACCATTTTTGAATACAGCACAGAAAAATGTCTAAGGACTGGGAATCTCTAAAGTAATTATAGGAATAAAATGCAATGAGTTGTATCTGAGATTCCCCATTTGTGCTCATAATAATTACTGTTGAGATAAGGGATCATTCGGTGAAGCAAAGCCATGGGGATTTCAGTGCCTGGAAGTGGTCTGGAGATTGAAGTGTGGAGTCAAGTCTCACCCTAAGGAATGTAATCAGGTTGCAGAGTGTCTGCCCATCCCAGAAAAACTTCTTCAGTCTTCTTGTGCAGCATGGGGTGTGTTCCTGTTGGAGAAAGGGGTCTCTCTCTTGGGGACATAGAGTCCAAATAAAGGAGTAGATAAGTCAGGGTTTTCAAAGGAACAAAATGATAGAAATATGTGTGTGTGTGTGCATGCGTGTGTGTGCGTGCTCACGTGTGTGTGTGCGTGCGTGTGCACGCATGCTTGCACACATGTGTGCATATGTGTGTGTTATAAATATGCACACACACAGGCGCAGCCCATGTAACCCAATAATGAGTAATGAATGCTTCCCTACAGAAAGGCCAAGGCAGTTGTTCAGTTGTTCTCAAACTCGAGACTGGGCCATCAGTCCCAATCAAACACTGGAGTCCCAGGGAATTCCTGGAACTGTGCTGTCTCCAGCCTCTTCTGGACTCCTAAAGAAGTATGTTCTAACACCAGCAAAGGAATGCCTCAGCAGCAGGATAGATGAACTTGCCAGCAAGAGTGGGGGCAAGCAGGCAAAAAGCAAAAGTTCCCTTCTTCCGTGTCCTTTTAAGTGAGGTGCCACCAGAAAATGAAGCCCAGGTTCAGGGAGTATCTTCAAATAACCCGACTTAATGTGAATCTTCTCATTTCGAATGGTCCAAGCAAGAACATCCTGCACAGGCATGCCTAGCTCTTGGGTTTGGGTTGATTCCAGATGTAGCCATCTGAAACCAAACAAGATTAGCCATCACTGGGGTCATCACCCATGTTGGATGGAGATCCCAAGCTGCTTACTTGCCAGGCTTCTCTGGATTGACTGCCACCCTAGGCATTAACTGGGTGTAAGACTCCTTTGTGTGATAGTGGTCGCTGGAGTTAGACATCAATATATTATTAAATCCCACTCCTACTTCTTTGGGGAGAAGAGGAAATCAATAAACATTCATCCTGAATGAGAGACTCGTGTAGGCCATGAGCATCATAAAGTGGTACTTTGGCCTCCAGAATGTGTGTCTCCCCATCTGTCTGAAGCCCTCCACGATGCTTACTAAGAGGAAATCTGTGTTCCCGGGGCTTCCATTTAATCATACATTAAGCAGGAATCCTCAAGTCAATGGCGGCTTCGGAGTGATGGATGGATCACCCAGGGACGTGTCAGACGCTCTGCAAATTAACATATCATGTGCCTTCCAGACACAAATCATTGGAATGACTGCTTCCTCAAGCGTGGCCCATCTGGGGAAGGTTTCTGTGAGGATAAGGACAATTATCTTTTCTTATTGTGTAAACACATATTCATTTGAACACGGTTGCAGTTTGCTTTCTGTTGCTGTGATAAAAACACGCTAACCAAAGGCAGCTTGGGAGGGAAGGGAATATCTGGCTTGCATTTCAGACCACGGGGTATCTATAAGGGAAATCAAGACAAGAATTGAATGAAGCCTCAGAAGACAAGACATAGCACCACACTCGCATACAATGAAAGACACTACTCAACAGTATCAATAAACTGTAGGGAATAGGTCCATCTCTGTCTTCAGACACACGTGACTGGCATCTGCTTGGTCAAGATCCAAGATGTCTTTCCCAGAGGACATAGCGTTCCATGAAAACTTCTTATCAATATCGATTTATTAACATGAAACAAATATGCCACAAGAAATATCAAAAGGTAGCCATCCTTGCCAGCTTGCAGTCCATCTGCAACCCGAGTCCCAACATTGAACTTCAAGTAAGTTATTTCTATTTGCATTCATTGTGTGTCTGTGTGTGTGCGTGTGTTCATGTGTGCATGCATGCACATCCATGCAAATCACAGTACCTGTTGAAGTTGAAGACAACTTTCAGAAGTCAGTTCCGTCCTTCTCTCATGAGAGTCCCAGAGGTCAGACTTAAGTCTCCAGGCTCAGCAGCAAATTCACCTTTACCCGCTGAGCCATCTCACCAACCCTTAATTCTTTTTTCTTTTAAGATGTATTTATTTATACAGTATCCTGCCTGTAGGCCAGAAGAGGGCACCAGATCTCATTACAGGTAGTTGTGAGCCACCATGTGGTTGCTGGGAATTGAACTCAGGACCTCTGGAAGAGCAGTCAGTGCTCTTAACCGCTGAGCCATCTCTCCAGCCCCCCCCCTTAATTCTTTTTCACATGTGTTTACTCATTTTGTGTAACATTTTATCCAAGGAAATCGCACACCCATGACTCAGATGCTTCTCCCCACTCCAGTCAGAAAGTCCCGCCCTGCCCACTAGTGACAAGTCAGAGGTTAGCTGAGAGAAAAGCTGAGGTGCGTGGCAGAATGGGGAGAAGATGAGAGAGCCAACAGCTCTAGCCGTCTTCTGGAATCTAAGCATTCACGTGCTCACAGACATGTGTACACACATCATCTTCCTTAATTCCAAGGACAGAAAACACATTTCCTCTGCTGTCATTAGCTAAACATTGTACAACAAAATAACTGTGCCTCCTTCTTTCCTTTTGGGACTGGATATTAATTATCCGGATGCTTTGGATGATCAACAGGTCCTCCAGGAGTTGACTCAGGCTTGTCGGACCCCCTATACTGGAGAGATGAGACAATGGCTATTGGTTCCAGGCTCTATCATATGTCATCCTGTGACAGTCAAGGCGCTGTCTTATTTGAGCCATCATTTCTTCTAAACTCTCAAAGAGTATTCTGATAAATTGAAACCCTGTCTGTCTTGCCAGTTTTCTCAGGTTCGGGGGTTAGTTAATGTTGGAAATAGGGTAAACCTTCTATTGGTTTTGGTTTCTCCATAGTTTTTGGTTCCTGTCCTGGAACTAGCTCTTGTAGACCAGGCTGGCCTCGAACTCACAGAGATCCGCCTGCCTCTGCCTCCCAAGTGCTGGGATTAAAGGCGTGCGCCACCACCGCCCTCTATTGGTTTTTCAAACCAAAACCTTTTACAGGAGGATTCCCATTGCTTTGTCTGTTTGTTTTCAGGATGCTAAAGCCTGTTTTATTCTAGTTATGGATGACTCATAGCTCAAGAAGCATCCCTTCCCTCACTCCTCAGTAGGCATCCCTGCCCCATCCACCCACCCATTAACGTAGGGACTGGGCTGGCAAACAGAGCTGAGCCAAAGATCCTTCTCTAGGGATCTCTAAATTTAAAGTGATAAAAAACATATTACCTCCTAGTATTCCAAAGAAATACACATGCACAATCATGCATGTGCAAGCACACACACACACACACACACACACACACACACACACACACACACACATCCTCCTGCCTTGTTCATTGGAAAGTGGGTTAAAATGACCTTGCCATTTCTTACTAGAAAACTGTGCCAATTCGCTTTTCCTTCCAGGTCATTCCCTGAGGCTGCACACTGAAGCCAAATGTTCAGCCTACCCCCCTGAGGGGAGTAAATACTGAGAAGAATAAAGGTTGATGCCACACATCTATACTTCCTGGGCAGGAGGGATGTGCTCAAGCAAATTGATTTCCGTTTATACATTCCCACACTGGAGCAAATGTCGAATGCATTTCCTCCATCCTTCTACTCCATCCCTGTCCTCGTCCTCACTGCATTCCTATCTTTGTAGTTAAATCTCAGAACTATGGACCCATTAGGCCCGACAGCCTGCTATAACTCTATTAGGGATTCATGTTTTATTCAGTCTAGAAATCTTGGCATATTGATTTAACTTTAAGTAGTACATTATTTGATTAGACAAGATGTTTACTTTTTCTTTAATTTGTGGGCTTCATATGGCTAACAGACCTTGATCACAGAAATCCTATAGATTGGTGCAAATCTCTGCTTCTTCGGTGAACTGGTGAATAAGGCAGAACTGACTCAGCCTGAAGGGCACCATTTTCATCTGGGGAGGGACTTCCAAACCAAACCATCAAAAGCGACTGTCCCGGGAGGGGATAAGTCTGCTATGCTCCTATGAGCCTTTTCTAGAGAAGAAGATTCTAGTGGTTGTGTTTTCATTGACAACACAGAGGAACCACAGTCTACCAGCTTTCCATAAAACTACAGTTCAGAGCTGAAGAGATGGCTCTGCGGTTAAGAGCACTGGCTGCTCTCGCAGAGGAATGAGGTTCAGTTCTCAGCACCCACACGGAGGCTCACAACCACCTGGAACTCTAGTTCCAGGGGATCAAATGCCCTCTTTTTACTTCCTCGGTCACCAGTCACATGCATGGTACACAGATATACACACAGGCAAAATGTCTATACATAACTTTTTTTTAAATTAAGTACAGTTTTACCAGATCACCAGGTCCTTCTGTCATCTGTGTGCTGGAAGGAACTAGCATCTCCATCTCCAGTTTAATTGGAAGGAAAAGGAGAGCAGCGGTTTGGTGGGTAAAACACTTGCCATGCAAAAATGAGGACCTAAATTCAAATTCCTGGAACAGATGCAGGAACATACCTCTGGAATGCCCATGCTCCTGTGCCAAATGGAATAAGGAGACAAGAGAATCCCTATAAGTGTACAGGGCAAATGACCCTAGTGTAGGCAGGTGTGAAAAACAGACCCTGACTCAAACATGTGAAGACTGACAGCTGAGGTCACCCTCTGACTTCCACAGGTACACTGTGGCAAGTACATGCTCACATATACACTGTACTTAAAAAAATATCTGAGGGCTGAGGACATTGCACAGTAAAATATTTGCCTGGAATTCATGCTCACGAAACCCTCCATCTCATCAGCAATTCATAAAACAGGTATGGTGGTACCCATTTCTAGTGCCTGGACCAGAAAGACAGAAACAGACAAACCAGAAATCTGTTGGGTATATAGGAATTTTGAGGCCAATCTGGAATACATGAGACCCTGCCACGATAGATAGATAGATAGATAGATAGATAGATAGATAGATAGATAGATAGATAGATAGATAGATAGATGGATAGATAGCAGATATTCACTGTCTTTCATAAATTTTGTTGGATGTGGGTGACTTGAAACACATCCTGGCAAAAGGTCAACTCAAACTCAAGACCCACTTCCACTGGGAGCTAAGAACCATCAGAGCTGTTACCTCATTGTCCATAAACTCGAGATGATGTCACCTGTCATAAAACGTTTAAGAGGGATGAGGGACAAAACCTAAAGAAAAGAAGGGATGGAGGGGACACTTGGAAGTGAGGTCAGTCTTCTGGATAGCTGATGTGGCCTTGGGACCTGGCTGGAGGAAAGAAAAGGGTCATGGGCTTTCACGGGTTGGGGTGACCCTGTTCTCTCACAAGGATGTCCATGTGATGACAGTCTCCATGGTTTCTGTGTGCAGCCATACGATACCACATGCATACAAGACAGATCCTCCTTGGCATTCGAAATATGATACAGGGTCATGGATAGTTTTGGGGTAAAATAATAGGGCCTAAAACTACCACAGCTAGTAGCAGCAAAGTGAAGCCAGAGATGCCACGTGCCAGGTAGAGAAACTGAAATTTTGCAATTTCCCCTATCTCTTGCCTCCCATCTCACCTTAGAAGCCCTGGGGTTATAGATGTGTGTTGTCATGTTTGGCTTATGTTGGTTCTAGGGCGCCAAGCTCACATCCTCATGTGTGCACACTAGTGTTTCCCATGCTGAGCCACTATCCCTAACTGTCTATTGTGGAAACATCACAAAGCCTCTGAATAAAGAGTTCATGTTTTATTTCATAATGACCTCAAAGATCAAATATGGTGAGACTGCCTAGTTGGTTATCCCAAAGAGGAATAGAAAAGCTATCTTCCAAGTTAAAAATAAAATTGAAGTTTACCGCAGCTATGTCTAAGTCGGAACAAACAAGGTGTGCGCAAGCTTCACTTCTATCCAGTTTCAAGCACCAACAAGGACCGTGGAACTCAACCCCATGAACAGAGGGAGACTACTGCATTTGTCATTTGAGGTTTGGAAGCATCTCTGCTTTGAAATGACCCCAGTTAATGACAACAGCTACTCTCAAACTGAAGCCTAAATCGTTAGGCGCTAGGACATCAAAGGTTTAATTTGAAAAAAATAAAATCATTCGGAGCTCAAAATCATGGCCTAAGGAGCAGTGGATAGCACAAGACACTTCGGTCGGCTTATTTCCCCGGGCATGCCAGTCTTTAGGAAGGTGAACACGACACTTGAGGGAGGCAGAGAAATTAAAAGGAAGAAGCTCAGTGCAGTCTGAATCTTTTTCTTATCGAGAGAGCTTAGACCATAAGTGGTGGTGCGATTTCAATGGCAAATTAAATCCAAACAGCAATTTAGGCAGTGTAGATAGAAAAGAGGGAAGAAGAGTGGGAACAGAATAGCGCTGATCGTTTCTGCAGGCCGACCGGGCACTTGACGATGGAAACCAGAGACTCCCCCTGTTTAATAAGCAGTGAGCGCGGGCACTGAGTGTCCCCTTGCTTTGTGGTCCTTGTGCTGTTCTCAGAACGAATGTGATTTGTATTCCTCCCTGCTAGTAGTGCCAGGAATAACGTCTTAGCTATGTAAGTGATATGTATCAATAATAATAAAAAAAAGCCTTGAACTAACTGAATTACCTGTGTTCATTCCTTGAAAAAACACGGCTTAATCAAGGGATTTTCTCTCTCATTTCTGCCTCTATTGATGCACATATCTCGGGCTGAAAGAAAACGATTTCCAAGTTCTATTTACAATGTTCTTTGCATAGCCCTTAATTCTTAATATAAAGAAATTCATATTTAGTCATTTGCACAGCACTGGGAGAAAATGAGAGCATGTTTTAATCTCTGAGAAGCACTAACTTCAAACGTCTCAGATCTTACTTAAAACAAGTCTCTCTGTAGACAATTCAAAAGCAAGGGGAGGAAATCAAAGAAATGAAAGAGTCTCCGAAACAAACAGCTCAGCTCTGCACACAGCGATGTGTTCACTGGGAAACTGGAACCTATATTAACACGATGTGTGCAAGCCCACGCCCAGGGCTTCCCACTCCTGCTCTGCCTCTGCCATCCAGGGAACCAGGGACATATCGCTGCTCTGTGCATCCCCGTCCCTAGCTAAAAGATGGGATCCTCAGGGTATTGTTCCCCAAGGTAGAGTGAGGTAAGATGCATGAGATGCATGAAGCACTGAGGTAGGAGCCTGGACATCAGTTTATCAGATCATACAAGCTGGCACGGGAGAAACTATGTGAAGGGCAGGCTCAGGTGCTCCATTCCGGAAGAACATCACTTATGGTGTCTGAGACAGGGTGAAAGCTCAAATTAACCCATCTCTAAACCTTGCCCCCTTCCTGTGTCTAAGTCGATTTTTCCCTGGGATTAATGTGTTTCCCTAATGAACAACAGTCAACTCTTTAGGCTCAAGGACTTCACCTACACTGAGCCTCACTTACATCTCTGTATCCTGGATGGGATCTACACTGTAAAAGCATGAGGCATCCAGGAGATCTGGGGAGGAAAGGCCCACTGAGGTGGAGTGGGCCTCAGCGATTAGCTTGTGTCAAAGTCGTTGCACCTTTGAGATTGGGGCAAGACAATCATTGTGACTCCTTTCTCTTTCGTCTTGTTATCATCTTCCTCTCTTTAGGTCTTCTTCATTGTAGAAAGTCAGCTACTCTGCCACGGTGTCTCAGTTGGGATTTCTGTCATTGTGAGAAACTACTATGAACAAAAGCAGCTTGAAAAGGAAAGGATTTGTTTCACTTACATCTCCACATCACAGTCCATCACTGAGGGAAGTCAGGACAGGAGTAAGAAGACACCAAGGAGGAGTGCTGCTTACTGGCTTGCTCCTCATGGTTTGCTCAGGCTAGTTTCTATACACTCCAAGGCCACCTGTCCAGGGATGGTCCCACCCACAGCATGCTGAACTCTCCCACACCAGTCATCAGCCCAAAAAAAGACCTGCAGACCTATCTATAGGCCAGTCTGAGGGAATGCATTTCTCAGTTGAGGTTCTTTATTTCTTTATGTGTTAAGTTGACCACTGAAGTGTACTATGACAAGGGACAATTGTCATTTTGCCCTCATTGTCTTCTTTTATCTCTCTGTGTGTGGTGTGGTGTGTGTGCATGTGTGTAGTCTGTGTGTGTAGTGTGTGGTATGCATGTGTATGTGCTGTGTGTGTGTAGGTCTACCATGGCACATGTGTGAACGTCAGACGACAATGTTATGGAATCTCTTTTCAACATAAAGTGGACATAAGGCTTGTATAGGAGGCTTATCAATCGCACGAGCCTTCTCTGTCATTTCTTTGTCTCTCTGGTATTCAAACAGAACCCTCATCTAGTTCCATATATGGAAGTACCTCATTTGGCTGGCTAATTGGTATATTTCATTTCACATCTACAGTGGAACCTGCTTAGAAATGGATCACACACCCAATTGTGTTTCATCTGTATATTCTTGGTGAAATTATTTGGAAGAGACACGATCCCCACTGGCTGTGGAGCTGGAGTGTAACCCCTAACCCCTGCTAAGGTCACTGCACAAAAGAGCCTGCTGAGGATGAGGCTGACAGAGCAGAGGTAGCGTTGCAGGACACAAAACAACCAGGTCCCAGGAAACCAGTCCTAACTCTGTGGCTCTCTTTACAAGTCCTTCTCACCTGCATGGCCCAACCAATCCCCTGTTTGGCTTACAGAGATTTGAGCTTTCATTATGCATGGCTCTTAGAGCCTAATTAATGCTGAGATGCCGAATAGATGTGACAGATGCTACTCCTTGCTATTCCTTCTCTACTGGAATCGCCAGCGGTGCTTTGACGCAGTTCATGTAACTCAAAGCATCCTCTTCGGAGACGCCTTTCAGAAAACACACCACCTGCCAATCTCCCCCTCTCTGCAAAGCCAAAGTGATGCTTTGGTCACTGAACTCTTCCCAGCTGTTTTGCCTTAACCCAGGCTACACTACAAGGAGGTTATTTCAAAGCCAATGCTTTAGAGCAAACAGTAGGATCACTTTAAATTTCCATGTGACCACTCAGCCGTGGAGAGACACATGGCCCTTAAGCACTCGTAAGCCAGACTCGGGAACAAAGTGCTTCCTTGGGGCAGGGAAGACTTGGACACACTAACATATTTTCATTAGGCTTTTAGCATCTCATTACTGCCTGTCTGCTGAAGTCGGGAGCCCAGGCATTTAATTATTTCAAAGATGTGTTTCCTGGCTCCCTCCTGGTTACAGCATCATCTTATGCGCATTTCTTTCTTAAGAAGGAAAAGAGTTAAATACCATCTCACATCACATAGCAGGCTTCTGCGGCCCAGGAAGCCAATAATTTATGGGCAAACAATATAATTACTAAGCCATGAAAGCATAAATGCACCGGCTCTTCAGAGAGACGTGGAGAGATTAACGGTCCACAAATCTATTGTTTTTCACATTTCCTGTGATGACTCTTGGCCAAGAGAAGAAAATGTGACTTCCTGTTGATGGGACTGAAAGCTCCTTGTTACAAACATCAGGAAAAAAGTGGGCTAGGAGCTAGCCTGGTAGATAGAGCACTTCAGATACACACGCGAAGACTGGAGCTCAGATACCTGGCACCCATGTGATGTGGGGCCTCCTTACAACACCCATGTAAATGCCAGGTAGACCTGCAGTCACCTGTAATTCAAATGCTCAGGGAGCAAAGACGGGGGGGGATTCTTAGGCCAAGCTTAGGAGCCAGGGTAGCCTAGGTTCAGCTGAGAGACCGTGACTCAGTATATAAGCCAGGGAGTAATGGAGGACAATTCTTAATGTCAATATTGGGTCTCCATCAGCACACATAGAGGTGGTGCATGCCCCCACAGACATGTCTGCCTGTATACATTCAAACATTCATAAACACACATACCACATTGTGGTGGTTTAAAAAAAAAATGGCCCCCAACGGAAGTGGTTCTATTAGGAGGTGTGGCCTTGTTGAAGTAGGTGTGGTCTTGTTGAAGGAAGTGTGCCACTGTAGAGGTGGGCTTTGAGGGCTCATATATGCTCAAGATACCACCCAGTGTTGGAGACCACTTGCTGTTGCCTGCGAGTCAAGATGTAGGACTCTTGGCTACTTCTCCAACACCATGTCTATTTGTATGCCACTGTGCCACACCACAGTGATAATGGACTAAACCTCTGAAAACGGAAGCCACCCCAATGTAATGGTTTTCCTTTATCAGAGTTGCTGTGGTCATGGTGTCTCTTCACAGCAATAGAAACCCCAACTCAGACACACATGTACACATAAATGCAGAAGGAAGGGCGGGAGGGAGGCTCGCCTGGCAGCTGGCACCTCCGTTAGGAAGCTGTAAGAATGACAGCACTCTTTCACTCACAAGCTCCTCCCTATGACAAGGCAAAGCAAGAGAACAGGAGCCGAGAGCTCAGCTCAGAGGTTCTGCTAAGTAGGAGCCTGGACCCAACATCCACCAGCTGTGTGTGTGTGAGGAAGCCACCTGCCTTCTCAGTCCCTCTGACTTCTCACCCGTAAAACACAGGTGCTAGCATTTCCTACCTTTGACTATCGCAAATAGCACAGATAGGTTGATACTATTAATTAACGTCCTTCTGACAATGACTGGCCAATAAGAAAAGCCTGCACAAGAACCACTAAGGGCAGAGGACATATGCGTCCCATCACTGTATCTTTCTAAGCACTTAGCCATTTAGTGTGTATAATGTGTGTGATATGTATGTTTATGAGTATCTGTGTATAGGTCACACATGTTTTCGGAGGCCTGCGCTGCATCTGTGTGTTCCTGTGGAGACACAATACTGGCATGGGGAGTTATCCTGGGTGGTTCCCAGGCTTATGTATTGATTCAGGGTCTCTCAGATGAACCCAGAGCCCATTGATCAGGCTCCTCTGACATGTCAGCTTCTCCTTGGAAGCCCTTGTCTCTGTTCCCTGAGCAAATGAACTACAGGTGACTGGCAGGTTCACTTCATTTACACAACTTGCTCCACAACAATACACGGATTAGAAGTAGGTTTAGAAAACACACATGGAACTGACAGTTAAACTTGACTTCTGAGGAAATAGAAAAGGGCTCTTACTATGTATCATGCAAGATTTGTAACTGAAAATAGATTTTCTGAAATTCAAGCTTAGCTGGTCACTGAGAGTCTCCTGTTTTATCTAGATTCTATTAAGTCTAGATGCACACATGGCTCATATGCTACTTCTCCTTTTTCCTTTCTTTTAGCCAAAATTTAATTTTATGAACCCTTGAAATTGGTCAGATCAAATGGCAGCTTCTCTGAGGATGATCTTTTATGAAATTAGGTCTCAAAAAATTACTATCTCTTTTCTCCCCCCCCCCCGCTTCTTTTATGAGAACTGTCTCTGATTTATGGTACAGCTACATTCATAATTCTCCATGTTGGGTAGTAGGCTAACTCAGGTGCTGTCTACCTTCAGAAATCACCTGGACTTTGATTTCTATCTTAAAGATCCTGTGATTGGCTGGATATTGTGTGTTGTCTGCATATAGAAAAGGCATAAGACCCTTGAGGCAGAACTCACTCTTGCTACCATTATTTTCATGAAATTAGTTAATAATTTAAACTCTTAGCATCTACAAGGGGATAAATGTGCTGGGAATCCCATGTAGTCACTGGGCCCCTTCATGACTCAGCTACAAAAGAGCGACTTCAGGCAGTGTGTCAAGGACTTGAGCATTGTTAATACACCCTGAGTTGTTAAAGTAATTTTTTGTCATGTGTGTGGCATGCACATGAGTGTCTGTGCTTGTTTACATGTGTGCGTGTACCTGTTTGTGCTGGTGGCTGTACACATGCAAGCGTGCTTGTAGAGATGTGGGGTAGACTTCAGGAATCTTTGTGGATCAACTGCTAACTTTATTCATTGACGCAAGGTCTCCCAGTTGGATTTAGAGCTTGCCAATGTAGCTTTCTAGCTAGCCATGTTGCTCTAGGGATCCCCTGTCTCCTCAAGCATGCATATGGACATACACAGGTATGCACACACATACAGCAGGATGAGCTCAGACAAATAGAACGCCAGGTTTATATTTAAATACTGTGACTGTCACCTACTTAGAGAGGATTTAAGTCTATCAAGGGTTAGGGGAAATAACAGATTGGTAAAGTTCTTGTCTCTCAAGTGTTCAGAATTCAATAACCCATGTAAAAATCCAGGCACAAGGCTGGAGAGATGGTTCCGTGGTTAAAATCACTGGCTACTTTCTCGTAAAACCCATGTTCAATTCCCAGCACCCACAAGTTGGCTCACAATCCAGTTCCCAGGGATCCAATACCCATTCTGTTCTCTGAGGATACCAGGTTCATACATGGAGAACACGCATACATGCAGGCAAAACACTCATACACAAACAATATTTTTTTAAAAAAAAGCTAAGCACAAGAGTGTGTTCTGTAATCCCAGTACTGTAAGATGGGAGACAGAGGCAGAAGTATCCCTGAACTAACTGGCCTACTTAGTATAGTTTGTGTCCAATGAGAAACTCTGTCTCAAACAAAAGGTTGAAGGCACCTGATGATGAGCACCTGAAGTCATCCTCTGACCTCTATGTCCACATGCATACATACATACATACATACATACATACATACATACATACATACATACGATCAGAGAGAGGAGAGAGAGAGAGAGAGCAACAAAGACAATTGTTAACCTGACAGTACTGGCACATACCTTTAATCCCAGCACTTCAGAGACAGAAGAAGGCAGACCTCTGTTAAGTTCTAGCCCAGTCTGCTCTACAGAGTGAGTTTCAAGACAGCCAAGGCTGATACACAGTGAAACCCTGTCTCAAAACACACACACACACACACACACACACACACACACACACAGGGCGTGTGCCACCATAATCTGTTGTTGACCAGTACAGTACCTTAACATAAGCTGTTTCCAGTCAGCCGGCCCTTCTGTGTAGTAAGTGGTAGATTACTGCAAGGTACACACAGTAAGATGTCTTATTTGTGCTGTAAGAGTCTTCCAGAATAGGAGCTCCTTGAGCCATCCGTTCCACTTACACCCGTGCATATTCTCCATCTTCAAAGGGAGCTGTTAACTTGAGCAACGCTGCTTCTTTATATAAAGAGTAAGATGACTTTTTTCTTTATTCATAAGAACTTCTTTCGTGTATACAATGAAATTGATCATATCCACCCCAAGTTCCCTCTCCAGCTCTCCCCCAACATGAGCAGCTCCCAACTTCCTGTCTTTTGTTTTATAACAGGCTGAATGCAGTTAGTGCATCAGTGTGGGGTCATCCACTAGAGCATGAACGACACCAGTGGCTACACCTTCAGCTGTTGATAGCTCTTCAGTGAGGAGTTGTGGGGCGCTAGAGAGCTCCTCCCCCTTCTCTATGCTGAGGTTTTGACTGTTAATGCTGTGCAGGCCTCATGCAGGTAACCCCAGCTGCTGTGAGCACGTAAGTGTAATGACCCCATCATAATCTGAAACAACACTGTACAGCATCCACATACAAGTGTTACTTTTAGTAAAAATATTAATATAGCAATAATTTTAGTATTTTGATTTCCAGTTAAATATCTCAGTCTTTCTATATATAAATACACTCCAAACACTTGTATTTGTTTGTGGGGTTTATTTGCTCACTTTTTATGGTTTTATTGAATACATATATATTTTTTTTTCCTCTTCCCTCCCTCCCCCTTCACCTTCTACCCTTTTCCATGGTCCCCATGCTCCCAATTTACACAGGAGAGTACTTCCCATATAGATTATATCCATATATGTCTCTTATAGGGTCCTCTTTGTTGTCTAGGTTCTCTGGGATTGTGAATTGTAGATTGGTTTTCTTTGCTTTATGTCAAAAAGCCACTTATGAGTGAGTACATATTATATTTGTCTTTCTGAGTCTGGGTTACCTCACTCAATATGATGTTTTCTAGATGCATCTATTTGCCTGCAAATTTCAAGATGTCATTATATTTTCTGCTTTGTAGGACTCCATTGTATAAATGTACCACATCTTCTTTATCCATTCTTCAGTCAAGGGACATTTAAGTTGTTTCCAGGTTCTGGCTATGACAAATAATGCTGCTATGAACACAGTTGAGCACATGTATATACCCAAAAGTGGTATTGCTGGGTCTTGAGGTAGCCTGTTTCCTAATTTTCTGAGAAATTGCTATACTGATTTTCAAAGTGACTGCAGCAGTTTGCACTTCTACCAGCAATGCAGGAGTGTTCCCTTTACCTCACATCCTCTCCAACATAAGCTCTCATTAGTGTCTTTGATCTTGGTCATTCTTACAGGTATAAGATGGAATCTCAGAGTTGTTTTGATTTGCATTTCTCTGACAGTTAAGGATGTTGAGCATTTCCTTAAGTGTCTTGCAGCCATTTTAAATTCATCTATTAAGAATTTTCTGTTTAAGTCTGTACCCCATTTTTTTATTGGATTATTTGTTTTTTGGATGACAAGTTTCTTGAGTTCTTTGTGTATTTAGGAGGTCAGACCTCTGTCTGATGTGGTGAAGATCATTTCCAGCTCTGTAGACAGCATTCCTTCATGACAAAGGTATTGGAGAGAGCAGGGATACAAGGAACATACCTAAACATAAAAAAAGCAATATACAGCAAGCCAACAGCCAACATCAAACTAAATGGAGAGAAACTCAAAGTGATCCCTCTGAAATCAGGAACAAGACAAGGTTGCCCACTCTCTCCATATCTATTCAATATAGTACTTCAGGTTCTAGCTAGAGCAATAAAGCAATGAAAGAGATCAAGAGCATACAAATCAGAAAAGAAGAAGTCAAACTCTCACTATTTGCTGATGATGTGATAGTTTACATAAGTGACCCCAAAAATTCTACCAAGGAACTTATACGACTCATAAATACCTTCAGAAATGTAGCAGGATACAAGATTAACTTAAAAAATCAGTATCCCAAGCCAGGCGGTGGTGGCGCACGCCTTTAATTCCAGCACTCGGGAGGCAGAGGCAGGTAGATCTCTGTGAGTTCGAGGCCAGTCTGGTCTAGGAGAGCTAGTTCCAGGACAGGAACCAAAAAGCTATGGAGAAACCCTGTCTTGAAAATAAATAAAAAAAAAATCAGTATCCCTCCTGTACACAAATGATAAATGGGCTGAAAAAGAAATCAGAGAAACATCACCCTTTACAATAACCACAAATGGCATTAAATATCTCGTAGTAACTCTAACCAAACATGTAAAAGACCTGTATGACAAGAACTTTAAATATTTGAAGAAAGAAATTGAAGAAGACACCAGAAAATGAAAATATCTCCCATGCTCTTGGGTAGATAGAATCAACATAGTGAAAATGGCAATCTTATCAAAAGCAGTCTACTAAGACCTTGAAAGAACAATACTCAATTTCATACAAAAAAAAAAAAACTTAAGATAGCTAAAACAATCGTATACAATAAAGGAACTTCTGGAGGCATCAGAATCCCTGATTTCAAACTCTACTGCAGAGCTACAGTAGTGAAAACAGCCTGGTATGGGCATAAAAACAGACAAGAGGACCAATGGAACCAAATCAAAGACCCGGATATCAATCCACACACCTTTGAACACCTGATTTTTGACTAAGAAGCAAAAAATATAAAATGGAAAAAATCTTATTCAACAAATGGTGCTGGCATAACTGGACATCAACAGGTAAAAGAATAAAGATAGTTTCATATTTATTGCCACACACAAAACTCAAGTTCAAATGGATCAAAGACCTCAACACAAAATCAACCACACTGAACCTCCTAGAAGAGAAAGTGGGAAGTACACTTGAATGCACTGGCACAGGAGATCACTTCCTAAGTATAACCCCAATAGCACAGACACTAAGAGAAACAATTAATAAATAGGACCTCCTGAAAATGAGAAGCTTCTGTAAAGCAAAGGACACAATAAACAGAGAACGTTTACTTATTTGTTGAGACAAAAATCTAACCATATTGCCTAGGCTGACAATCCTCCTGCCTCAATCTCTTAAGTCCTGGTATTACAGGCATACTCCATTGGACCTGAGCTTAACAAATTCTAGGAATTTTTATTCTCCTTGAAATTGTTTCTAAATTAATTCAAGACAGTAGAAAAAATGTCAAAATTCTGAATCAACTCACAGACATTTTAGATTTGCCAGTTTTTAATAATAGAGGTATAACATCAATAATTCATCTTATCACTGCCATGGTGGGTTTAATTAGTATTTTCTGGAGTGGGAAAGAACTATGTTAGCATCAGTACCCAAATAAAAGTTCAACCAGAAGACTAAAATATGGCTCAGTAGTTAAGGGCACTTACTGCTTTTCTAGAGGACCTGAGTTCTGCTTTTAACACTCACATCACCAAAGGATCCAACACTCTCTTTTGGACATTGGACATCACAGGTAATATCTCTCTCTCTCTCTCTCTCTCTCTCTCTCTCTCTCTCTCTCTCTCTCTCTCTCTCTGTCTCTGTGTCTTAAAAATAAAATCCTAAAAACAAAGGAAGGCATCCGTTTTAACACAGTAAACTCTATTAATATCAGTCAGTTTCATAAGACTTAAAAAACTCCTGTTCTTTGAAGGGAGATGCTGGAGGTTAAAGGAAGTGTGATTAAGAGGCTGAACAGCAGGAGACAGCAGGTGAAGTCCCCACATACTTTAAGCAGCCTTTGTTCGCCAATGTGCATTTTGTAGACCACGCACACCAACCACAGAGCTGCCCTTGAGGATTACCATGACAAAAACTGTCCCAGATGGGACCTCAAAGGACAGTGGTTTTCTTTGCAATGGCAGTTATTAAAACCTGGCCAAATGTATGATGTTCTGATTAGTCTTGCTTTCAACAAAGTATGTCCTCTTAAGCCTGCCTTCTCTGTTTCTCCTGCGTGTACAGCTTGCACTGGCATCTGCTCTTAAATTCTAAACCCTGCTTCTGCTCACCTTTGGCAGGATTCATTTATATCGAATCTTGGCACAGAGGCCTCCAGAATCTTGGCTGGGTCAGAGACAGACTTTCCTTCAGCTCTTCATTTTGTATCAATCTGAGCTGAGGTCTTAGAAGCATGTTTGTGTTCATTTATAATTACCAATTGCCATCCTGGCTTTGTGTTTGTCAAAGACCCATATTGTCTTTGATGCTCCAAGCACTTGGCACTGAGAGGCAGACAGCAACACAAAAGCATTCTCCTTCCTGGTATTAGCAATGAGTTTAACGTTTGAGCTCTGGATGGCAAACCAAACACATGAGGAATGGAATAAAATCAGAGGGATGTTTTTCTTAAATCAGAATATCCACAGAGCCATCCAATAGGGTTACTTGGGTAACATCTTTGACCACCAAAATCTGAACAATATAGAAGCTAACCTTATAGTCTATGATTGCAATAGAACTCCAGATTCAGCATCCCTAAGAAGAAATGTTTCTGTAGTAAAGAATTTAGTCTCTCCCAAAGAGATGCCCAGATGAGTTGGGTTCCTATGAGTATCTCTAGCAGAAACATCCATAGGTTGCCTAGCAACCATCATGCACCTGCCTCCTGTACTCCACTGATTGGTTCCTATGTGAAGACCTGACACAGGTCAGTAAGCATTTTTTGGTGGAATCTGAAAGGACAGAAAAGGGTTCAGCTTTGGCCTGTTTGCCTCTTTGCTAGAAAGAGATGTCCCCTCAGGCAGGGCTGGTGACCATTTCTCCCACATGAGCAGGGAAATGGAAGTGGGAGGGATATGCAAATACATCAGAGATGATTGACAGAGAAAGATTGCCATGGACCTTTCAGCCTCTGCTCCAGCTGAGCAGGACCTGCTTCCCTGAGCTTGGGTCCCACAACATGGCTGTTATCACAATGAATCCCTCCTGTGGCCTAGCTAGCCTCAATGTTTTTCTCATATTCAAAACCAGAAAGGTGCCAACCATAAGTCAACATACTGCATTCTGAGCTCACTGGAAGAGCTGCTGAGCAGAGAGCATCATGAACTTCACAGCACCTAACTCCCAACTGATGGCTTCCTCACCAGCATGTATGCTTTGCTTTATGAGCTACAGGGATTCGTAGATCCCTGCATTTCCAGGCTGCAAGGTGAACCATTGCAGGGAGAGTCAGAAGAGATGGTCCAAATCTGCTCTCTGCCACATCTTTCTGTGGTAATCGGACAACTGCCCACCTACTGGTGTCTGTTTTCTCCTCTGTGAAGTTGGAATTACTATCATGAGTCCTACAGGCTTGCTCTGTCTGAATGATCAGGAATGGAGAATCAGAACGTCATATACTTGAGTAAAGAGAAAAGATAGTTTGGGAAATTCAAGGGGAGAGGATTCAGTAATATAATGTGCACATGTGCCAGGGAGGTGGTAGGTAATAATAAGATCAGAATAGTCCAAGGAGGCACTGAGGCCAAAGCAGAGACTTTGAGAAAGAACTAGTATGAAATGCCTTTTTTCCAAAAAAGATATAAAGTCACAAAGTGCTCAAAACGAGACCCAAAGTGAATGAACCTACACACTCAGACACCCAATTTTTAAAGCAAACACACTCACGTGTGCATGAATACACACACATGCGCACATACACAAGTAGATGAAGTACCTGTGGAGGCCAGAATACATCAGATTCCCTGAAGCTAGAGTTACAGGTGGTTGTGAACTGCCCAAAAATGGGTGCTGAGAACCAAACTCAGGACCACTGGAGGAGAAGCAAGCACTCTTAATCACTGAGGCATTTTCTTTAGCCCCTTAAACACTCCATTCTGAAGTGGACACTCTGCTCATGCCCCAAACCACTGAATAGAAACTTTTGAGAGGAAAGATGATTTCTACAGTTGCAGATACATAGCCATGCAAACGGTGGTTAGTATCTGAACAGAATCAGCTTGCCTTAAGGAAGGGAGAAAATTGTAGCAAGCCCAAACAAACCATATACCAAACCTCTGAATTAGGCCAAGTAATGATGATGGGGAAGTGATGCTTTCAGATTCTCCAACATCAGCAGCTGTGGAGGATGCTGACCAACAGAGTCTATCAGTGTGTTAGAGGTGGAAGGAAGACACTGATCGGGGCAGAGGGATGAGTGGAGCTCCCTCCTCTCGGAGGTAGGGATGAAGAAGAAATGAGAGCTATAATGATGTTGAGACAGATGCTGGAGAGACAGAGAGATGGAAAAACAGTAATACAGGACATCAAAGGATGCAGGACTTAGCTACAGAAGGAAGCTAACGAAAAGGAGATATAAAACAAGAGCATACATTGAGGGAAGATAGCTCTGAGCAGGAGGGAGCAATTAGCAGAGGAAAGTGAGCGTGATTAGAAATGGAGGAAAGGCATGAAGCTCAAGGACAGACAAAGACGAAGATCACAACATCAAACAGAAACACAGACAGACAGACAGATACTAGCAAAAAAGCACCTTGAACAGCAACAAGCAGATGGAGACCGATTAACAAAAAGGAAGCCAGGTCCATTGAAGCAGGCCTGTAGTTCCAGCTACTTAAGAAGCAGAGGCAGGAGGATCACCAGTTCAAGGTCACCCTGTGCAACACTATTACAGGATGAGCAAAGGCAACTTAATTAGATTCTGACTTGAAATTTAAAGAGAAAAGTATGCTGTGGGGGAGGGGAGGCTGGAGAGATGGCTCAGTGGTTAACAGCAATGGCTGCTTTTGCAGGGAACCTGGGTTAAAGTCCCAGCACCAACATGATGGCTCACAACTACCTGTAACTCTAGAGCCATGGGAATCTGTTGCTCTCTTGTGGCCTCTGTGGGTAATACATGCACATGGAGCACAGAAATACAGGTAGGCAAAGTTACCATGTACATAAAATACAATTTTAAGATATCTTTTCTCTTAAAATAAAAAAAAAAACAAGGCTAAAGATACAACTTTAATGGTGGAGTGCTCACCAAACATGTCTGTATTCTGTCCTCATCAGGAGGGATGGAGGGACAGACAGACAGTTGGGGAAAAGATGAGGAGGAGGAAAGAAGAGGAGAACAGATGAGAGTAGAGGAAAGAGGGGAGGGGAGAGGGAAGAAGAGGCGATGGAAGAGGAAAAGATAGGAGAGAGGAGTGGAGGGGAGGAAGAGGAGGAGAGAGAGAGCACTTGAGAGCCCAACTCAGTGGGAGAAATGGAAGCAGAATGAGAAACTAAGAACAAAACCCTTGTGTGTTTCTCCTGTGCATCCCTGTCCTATGTCTTCTCAGCTCATGAATGACGGCTCCAGTGTGCAGTTAATTGAGCATGGGTCACCAGTTTCCTCTGTGTACCTGAATGGGCAACACTGTAGCAACTTGTGCAATCCTGCTTGTGTCTCATTAACAACGCTGCTCTGTTGTGCACAGAAATCTTACTCCACTTGGGCTAGATTAAAATTTAATAAAGCACCAGGTTGCCACAGGACTAACAAGCCACTGGCAGCTGTTTAATTAAAACAAACTCGAAGAGACGTCACTAGATAGAGAGCTTCAGAGGAAGCCATGAAGCTGCTAGCAGCCTAGCATGAAATACAGATTTTATAGGAAAGGAATGAGCTCTTGTATAGAAACACACACAAACACACACACAACACACACACACACACACACAACCAGCAGGTTCCAGTGACTAGAGTCCTGAGTTGGATTCTCCTTCCCTCACCCAGGCCTGCTTGTCTGTCAAGTTGTCCTGGGATCTCCTTCAAGATACAAAGCTAGTATACAATTTTCAATGTCCAAACAGTGTTATTCAGGTCACAAGGCCAAGGGGTTGTATTGAAACAAAACAAGCTAGAATAGTGAACTCCTATTGTGTAGAGTGAGCTGCCTGGTATGCTATTATGCAATGGGTGATTTGGAGGAAGACAGAATATGGCTCATAAAACAGATTCCCCTGCTTCCTCCCCAATCATTCATCAACTGCCAGTTGAGTCTCAGCTAGGGGCAGGGCCTCCGGAGTCCCTGCACACTCCATGTTGGAGTGTTGATTGGATCTTGTGTCAGTGACCATAACCACTGTGGGTTCACAAGCCCAACGATCTTGTCTTGTCAAGGAAACATTATTCTCAGTACTCCTCCCCAACTTCTGACTCTTATGATCTTCCTGCCCCCTCTCTCTTGGTATTCCCAGAAGTCAGCTACCCATTTTTATAGGATTATACTGGTAATTCCTCAAGACTGCATGAAGCATCATTGGGAATAAATAGTCCCTGGCTTTGGCCTCTTCAGAAGAGCACCCCTCCAAAAAAAAGAAGAAGAAATAAACTCCTTTTATCCTTATCTTTAACACATCCCTCTCTAGTAGGAGGTAAAAATTTATGTTTGTTTATGTGTGAGCTTGTTTTAGTTTGCTCTGTTACATAGGAACCTTAACATGCACATTGATGGATTTCCAAAGGGTAGGTGTTAATTGCTTTTGCATGCATGTATGGGAGGTATGTATGTGGTGCATAGGTATACATGAGTGTAGGTGTGTGAACAGGTGCATGTGTGTGGATATTCAGAGAGGGTGTTATGTGCCCCCTTTTTTTTTATCATACTCTGCTTGAGAAGGGATCTCTTACAACATCTTGATCTGGCAGCCAGTACTCCTCAGCCATCTTCCTGCATCCATCACACACACACACACACACACACACACCACACACACACAGAGAGAGAGAGAGAGAGAGAGAGAGAGCGCCACTGGGGTAACAAGTGCACACATAGCCACACTCGTCTTTTTACAATGCTGCTGCTGAGGATTCTGATTCATGTCTTTAGGCTTTCATAGCAAGCACCCTTCCGTGAAGAGCTGTCTTGGCAGTCCTTGATGGTCAACTTGAAATTGTAGTCACCAAGGAGACACAGCACTGAGTGTACCTGTGGAGATATTTTCAGAGAGGTTTAAATGAAGAGGGAATACCTGCCCTGAATGTCGCCTGGCATCCTGAACTGCATAAAGATGAGGAAGCTGGGTGAGCTTCAGAGTTCATCTCTCTCTGTTTCCTGACTGTGGCTACAATGTGACCAGCTGACACACTCCTGCCACCATGACTTCTCCACAATGACTTGTACCCTCAAACTGTGGTCCAGAGCAAACCTTGAGTTACTTTTGCCACCGCAATGAGAGAGAGGCAGGGAATACATCGACAAAGGTGACTCTTTGGTTTTGCACAGCATGTGAGTATTCAGCAACCTACAAGCTCTTAGGAGTTCTAAAGGCTGTACTACGGTTTCCAAAGAATTGAATCTGAAGTAGGAGGCCTGCTTTTGGAAGAGAACTGAGGCATTAATTTCAGTTTCTAAGAAATCACTCTTTCCTCGTGGACACTGCCAATTATTCGTTCTTTCTAGAAGGTGCCACCAGCTGGCATGCAGGGGTGTGTGATTCGTTTCTTAATGACCTCACTGTTTGGCTCAAGTGGTCCCTTCTTAAAGGTTTATGATGTCAGGTGGGCAACGGCCTGTGCTGGCCTCATCTGTAGAAAGAAATTAGAAGAATTACAGTTAAGGATGCCAAGAGCCTTTCAGGGATTTCTTTCAAGTGCGCTGCTCCTAGACATGAATTCTTGCAAATTAAATTTCCAAGGAGGAGCTCAGGAAAGCAATTTCAATTATTTTCTTTGAAATGATCCTGTTGAAGGATGAGGGAAACTATCTGTGCCCTCACCTTGGCCTTGGTGCAAGCCCTCATGGACCGCACTGGGAGGCAGGAGAAGCCTGACTGAAGGACAGAGATGGGGGCAGGGCTTCCAAACTGAGAAGTTTCAGTTGCATAATGATTAGAGGTCACTGATAACCCAGAATCAAACCACTAAATCCATCCATATGTGGTACTGCTTAGATTTTTGTCAGCTTGACTCAAGCTAGAGCAATCTAGGATGAGCAAACCTCAGCTGGGGAATTGCCTCCATCAGATTAATTAAAGATTGATGCGGGAGGATCCTGGCCACTTCGGCTGGTGCCACCCCTGGGAAGGTAGTCTTGAACTGTGTAAGAAAGCAGACTGAGCAAGCAATGAGGAGCAAGCCAGTAAGAAGTGTTCCTCAATGACCTCTGTTTCAGTTCCTGCTTCCAGGTTCCTGTCTTGAGTTCCTGCCCTGACTTTCCTAGATGATTATAAGATGAAATAAAACCTTTGATCCCCAAGTTGCTTTTGGTCTGTGTTTATCAAAAAAGACAGAGGAACCTGAGTCTGATACACCTCATGATGGAATTTTGAAAGGATTTTTAATATTAGGATTAATAATGTTGTATCTTAAGCAGAAGATTCAAGCCATGTTTTGTAGCTTGAAAGAATCACACCAGAAGTTGTGTGTCCCAGCCAGTGGGATATGTACAGGGGTCCCTGATAAAACCTGGAGGAAGAGGAATGAAGGGGACAAGAGACACGAGAAATGACAGCAAGTCTGGCTTTCTGATCAAGCTGCCACATTTTTATATTTTATATTTGTTATATAGCAAACAGGCAGGGGAGGGCAAGATGTCAGGTCTGGAATATCATTGATCTAACTGCAGTGTCAGGTCTGGAGACATCCCTAGCTGATAGAGAAATACTAAGGGCCTATGACTCTTAACGAAAAAAGGAAATGCTAATTGCTTCTAAAGCCTGGAACCTGCAGGTCTCACTAGGTTAATTTCCTAGGTCCCGAACTTGCCCTGTAAAGGTGAATATCTTAATTTGTGAATTTAAGATGGTAAAATACAGGTCTCAAAATACAGGTCTTTGCTTCCGGCAGTTGTGTGGAGACTGGACCAATGGGGAGCTAAAATATCACAGAAGGCCTGTCAAGAGCTTGAAGGCCCAGGGTGGGTGGCAATGGCTTGGGCTGGGATAAGGGCAGTGATGATGGGGAACAATAAGAAAGCTATATTGTGTGGGTTAGACCCACCAGGATACACTAAAAAGGACAGGTGTAGTATCAGAGTACAAGACAAGCCCCAGAGGCTGCACAATTCCCTTGGAGTTAAAGCGTTATAAATCCTTCGGGAATCTTCTTAAGAATGAACAACTCAAAAGTCTCAGGAAGTCCCTGAAACTGACCAGATATGCAAGGCCCCTTCCTTCACATCATTATCAGAACAGTGAAGACTATAGAGGAGAGACGATGCTCCAAACCATTGATCTGCCTGCAACTTGTGCAGGGAGCTCTACTATTACAACTTGCGTGCATCAGTGCCCAGGTTGGAGTGGTTTGAATGCAGTTGCTTCTGTGTCAGCCACGCTCTTCTAGGTATGGATGCCCACGCTTCTGTAACTAACCCCAGCTGACTCATTGGTTCTCCAAGCTGCACATTGGTGGTATGGTTAGTTTGGTTTGTTGTCAGTCCTCTGTCTGAGGTAACTGCATGTTCATTCATATCTCCGCAGAAATAGTATCATACAACAGAACCCCCCAGGTCCGTGGTCAGAATGATTCTATACATGCTGATGCCATTTTGCCAGGGTGAACAAAGTCAGGGACAAATGAAGGAAGATGGCTGCCCACACAGAGAAAGGTCACACCCCCTGGAATGCTCCAGAAGACTATAATTATGCTTTATGATTAAGTCATTTTTAAGGGATGCTTCCCAGTCCAAAACAAATTCTGCTGCACAGTTCATCAGAGTTAATTGGCTAGAATTTCACTGTAACAGAGGCTTGTCCTCACGGTCACAAATGATGCCATTTGAACTAAAGCTCATGCCGGAATGACTGTGTCATCAGCCCTGGATTGGGAACAGAAGGCTGAATCAATTGGCAGTAAAATGAGAATGAGCCCCTGGTGGAAACGGGATGCTTCCTGCAAGGGACTCTAATTGTTAATCAATGGCAATAAACCTTCTGGTCAACCTCCAAGGATGAGCTGTGTGTCCTGCCTGAGACTGTGCTGAACCGCAGGCCATTTGACTAATGCCATGGAGGTTTCTGAATAAAGGTCACATTCCCCATCCCTTCAAAGAGCTGCCCTATTGGAGGAAAGACCCCAAACAAAGCAGATAGGGGCTCTCAGATTGAGTCAAGCACCATCTCAATAGAGGTTACAGATTTCTTTCTGAACTAGGGTGCCCTAATTTAGCAAGCTAAATGCCCAAATGGTGGCCACAAACCAAGCATCATTAGAAGATTGACCTATAATAGCTGGAGCTCAAGGTCACAGCCTGTATGAATTACTTTTCTTGTTTCTGTGATAAAATGTCCAAAGAAAGCAACTTATAGAATGGTTTGTTTTGCCTCATAATCTGAGGGTACAGTGCATAGTGGCAAGGATGTCATGGTGGCAGGAAAGCAAAGAGATGCATATTGGCGCTCAACTCACTTCCTTACCTTTCTATTTTATTCAGTCGGGGATCTCATTCCATAGAATGGCCCTGCCCCATTCAGAGTGTGTCTCCCCTCGGTTACCCTTCTCTGGAAATGCCATCATGAATGTGCCCTGAAGAATCTTCTAACTGAGCCGGGCAGTGGTGGCACACGCCTTTAATCCCAGCACTCGGGAGGCAGAGGCAGGTGGATCTCTGTGAGTTCGAGACCAGCCTGGTCTACAAGAGCTAGTTCCAGGACAGGCTCCAAAACCACAGAGAAACCCTGTCTCAAAAAAACAAAACAAAACAAACAAACAAAAAAAAAGAATCTTCTAACTGGTTCTAACCCCAGTCGAGTTGACAATGGAAATGAGCCATTACATAACCCAAACCAAATGTGATCTGGGTGACTTCAGGAAGAAAACAGCTGTGAGAGAGAAAGCAAGTTTCTTCATGTGCTTCATACAGGCAGGTCACTTAACCTCTCTGTGACTCAGTGCCCTCATCTATAAAAGGTGTTTTCAGTTCCTGCCTCATGAGTTGTTATGCAATCTAAATGTCCGACAAGTGTCTTTGTTGGTATCTCTGTCCACTTAACTAGAGCGCACACCTCTGGTCTAGGTTGAAAGCACCATCTCAAGGTTTGGCTCCAGCAGGGTTCCACATCACTAACTTTCCCCATGTTCACATATCTCAGGTCATAATTCTTAATGTCAAGTGAAACTCTTTGAAAATAAAATGCCTAATATGTACATGTGCTGGATGGGTCAAATAAAACACAGGTATAGACCAAGACTGAGATTTTACACACCATCTGGGTGGGGGCAGCATGTTCTCTGTGTGCTAAGCTAGAGGGTAAGCAGGGCTCCTTTTCTGTCCCTTACACACCAAGAACACTGACATGTCCTCAGGGGCAGGCAGTCATGCCACATCACAGATGGAAAGGTCAGGGTCAGAGATGGGCAGAGACTCGCTCCCGTACCTCTAAATGGCGCGGCGGGGATTTAAAACCGGAATTCTCTGAATCCAGATATAGTCTCCCTGACTTTGGTGTGTTTTAGTCACTTTTCTGTTGCTGTGATAAAGCACCATGACCAGAAACAACTAAAGGAAGACAAGTTGATGTTGTCTCACAGTTCCAGAGGGGAGAGAAGCATGGCAACAAGTAGCAGGAGCAGGAAGCTGCATGGTCACATCTTCAACCATCACAGAAAGCAGAGAGAGTAAACTGAAAGTGGAGCCAGAATAGAAAACCTAAAAGCCACCTTTGAAGTCTGCCTATAGCTGTGGACTTCTTCCAAGGGCTCCACATACTAAAGGTTCCATCATCTCCACAAAACATACCACCACTTGGGGAGCTACATATACAAACAGATGGGCCAGTGGGGGACATTGCTCATTAAAACACTGCATTGTATTACATGCCAGTCGCTGCTTCTCAAGCAAATTTACTGTTCACCCCACCACATTCAGAGGCTGGCATCAGCCAGACGGCAATGGAACTTGTTGCCTCTATACAGTTCTGCAGCTTGCCTCTGCTTCCAGTGCAGGTAAGCAGGCAATGATGAAATGCCTTAGCTTGCTGTAACTCATACTGGCCACATGACTGCAGTGGTAGTTTGAATGTAATTGGCCCCCAAAAGCTCATAGGGTGTGGCTCTATTAGGAAGTGTGACTTTGTTGGAGTAGGTATAGCCTTGTTGGAGCAAGTGTGCCACTGTATGGGTGGGCTCTGAGGTTTCCTGTGCTTAAGCTATTCCTTGTGACACAGTTCACTTCCTGTTGCTTGAGGACCAAGATGTAGAAGTCTCAGCTCCTTCTCCAGCACCATGTCTGCCTGCATGCTGCCATGTCCTGTCATGATGATAATGAACTATAAACCTCTGAAACTGTAAACCGCCTCCAGATAAATGTTTTCCTTTATAAGAGTTGCCATGGTCATGGTGTCTCTTTACAGCAATTGAACCCCTAACTAAGACACCTTAGAAGTATTAAGTAGAAGCTGCTGTGACACTCTGGACATTTCTGTTTGCATTTATATACATCAAAGTGCTGCATATAGAAATCAAATTTAGCTCAACGTTATAAACTGGTTAGAAATATTCGAGCAGCTATGCTGTGAGCTCCCACACCTTATCAAGCTTCCTGCTAGAACTTTGTATTGAGGTGCCACCCAGGTTTATCCCCTACCCGGTCTGAAGGTGTTAATTTCTGAGAACACAGGGCGTCATCTCATACCCTATCCATTCATTGTTGATTACTCCTTAATTGAACTAACAACAACTACAGAAAGGGTTTCTAACTATTGGCCATGAACATCATAAGGCTCGTGGTCATGTATTGGCACAGCCAAGTATCAACGAAAGATGCCCGCATGGCAAGGGCCGTATCCTAGTTTAACTCCTATTCCTGTGATAAATGCCATCACCAAAAGCAATTTGGGGAGGAAAGGGTTCATATCAGCTTACACCTCACAGTTCATCACTAAGGGAAGGCAGGACAGGAACTCAAGGCAGGAACTTGGAGGCAGAGACTGAAGAAGAGGCCATGAACAAAGACTGCTTACTAACTTGCTCCCCATGACTTGCTAGCCTGCTTTTTTAAGTACCGCAGGACCACAAGCTTGGGGAAGGTATCCCCCATAGTGGACTAGACCCTTCCACATCAGTCATCAACCATGAAAACTCACCACAGGTTTGCCCACAGACCAATCTGGTGGAGACATTTTCTTAAATGCAATTCCCTCTACCCACATGACCCGGGCCTGGCAAAGGTCCAGGCAGCCCAGGCAGGCTATCAGCATGGACTCCAGCACACAATGAGGCCACATGGATCATACAGAGGTAAGAACTGTGGGTAGAGCTGTCGCTGAGCTAGAGACACAGGCCCAATTTATTTCCCTGCCATGGTGCTGTCTTGGGAAAATTGTGTGGATTCAAATTTCTGTTGTAGTTCCCTTTTAAGAGACTTGGAATGTCAACTAGAGATTTCCGTAATATCAAACTTCTTTTCTTATGGTAATATCCACATGTGATAAATAAATTCAAAGAGGAGTTAAATGTTCTCCGCATAAGCTGTGCTTACATAGGCTGGAGGGAATAATAACGAAGAAAATACCTGGGTTTGTTCAGCACAGATTAAGAAGGATGGACACAAGCAAGTGTTTATCTTTTTAAACACCATGCCGCATTTGCAATTGCTTCTTGGGTTTCTCCCCCCACCTTCTCTTTCCCTCTTTCTTTTTCTACAGATAAATAAAAAACTGCCAAGAAATATATTTTTATTTTGAAAGACAGGGTCTTGCTATGTTGCCTAGGCTGGCCTCAAACTCTTAGAAATCCTCCTGCCTTAGGCTCCTAAATTCCTGGTGTTACAAGCATGAGACAAGATGCATAACTTGGAAAAAAAGAAAAGACAAGAAACAGGGCACAGTAGCACTTCTGTGGGGCTGAAGAGATGGCTTAGGGGGTGAGAGCACTTGCTGCCAAGCCTGACAACATTGGTGGATTCCCAGAATCCGTGTGATGGAAAGAGAGACCCAACTCCTGCAAGCTGTCCTCTGACCTCCACACTCAGTTTGCGAATCATGAGCATGTGCTGGAGAACACACACATACAATAAAATGACTAAAGTATTTCTAAAACACACATTCCCTATAACACATTCCATGCTAGGTAAGTGTTCATTACTGCAGCTGTTGCCCATTTCTGTAAAGGTGCATCTCTATGGGATTCAAAGTCATCATGTGACACTAACACTTCAGGATCTTTGTCAACAACCCAGGGGAGACCCCCTAAACACTTACTGCTCCCTCAAACTGGGTATCATAGTGGTCCTGGGGTATGCAGGAACAGAGAAAAACACAGTCCAAGCTTTCCAAGAAGGGCACTGTCACCTAACAACAACCCACAAGCACTGCAGATACACGCTTCTGTCTGTTCTTTGAATTAGTTCACTTTGTTTCTTTAAAGAGTTTATTAATAAATGCTGTGGAATTCTGTCCTCAGGGCATGGCACACTCACTTCTATCTGAAAGTCAAGTCAATTGTCATTGCCTGCAGGAATGCCTCATGAGATTGGACCCACTAAGATTCCACAGTGGAGAAGATGGAAGAGTCCATGAGTACTAGGCACATAAGGCTCTGCCACTCCGTGGGGATATATAAAGTATTTAGTTGTTGTTCAGGTTGTGGAGCAATAGACATTTTCTCCAGTGTTGTAGCTGTTCATAAGTTGCCTGTGTTCCTGTAAGCCCTCACCTCCATCCCTGTAAGTAACCTTCCAACTGTGCTTTATGTTATTTTTAGGTTTTTTAAAAATGTTTATCTATATGTATGTTTTGTCTACATGTATGTATATACATCACACATATGCAGTTCCTGAAGAGGCCAGAAAAGGGTGGCAGATGTAACCAGATGTAAGTCACCTTGAGGGTGCAGGAAACAGAACCTGGGTCCTTTGCAAGAGCAGCCAGTGTTCTTAACTGGTGAGCTATCTTTCTACCCAGAGATTTTATTGATGTGTGTGTGTGTGTGTGTGTGTGTGTGTGAGAGAGAGAGAGAGAGAGAGAGAGAGAGAGAGAGAGAGAGAGAGAGAGAGAGAGGAGAGAGAGAGCACGCGTGCACTCCTGTGTCTATAGATGGGTTTTTTAATGCAAATGAACACAGGTGCCCATGGAGGTCAGAAGAAACCACTGCATCCTCTTGACCTGGAGTTACAGGCAGCTGTGAGCCTCAAAACACAAATGTTGAGAACAAACTTGTGTCATCTGTAAGAGAACCAAGCACTTTTAATCCCTGAGCCAATAGCCAACATCTGAAAAACCTTGGGGACTCTGGTCAGTCAGGGTTCCAATCCCACACAGAAACACTTTGGAAGCAATGCCCACACAATGTTCATGCAGGACAGTGCTCTGGGCCTTGCTGTCCTCTCTCCCCCCTGACTTTCCTCCCACCTGCTCCTCTCCACTCATCTGTGTTACATGCCTGCTCTGTGATCAACCTTTTTCTAATGTTTTTGGCCTGTGTGAGGACCCTCAAGAATTTCATAGGCAGTTAGACACAGACACACCCTCAGCAGCTAATGACATGGGACAAAACCAAAACCAGAACATCAGGCGTAATCACAGAACAGAACGCTTCCTTAGAAGAATGGTCTTGCCCTTTGCAATTTGGAAATTAAGGATCAAGAGGTCCTCTCTGGGAAAACCATCTCATAAATTAATACCTTTACTTACTAAAGACATGCCACCAGTGAGTTCAGTCATTTATCAGAACCTGGTTGCAAAGACAAAAGCCCTGCCCAGATGACTGAGTAGCCAAACTGGATCTTTAGAACCAATGTAAAGTTGGCAGAGAGTGCCACTACAAAACAATTCTCTGATCTCCACAGGCACTTACACCCATTTTCATACACTAATGCATGTATCCCCATGCTTCTGCACACACACACATGCGCACACACATACACACAATAATAATAGATAATAATAATAAATACATTTCCTTTAAAACAAAAACCTTATACAGTCATCACTGGGACTTAGGCAGCCAGACCCTACTCCTCAGGCATTGACCAGAGAAAGGAACAGAAAGGTCAAATTCAAAGCTAGATATATATTCAACTGTGAAGGCAGCCAAGTCAAACCCACACTCCAAACACATCACACTGATTTTGCTTGGCCGCCTCTGGAATGTAACTATTAAAGAGAAACTCTAGTGTGAACATACACTAATAGTGTGGAGACACGGTACAGTTCTGATGACCAGGTCGTGTCCCATGAAGTTCCTGTAGCCTTGGCAGCGGGTGGTATTAATCCGCTGCATCCATCTGCAAGCTCTCCTCCTTGAAGGGAGAGTAGAGTCTCTAAATCATTACTCAGGAGTAATTTGCTTCCTTAGCCAAGGGTGGAACAGTCTATAGTCAGAGGTTGTTTGGAGGAAATTGGGAGAGTTGACAAATCTGCCTGGAGCACCTGGAACTCCCTGACGACAGTTCTTAGAAATGCTGGTGACTCCATTCATCACAGAAATCCTCCACACACAAGGATAGCATAGAGTCTAGAAAAGAGTGCACAGCTGCCGGTGAAAATGTCTATGAACATCATGCTGAAAGATGAAAAGTGGCTGGGTACTGGGGATGTGGCTCAGTTGACAAAGCACTCGTCTAGCATGCACCATGTCCTGGGTTCAATCCCAGGGACACACAAACTAGACATGGTGGTGCACACCTGCAATACCAGCATTAAAGAAACAGAAGTAGGAGGACCAGAGGCTCAAGGTGAGTGTCTCACACACACACACACACACACACACACACACACACTATGTTCACACACATATGTACTATGTTCACACACACACACGCGCGCACACACACACACACACACACACACACACACAGAGGTACTATGTATATCAAATTCTGAGATCATCCAAAACTACATAAAACCATGATCCAATAGGTAGGTAGGTAGATAGATGATAGATAGATAGATAGATAGATAGATAGATAGATAGATAGATAGATAGATAGATAGATATCTGAATTCCTCCAAAGTAGGATACAGAGAAGTTATGTCTATGTCTGGCTGGAGTCTATAGAAAGATTTCTCGACTTTAAAAATATTTTTAATTTGTTCTTTGCCAATTTCATAATTTGACAATGTGTTTTCTTTATTTCTTTATTTATTTATTTATTAAAGATTTCTGCCTCCTCCCCTCCACCGCCTCCCATAACCCTCCCCCTCCCCCAGTCAAGTCCCCCTCCCTCATCAGCCCGAAGAGCAGTCCGGGTTCCCTGCCTTGTGGGAAGTCCAAGGACCTCCCACTTCCTTCCAGGTCTAGTAAGGTGAGCATCCAAACTGCCTAGGGTCCCACAAAGCCAGTACGTGCAGTAGGATCAAAACCCAGTGTCATTGTTCTTGACTTCTCAGCAGTCCTCATTGTCTGCTATGTTCAGCGAGTCCCGTTTTATCCCATGCTTTTTCAGACCCAGTCAACAAGGCCAGCTGGACTGGATTTGACAATGTGTTTTGATCCTATCTATACACTACTACCTCCCTTCAAATCCTCCTAGTACTCCCACACCCCTCCCAACTTATGTTCTTTTACACTGTTATGAAAAACACTATGGCCCAATTAGTCTTTTTCACTTGGGCATGGGTATGGGGCAGTCCACTGGGGTATGGGCAACCTAACAGTGGTCATATCTCCCAAGAAAAGTGCTTTTTCTTTCTCAGCAGCCATCAATTCCCAATAGCACCATAGCTGCCGCTTCCTATCCACACCGAAGTCTTGATTGGCTTGGTCCTGTGCAGGTGACCAGGGCTGCTGTGAGCTGAGGTGGGCATCAGCCGCATCATGTCCAGAGGACAGCATTTCATGGCTCTCCTCCCTATCCACTAGCTCTTACAGTCTTTCTGCACCCTCTTTCCTGTAGAAAGATTTCTTCAGGCCCAGGGAATGTGTGAGCCTACTCAGGGAGAATTTTCAACCTTTATTTTTGCAAACTCTAGCTGAGATTGAGCATTCTGTTTCACGATGAGTGGAGGCAGATTGAGCAGCAGTGGGAAAGTGACATCATCAACCATATCACGTGATGGAGCAAATGACCTGTGTCTTCATTGGCTTTTCTGTTGCCGTGATAAATCGCTGACCCAAAACGACTTAAGGGGAAAAGATCATGTTTGGTTCACACTTCCATGTCACAGTCCATCATCAAGAGATGTCAGGACAGGCATTTAAGGCAAGATCCCAAAGGTGGGAACTGAAGCCGAAACCATGTCACCACCTTGGTCCCTATGGCTTGCTCAGCCTGCTTTCTTATAGCACCCAGAACCACCACCCCAGGTATGGCCCCACCCACAATGGGTTGAGCTCTCCTCCATCAGTCATCAATCAGGTGCCCCACAGACTTAGCCACAGGCCAATCTGATGGAGTTTGATGGAGGTGGGTCTTGTATCTTATCTTTTGCTTTCATTGGTTAACTAATAAAGAAAACTGCTTGGCCTGATAGGACAGAAAATTAGGTAGGCAGAGTAAATAGAACAGAATGCTGGGAGAAAGAAGCCGAGTCAGGCAGTCACCATGATTCTCCCACTCCAGACAGACGCAGGTTAAGATCTTTCCTGGTAAGCCAGCTCGTGGTGCTACACAGAATATTAGAAATGGGTTAGATCAATATGCAAGAGCTAGCCAATAAGAGGTTAAAACTAATGGGCCAGGCAGTGTTTAAAAGAATACAGTTTCTGTGTAATTATTTCGGGTAAAGCTAGCCGGGTAGCAGGACAGAGCCCCACCGCTCCTTCAACAAGAGTTGATTCCTCATTTATGGCTCCCTCATCCCAGGTGACTCTAGATTGTGGCACTATCCCCATCTATATTATTTCTTTCCTCATTTCTATGATAAAATGCCTTGAAAAAAGCAACTTAAGAAAATCTATTTTTGTTTGTTTGTTGTTGTTTTGGGTTCAGAGTTCAAGAATATGGTCCATCATTACTTCAAGAATACAGTAGGCACATCATTATGGGGAAGGCATGGCAGCAAGAACATGATGCATCTGGCTGTAATGTGTCTGTAAGTCAGGAAACAGAGAAATGAATACTATTTCTTAGCTAAATTCTCATTTGCATTTATCCCAGCACCCACCCAGTACAAGGGATGGTGCTACCCATAGTTAGGGTGTGTCCTCCCACCTCAAGTAACCTGATCTAGAAAGTCCCTCACAGATATACGCAGATGTTTGTCTCCTGGGTGGTTTTAGATCCTGTCAAGTTGAGAATCAATAAAGACCATCTGAAGCCTGCAGTCTCCTTTGAGGATGCTGTCAGGGCTCAAAGTTATCCCCACCTCCATGGTTTTAACATCTGTTGAAAAAGAGGCTGCCAGGCAGGTGGTGGTGGTGCATTCCCTCGGGAGGCAGAGGCAGGTGGATCTTTGTGAGTTCAAGGCCAGCCTGCTCTATAAGAGCTAGTTCAAAGACAGGCTCCAAAGCTACAGGGAAACTTTGTCTTTAAAAAAAAAAAGGCTGCAGGTGAGTGTGAGCACCAATGTGCCAAGGAGAAGCCATCTTGCAGCATGAAGCCGCAATCCTGATGACTAAAGAAAAAGTCCTGGATGTGTAGGAGGAAGGGAAAACAGGCATGCCATCCCCTCCCACTTCTACGCAGTAGTAGAAGCAGCTAAACCTGGGGAGATCTCACAATGTTCAGTTCCCAGCAGCCCACTCACCAAAAGGCTCCCTTCTGACTACAGAAAAGATCCAGGTGAGACATTGACTGACATGTCAAAAACCCAGTGTTCTCTGCTGTGCTTTCAGTTGTGTAGGCGTCTAATCAGATATACTTCAGAGGGTGCTGCCCGTGGGCTGGCATAGAACAGTATTTCTATGGCTGTGCTGTTCCAAATAAAATAACTGTTTAAAGGCTGAGAGAGTAACTTAACACCTAGGCTTCCCAGTTCTGGATGCTCAAGAAACAGCTACGTGAGAAATATTTGAAGCTGAGTTTTCAGAGTGGGGCATTTTCCTCTAAGAACAGATGGCTTTTAGAAATAAATAAGATGACTTAGGGGCTTTGAGGACAGCTAAGGCCACTAACAAGAAAATAACTCAAAATCAACAAAACCTCACTAGAACCATCAACCTTCACCACCCAAGAAACATTCACTTAAAATAATCTCAGAGCCAATTTTCTAGGTAAACTCAGCGGGGCATTAGAACAAACCTGCACCTTTCCCAACTTCCTCGAGTGATAGTTAAGGTCATTAACCATTTTTCTCCATTCTTTTTTAGTTTTCAGCTTGGGTAAGCAATATTCTAACAGTCATGGGGATTAGAGAAGTGTTAGGCAGGTGAATCCTGTGAATGAATTCTGCCTTTGTAGGTCCAAATTTATGAAGAATCTAGTGATGTTCTCCAGGTCCACATCTACCTAGTCAGTCACCATTTTGGTCTCCTGGACTTTAGCAATGTCTTCTAGAACAATCTCTCCACTTCTTCTTTTGCGTCAGTCACAGTGTCATCTCTTGATGCAGAAACCGATGACCCTGTGCTGCGGGTGAGGCTGGGAAGATGGTCACTGAGTTCAGGGCTTGCTGTGTTAACATGAGGACCTGACGATACACCTGTAACCTTAACGGTGGGGAGAGAAAGGCAGGATGCCTGGAGCTCACTGGCCAACTTAATCACTGAGTTCCTGGTTCAGTGAGAGACCCTGCCTCAAAAATAAGGTGAAAGCACATGAGGAAGACACAGGATGCCAAGCTCTGTCTACTCTGATCCAGATACTCTGGCCTTCCTAGTCTCCTGGCACCAGGTAGGCTGGGCCATAAGTATTGACACTGCCTAGCCCCAGGGTGGATCGTCTTCCTGTATACTTTCCCCCCAAGGAACCACTCTTCTGTTTGATACTCTGATACCTTCCTTTATGGGCCATATTCTACATGATACCCTCCTCCATAGCCCACTCTCCTCTATGATTCTTTCCCTCGTGGACCATGTTCTCTGTAATACTCTGGTATTTTCTAGCATAGGCTATTCTCCTCTATGACGTCTTTCTGGTGTGGGAAGTCCTTCTGTCTATGTATTGCTTTTATTGGTTAATGAATAAATCTGTTTCAGGCAGTGGCTTAGCAGAACAGAGCCAGGCAGGGAAAATTAAACTGAATTCTGGGAGAAGGAATACAAAGTCGGGGAGAAGCCTTGTAGCCACCACTGGAGACAGATGCACTGGAACCTTGCTAGTAAGTCACAGCCAAGTGTCAATACACAGATTAATAGAAATGGGTTAACCAAAGATATAAATGCTAGCTAGCAAATATGCTTAAGTGATTGACTGAGCAGTGATTTAAATAATATAGTTTCTGTGTGATTATTTCAGGAGTCTGGGCAGCCAGGAAATGAACAAGCAGCCTCTCCCAACCCCTTTCCTCCATGGTCTCTGTTCTCAGTGACAGTACGGTACTTCCCCGCCATAGACCACTAATTCTCATAATACCTTCTCCTATATCGCCATAATTCCCGTACCAATCACTGTTCTTTATGACACTTTAATACCCTTCTCCCATGGATCAATCTATTCTGTGGTACCATCCACTCTAGGCCATTCGCTTCTATGATACCTCCTACCATGGGCCACTGTTCACTAAACTGTGATACCTCTGTACCACGGGCACTCTTCTTTATGGTATAATAATGCCTTCTCCTCCAGGCCAAACTTCTCTGTGATACCTTCCTTCATGGACCACTGTTGTCTGTGATGCTTCTTCCACTGAGGACCACTCTTCTTGATGATTTGTGAAACCTCATTTCAGACAGCACTTTTCTCTTGATAATGTTCCTCTTGTTTCCTCTCTTCCTTCAGCATCTATGTATACCATCCTTCCCAACTGAATCTTGTTTAACGTCTTCCCTTAAAGCCTGCTCATGCAGGAGCATGACACAGTTGCCTGTGTTCTCCACTTTCTCTTGTTTTTTTTTTCCATAGAACTTGACATCTGACACTATATCTTGCTTATTTTGCCATGTGTCTGCCTCCTAAAAGGCAGTTTTATAAGGATGGGTAGTTCATCTGTGTTTGTTACTGTTTTTCTCCAGTAGTCACAGGTGAGAAGTCAGCATTATAGAACTATAGCATGGATTGATGGTGCATGGATGCATGGAGTGAGGGAATAGATTGATGCATGCATGAAAGCATTGGTGGGTGGATAGATAGATGAATGAAAGCATGTGCAAATAGATGTACACATGCATGCATGGGATGCATGCTTGGATGGACCAAAGGATGGATACATGCATGGGTGGATGGATGGATGGATGGATGGATGGATGGATGGATGGATGGATGGATTTGTGGGTGGGTGGGTGGGTGGATAGCACACTTATGGACAACAGCTACCTCTATATGTGACCCTCTTGTTGCCAAGTGAGTAATTTCTAGCTTTTGACCCATCTGCACAGTTCTTTCTGGTTTCCAGTCCTTACTCATGGTTCTTTATTTGTATCTTCCTCTCGTTGCTCCTTAGCGACCTTCCCACATTTCTCTGAATTTTTAAGACTTGGCAGTCAGTTTCATCCCTACTGAGTTCCACTTCCCTCTTAATAGGGGCAGAGATTTGCTTTGCCCAGGAGAAATGTTAAATGGCAGAGTCAGGTTACACTGGAATCTCAAATAACCCAATATAGGTTTCCGCTGCTGTGCTTAATCCATCTCCGTGTGTCCTACTCCACAGTCTCCTCTGGAGGCATTTAACAAGCACCTGCAGAGGACCTAGCTTTCATTTTTGTTCTCGAATGAACTACTTTAGCATGTAAGGTTTGGAATACCATGAGACCAGGGTTGACTGAGATTATATGTTCAATTTAGAAGCAAAGACTACATATAGTTTAATCACTGAACTCCCACAAGGTTTGTGATAGAATTGTGCTTATTAAATCATGGTTAAGGTCAAAATTAGATCACTCCATTATAACCATATAACCATACTTAAAGAATTCTCAGGAACAAAAGGAATGACTTAAAGTCCATGCCCATCAGCAAGGCAGTCAGAGAAGGACTGTTTTGAAAGTACTTATTGACTAACTAACTCTTAGTACTAACAAAGAGAATGACGGTAACCTGGGTATCAAAAACAGCAGGGTCTACCAACTTTCCCAGGAAATGAGAGCTCATAGCAGCTTAGAAATACTCAGAACTTGGCTAGGGAGATGGTTCAGCTGGTAACATGCATGCATGCAAGCATGAGAGCATCAGTTCTATCCTCAGATCCCACATTTTTAAAGGCTGGATGTGGTGTAAGGTGCTTGTCAACTCAGCACTGGTGAGGTGGAGACAAGGAGATAACTGGGGCTCACCAGTCTGCTAGTCTCGCCTAATTCAGTGAATTCCAGACTAGCAAGAAGCCCTGTCTCCAAAAAACTAAGTGGAAAGCATCCTCATAAGTACACCCAAGGCTGTCCTTCATATGAACACACAAGCATGTAACCTACATACACACGTACATACACAAACATGCAAACACATCTATGTTGAAATTGGGGCGTCGGGGTTGCTGCATCCCCAACACCCCAGCCGCTTGGCTAGCTTATGCCCGAAATAACAACACACAAACTGTATTCATTTAAACACTGCCTGGCCCATTATTTCCAGCCTCTTATTGGCTAGCTCTTGCACCTGGACTAGCCCATTTCTGATAATCTGTGTAGCACCCCATGGTGTGCTTACCGGGGAGATTCTAGCCTACATCCATCTTGAGTCGGAGCTTCATCGCGTGCGTGCCTCAGAGAGCTGGGCCATCCTGTCTGCCCGCTAGACAGGAGGCTGCTGTCTCTGAGCGGAGCTGCGTGCTTCTCTGAGCTCACTTCCTCTTCCTGTCAGCATACTATTCTGTTTACTCCTCCCACCTATGTTCTAACCAATTAGGGCCGGCCAAGCAGTTTCTTTATTTTAACCAATGAAATCAACAGATTCATATATGACACTCCCACATCACATCTACACACACAAAATAATGGAAACATTAGTAATCACCCAGAGATTAAATTCCAATAAAGCAAATAAATGAAATGTTAGTTCAAGAAGAATAGATACATGAGTAGACACACATATATACACCTGTACTTTTTTCTTTTAAATTTTATTTATGTGTATGAGTATTTTGCTGTGTACCACATGCATGCAGTGACCACAAAGGTCATAAGAGAGCATGAGGGGCTTCCCTAGACCTAGAGTTACAGAGAGCTCTGAGCCTCCATGTGTCTGCTGGGAACTGAACCTGGGTGCCCCGCAAGAGTATCACATAATGGCTGAGCAATCTCTCCCATCCCTACACATACACTCTTACAAACAATACCCTTCTACAAGAGCAAGACCACGAGCGAACTATTCAAAGACAGTAGTTCAAAGCATAGATTTTGACTGACCTAGGTGCAGGGACTGTGGAGTTACACCAGTTTGCCTTGGAACTGACTCCATCCCCCAGAAGCTGGAGAATTTAGGGAAGGAGATGCAGTTGGGCCACAAGTGGAACAGCGCACTGAATGTCATTTGAGTCAAAAAAGCAAATCAGGATCCTTATGAGGTTCAATTAACCCGAGGTCTCTCCAACACTTCTCATCTGGGCAGAAATTCAATGGAAGGGATTTGCCGGCTCTTATAATCTTGAAGTGTGTAAATATCCCTAAGTGGGGGACTCTTCTTGGAGAGAAATGAGATGTTGAGATGCTCAGGCTCCAATTAATGGGAATCCAATAATTCAGCCATAGTTTCTCTTCAGCTCAGTGGGTTAATTACAAAAGACTCAAACTTTTCCTTGCAGGACAAGGGTCTTCAGTCTGGGCACTGACATTTAAGTCAGATGCCCGTCTCTCTATCTCTCTGTGTGTGTTGTGTGTGTGTGTGTGTGTGTGTGTACACGCATGTGCATGCATGCATGCATGTGTACATTTCTCTCTGTGTCTCTGTGTCTCTCTGTGTGTCTCTTTCTATTTTTGTGTCTCTCTGTCTTTGTGTGTGTGTGGTGTGTCCACAGAGGACAAGCTTTGGCTTTATTCCTCATATTTTTTAAAGGAGTCTTCCACTGGACTGAAAGTCACCAAGTAAGCTAGTTTGGCCAGTGAGCCCTGGGGACCTGCCCGACTCTGCCTTCCCAGTACTGGGATTACAAGTAAGCAGCACCATGTCCAGTTTTTTTTAAAATTGTAAACTATTTGTCCTATTAGCTCAGGTTTATTTCTTATACAGTTTTTTATTGTTTTTATTGAGCACATTTTTTCTCCGCTCTCCTCCCATCCTCTCCACTCCCCTCCTACCCTCTCCCATGATCCTCACTCTCCCAATTCACTCGGGAGAGAGTTCTTGTCTTTTTCTACTTCCCATGTAGATTAGACCGACATATTTTGTTTTACCCTTATGTTTTTGGGATCATTCTCTCATGCTTAAAAGGAAAGCATTTACCTACTGGGCATTCTTCTAACTTCACATTACTCTTTTACATTTTATTTATTTGTTTGTTTGCTTATTTATTTATTTGCATGCTTGTTTTGAGATAGGGTATCATGTAGCCCAGAGTAGCCTCCAACTCTCTGTGTAGTCGAAGAGGACCTTGAATTTCTGATCCTCCTGCCTTCATCTCCTGAGCTGGGTTCACAGCTGTGCCATCACGCCCTGTTTACTTAGTAGAGGTTGAACCCAGGGCTTTATGCAGTTAGTCAGGTTCTCCAAACTGAGCTAAAACCCCAGCCACAGACAGTTCTTTTTAATAAAAAGGTTGCATCCCCTTGCATGAGCCTGTTTAGCGTCCCCTTTAGCTCCTTGTCCCTGCGCACTGTAACACACCAGTTTCTGGTGGCCTGTGAAGACAACATGATCCTATCAAAATCACTGGTCTAGGAAAATTATCCAAGGTATTCAACCTGACCCCACAGTTATTTCTGTAGATATGATTTCTTTTTCTTTTGCTTGTGGTACACATTCAATGTACCTGGAATCCTGAATAGGAAATTGTGCCTATTTCTCCACCTGCAACAGACGGATGAGAAAATATGAACAGACACGAACACACTTTGAGTCATTTTGTACGGAGATGATTGTAGGAAGTCCCTTTGCTGGGGTCTAACTGGTTCCAGAAAATGCTATGCAAACTCCCAGGGAGGAAGCAATTAAACATCCTTACCCAGCTGCAACACCTATGAACCAAGACAATTACCAGCATGGCAAGACAGGCATAACGGTACAAGAGGTGGCACTCACGTGCCAGTGCAAGATTTAAGGCTGACTCAGCAAAAGAGAAATCAATGTCTGGTACTGGAACCCTAGCCAGTTTCCCAGGGCAAGTGACAGCTTGGACCTTAGAGATGAATCTCCTATGGTCTCTTTGCTAGACTGGCCATAGTGCCTTACTACATTCTAACTTCTATCCTTACACCCACAGGTAAATGTAGCTCCCGCCCCATCATCAGAGAAGCCTCTCTCTGCAGCACATGGAGACCATAATGGAAAAACACAGCAGGACACAATACAGAGATCAACAGATCATAGGGAGTCCAACCGCAGTGGATACATCTACACCACAGCTCGTGCAGACTCTTCGTGGAAAGGGCCTCTTACTGGTTGTCCAATGCATGGCAGTCAGTCCTGAAACTGTATGCACACAAATAATAAGCAACAAAAACATCACAGCAAGTTGTGTTTATATACTATACAATACATACAGACACAAAAATAGGTGTGTAAAATGAGAATCAAAGAAAAGGGGGCACCAGCTTGAGAGGAGGCATAAGGAGAAAGAGAGGAGGGGAAGTGATACAATACTATTTCAACTAAAATAAGTATTTGAAGAAGCAGCCCATGTTGAAGAATGGATTTCATTTTTGTTATCTGCACACTTCCCTCTCTGAGCAGGACAATGTAATAAATCCAGACCTCAGCTGCAGTTATTTGCAAAGACATCCCAAGGTACAAAACCAAATAGCTTCAGAGTCACATCCCTCTGGTGGCTAGTTATCTTTCTCCCATCCTAAACCCTTTCCACTGTTGGGTGAGCAACACACATAAAAGTCAAGTGGCAGAGACTGGAAAGATGACTCAGTGGTTCAGAGCACTGACTGCTCTTCCAGAGGACCTGGGTTCGATTCCCAGCATCCACATGGCAGCTAATAACTGTCTGTACCTTCAAGATCTGACACCCTCACACAGACATGCAGGCAAAAGACAATATAAATTAAGTAAGAATAAATAATTATCTAAAAAAAATAAGCCAAGTGACTTAATCCAGCCTGGATACATTTATTTGCCCTTGTTTTGCGAACATGGGAAAGGATCGCAATCCCAAAAAGGACAAATGATAGAGAGGCTGGAGTTTGTGTCCCCTGAAGCCCACAACGTATCCTCAAGGTTCGAAGCCAAACACACTGTTCACCTTCTCGGGACCTTGACTAAGGAACTAGTCTTTTGTCCCAGTAAGAGTGGACTCAGAGCATCGGGACAAGACAGCAAAGTCTAGTAGCACCTGCGAGCTTTCAGTTCATCAGAAATGAGTGACTGCCTAGGGCTTGTTTCTCAGTGCTCAGGAAAGCGCACCTTAGTGCCTGGAGTCCTTCTGAATCCCCAGTGGTACCCTCAGGACTCCCCTACCCCAGGATCAGCCAGGCTGATTTTTAAATCACAGGATGAAAAGATGTTGCAAGCAGATGGCTTGATCTCATACATTTCTCTGCTGGAAAGTCAAGCCACTTATCTCTAATACATGCTGGGAATCGCATTCAAAATGTGATTAAACGCCAGCAGCCAAGAATGGCTATTATGTTTAACAGAGTGATTAGCAAGGGAGGGTGGCTGCAAACTGCATTCCGGGTAAATGGAATGTTTTAAATGATGCTGGCTAGTCTATCTCCACTTCATTTTTAGGGCAATGGTTTGTTACACATATAACTAATAATGCCAAATAATGGAACGAGGAGCTTCAAATCTTAATGGACTCATTTAAATTAAATTTGTATTTATTGTCATTCTAATTATTTTCCCAGCATCTGGGCAAGACCCTTCGATACACCATGGTGAATGGCCATCTCCCTACGGCAAGGCTGGTTAGAACAGACACGGGTTCTTTGTGGAAGTTAAAAACAGGGGTTATGGGGAACTCGGCACGACACTTTGAGTTACATTTTTTTCTAAGACCACATTGTGGAAATAGCTTAGACATTTCAAACCATTCACTTAGAATACATCTTATAGACTTGCTTGTTTAATATATTTTGCACTGTTCCGTCAGACTGTTTTCTTGCAAATATGTATACTGTTCTTATCACACAGACCCATACCTCCAAACCCTCCTCTTTTTCCTCCCTTCTCCTTACTTGATCCCCCTTGTTTACCTAGGTGGTCTTGTTTCTACTTTATGTCATATGTATTCAGATCTCTATGTATTATATATTTATATATCTATGAAGTCTGGTACCTAAAAATGAGAGAAAACAGTGATAAGTGTCTTTTCAAGACTGGCCCAAATTGCTTAATACAACAACATCCAATTGTTTCTTTTCCTGCAAGTGGCATGACCTCACTCTTCCTATGTATGGCTGAAAACCTGTCATCATGTAGATGAACCACCTTTTCTTTATACTGCTTACAATGTGCCCCAAATGAATATAGAATATATATTTTAATTATGAGCATAATAACCTCCAATGGACCTCACTGATGACTCCTCTTTCCATGAATCTGTCCTGATTCATGTAAGTGCTGCCTGTGGTCTTGATGCGGCCAGGTCCCGTAAATAGTCCACTTACCACTGCAAGTCTGGTTGTTACAGGTAGCCATCGGTGTGTGCATGCTGTTTCCTGACAACTGCTAAGCACAACTCTCTCAGCCAACTTAGCATAGATGTAGTTGCCTATAATCCCCTGAGACAAGAGGGAACAGCATCGTGGTTCACACAATCAGAATGTTCCAAGGGCAGAGATGTGCCAACACTGGGTGGGAACAGAACATCACCTACAGAAAGCTAGCATGGGATAGCAAAAGCACCCCAGTCTTCTTGAGTTCAGAGATACAGGGAAGGGAGCTGGGAAATGTCTGAGGTTGGTGTCATGCAGACACTGTTGGAAAACGAATCTAGTGCGGAGGGAGTTGAGACAGAGCCAGGCAGTGATGGACAGCTGGGACCCGTTTGTGGCTCTGGAACTAGATAATACACTCGGTTTTGTTTGGTTGGTTAATATTGCCTTTATTTCCTACAATCATTTTAAGACCTTTGAAATAGAAGGTGGAAGGTACAGACTCCCACGTGTGCCCTCCCCTCCCGCCTTATACACACAACACCGACTCTCCAGCAGCAACCAGAGCCATGGGAGTATATCTGTTACAGTTGGTGAACCCTTACTAACACACCATTATCACACACACAATGCACAGCCTCCATAGGAACCTCTCCTAATGATGGAAGCCAAGGCTTTGCCGGACGTGTAAAGGCCGTGGTTATCACACCAATAATTACTGCTGTAGAAGACTTCTCCTCTTGCTATTCATTTTCTCTCTTCCAACTGGTCCCTAGAAACCACTGATCTCATGGCCTCCACAGTTTTGTCTTCCCTGGAATGACATATAACTGGGAACATAGTATGTCATTTTATTTTATATGTATGGATGTTCAGCTTGCATGAACGGGTATATGTACATATGTGTACAGTACCCATTGAGGCCAAAAGAGGGCATTGGACCCCTCCAAGGTGAAGTTACAGGTGGTTGTGAATCACCGTGTGAGTGCTGGGGATCAAACCCAGGTCTTCTGCAAAAGCATCCAGTAAGCGCTTTTAACAGCTAAGCCACCTCTGTAGACCCATTTGGCATTATTTATTTTTTTTTCTTTTTTGAGATGAATGTTTCTGAGGCTGAGCTGGAACTCACTGTGTAGTCCAGCTGATCTTCCTCTCCTGTCTCAGCTCCTGAGCTGGAATTACAGGTGTATGCTGCCGCACCTAGAAACTGTAAAATGGCTTCTTCCCCCTTAAAATCTCTGTATTCTGATGGATGAGGCAAGTCATTTGGATTTTATCTGTTGATAAAATTTTTATTTGTGTTTACTGTTTAATTATGTGCTCTGTTGCCCTCAGTGTATGAGTGTGTGTGTATGTGTGTTTGCTTTGTAATTAGGACATTTAAGGGCCTGTGGAAATAACTCAGTGGCTCAGAGCCTGCGCTGCTGTTGCAGAAGGCCCAGGTTAACTTCCAATGTGGTGGCTTGCAACCACCTGTAACTCCAGTTACAGGGATTTGGGTGCCCTTTTCTCACCTCTGTGGGCACCAAGCACCCATGTGGTGCATATACATACATGTAGGTAAAACACACACATAAAAATGACATGAATAAGTGTAATGAAAGAAAGAATACTTAAGAACATCCAAACAAGGCCAAGTGGTGGCGCTGCATGCCTTTAATCCTAGCACTCGGGAGGCAGAGGCAGGCGGATCTCTGTGAGTTTGTTGCCAGCGTGGTAAACAGAGCGAGTTCCAGGACAGGCTCCAAAGGTACAAAGAGAAACCCTGTCGACAGAGAGAGAGAGAGAGAGAGAGAGAGAGAGAGAGAGAGAGAGAGAGAGAAAGAGAGAGAGGAAGAGGGGGGAGAAGGAGGAGGACGAGGAGGGAGGGAGGGAGGGAGGGAGGGAGGGAGGGAGGGGGAGGGAGGGAGGGAGGGAGGAAGGAAGGAAGGAAGGAAGGAAGGAAGGAAGGAAGGAAGGAAGGAAGGAAGGAAGGAAGGAAGGAAAAAATATTACCACTCAACTCAGATGTACAGGAAGGAAGACCCAGTCAGTTCACTGTGCTCTCCAAGCGTCTCCTAAGTACCTCTATTACACCATTCTTCCTTGATCTTCTCAGAGAGTAGGCCAAAGGTCAAGAAAGAAAACAGAAGTACATGTTGCTTCTTGCGTCTCAGACTTTGCAAGGACAACATTGTTAACACTTGCCTCTCTCTGTTAGACAAAGCATGAGGCAAAGCTGAACCTGAAGCCAGAGGTCTTGGCTGTGTCCCTCTCTTTCAGCAGGAAGAGCTGAAGAGACAAATGACACCTGTCAGCAGATCTGTCACCTGCAGTTTATTAGCCAAATAGCCACATAGACCAAGTTGATATCCAAACACTATGAAGCATGGATGGAACTGTGATCGTTAGACTAAAGCCATGCTGAGCACAGGGCTCCAAGTCTGGTCCAAAATAAACAATTAATACATCCTCGTTGTTCAGTAGCATCCATCCAATCAACACTGGCCATCTTTAAAAGAAATGTAGAACGTCTACTATGCAATCTTTCTTGGGCATAATAAGAATTATGAAGAGATTTCCTTATGCAGGGACAAGCATAGATTTAACTGTCTACTGGAGTGTGCTAAGCTCTGTAGCACCCACAGGTCTCGTGTAGATATTTAAATGTAATAATTGAACAAAATAAGATAAAAATTAAGCTCAGATTGCACATTCAGTTGGCCATCAGTCACAGGTGATTCTCGTGATCTGCCCCTGGCATCACAGTTGATAGGGACTGGCTTCTCTCTCATTATCTTCGTGCACCTGTTGGGGTAAATGTTATCGTGAAACTCAGCGCTGCCTCCTAGGCCAACAGATTGACTTCAATTGCTAAGATAACATTGCAATCCATTCCACATCTTGTAATTAGCTTGTAGTGTGTTTCAGCCACTACTTAGGGGTGCTGGAGATGATTCATGGTGAAGCATTTGCTGCAAAAGTGTGAGGCCTGAGTTCAGATTCCCCGGAACCCACAAAAAAGCAAAGTGTGGTGGCCCTCTGATCTCATGAGACAAGACAGAGGGCAAACCCCCAGGAAAACCCCAGCATCTCCCAGGACAGTCAGCCTGGTGTGCGCACTGGTAACCAACAAAGAGACCTGCCTTAAACAAGATGGAAATGAGGACCAACATCTGATGCTGTCTTCTGACATCCACATGCACACTGTAACATGTGAGCACACACACATATGCAGAGGGAAAGAGGAGAGAGAGGAATGCACATGCACACAACTAGAAATTAAAATCAGTCTTTGAAAAAAGAAAGTATTGGGGGAAGAATAATGGTCATAAAAAGCAGACTAAACAAATGCAATGTATATTGTAAAGAAATGAAAGAAATAGAAATAACATGTAAAATAGAAACAAAATACCTTATATGGCAGAAGTCTGGAAACACACCAGAACATACCCACCTCCAAGGAATGTATGAAACTTGACTTTCTCATGCCTGTCAATCTGTGGGAAAGAATCTGGCAATCTTCTCTAATGCTATATACCTATATGACATAGGGATTTGGTCAAAATGGCAAGACATACTTTGTGTGGAGCATCATAAAACCAATCTTTCTTATCACACACATATCCATTTGTGGGTAGATGAGAGCTTGCTGTGCAGAGCGGATGAAGGGTGTTTGAGAGAAGACTGCACACTTAAGATCAGACCTTGGAAACATGGCTCTAGTTCTGATTTAATGCCAGCTCCATCAGAAGCAAGCTTGCATCTACACTGCACGAATGATAATGTATGTCTTAATGGCCTGAGCATTTTACCTCCCTGTGTTTTTTTTTTTTAAATCAAATTCAACTCCATGTCTGGCTTTTTTAGAATACTATATATATTTAGTTTCACTTACAGGCAGCTGCATGAATTAGAAAAAGCCTCAAACTCAAAAGCAATCCTATCTTAATTTTTAAATTTTATTAGAAAAAAAATGAGCTGCCCAGCTGCAAAGTGGTGCCGTTATTCCGCTGTGCAGTGCGCACTCTGTCTCACTTAGCCCGCCCTCCTGCCTCACAAAGAAGAGAGAAGTCAGCTGAATTCCCCAAAGGAGATCATTTCTCCTCACCTTTCTCTCTGTGTGTGAAGCATTTAATTTGGGGGTGTTAATTATACTTCTCATTGAAATTAATTTTTATTTTACTTAAGTTCTTTTGGTTCTTGTTAATATTAATCAGCTACAGGGCCATTTGGTAAAATATAATTAACTGGTTTTTAGGGCTTTAATTTGCTTCTCTTTGATGTGGATATGGTGGGTTTGCTCTTGTGTGGTACGTGGTTGGTAGGTCTGAACATCTGAACTATATATCATGGCAAGTATAAAAAACAGAGTACATACTGGAAACATGACGAATTCAGTTATGAAATCCACAGTGATCATAATAATGACTATGGTGGTTAATATAAGTGATCAACTTGACAGGTTCTACATCACCTAGGAGACAAGTCTCCAGGCATGCCTATGAAGAATTATCTTGATTCAGTTCATTGAATTGGGAAGACTCCCTCTAGCTGTGAGTTGTACCATTCCCTGAACTTGGATTCTTGATTGCATAAGAAAGGGGAAACTTGGGGGCTGGAGAAAGGGTTCAGGGGTTAAGAGCACTTTCTGTTCTTGCAGAAGACTAGAGTTTGGTTCCCAGCACCAATGTGAGTGGCTCACAAAGGTCACTAGCTCTAGGGAATCTGACTCCCCCTTCTGGTCTCCATGGGCACTGCACACACATGTGTGCATATACACATATAACACATAAATAAAAATAAATGGTTTTTGCAACACCAAAGTGGGAGAAAGTTAGCTAAGGGGAAAGTTTGTTATTTTCTTTTTCATGACTACAGATGCAATTTGATCAGCTGCCTCGTCCTCCAGCCATCTTGACTTCTCCACCATGATAGGCTATACCCCTGAATTTGAACCAAAATAAATCCTTCAATTTCGAAGCTGCTTCTTCCCGGGGCATTTTATCACAATGACGGGAAAAGTAACTAAGATAATGTTCAAAGTAAGCCTAGCTTTGGAGACTTGAGAGGAAGGAATTCATGGAGATCATAGAACATCTAATGACGGCTTCTCCTTGGTCCATTATGGGCAAAATAAACACAACATCTAGGGAAGATATCGTCTAAGCTCCTAAAATGGTAAGTTCTTTCTCAGCTATAAGGAAAACTCAAATCCAGCCATGGTAAGGACAGCGAAGCCAAATCATGTGGGAAAGTTACAAACAGTTGAAAATTAAGCAAATTAATTTATTTATTAATTTATTAATTAATGCAGCCATATTTTTTAAAGAAAGCATCCACTTGGTTCCTTGGGTTTGGGTTCCTGTAGTATCCCTTCCTTATATGTCTCTCCCCGCCTACCTCCCACCACAGAACTGCAGGATGTCTCTCTCCCTCTGACATATCCACTATGCTGCGATTTGGCCCTTTAAGATGCAGTGATGACAGTGAGGTCCCACAAGAGCTGCTTTGTAAGCTTTGTTGGCTTCTTGCATTGTTCCTGCAGAGGTCACTTCATAGCACTGTCGTCTGGAAACAACACGGCCATTACATTCATGAACTCACAGCAGATGCCATCATCATCTCAAGACCCACATGAGGTCAAGCTAAGCAAACTTCTGGAAAGAAACCCACCCCTGACTTAGGAGCTATTGGCAACTGATGGCTTCTGAGGGAAGGAGGATCATTCTCCCTTGGGAGTATAGACACTGGCAGGTTTCCCACACTCCTACAGATGAGCCCATACCCACGCACCCATGGGCAACACTACATGGACTTGGTAGATTGTTGAACAAGAAGAACAGCATCAGCAACAAGAGGAGGAGACGATGATGAAGTGGGGAGATGGACATGGGAGAAGATGTGGGGAAACTAGAGGGGTGTGAAGGATGGGTACTATCATAGTTCTTTGTCTCCACAAATGAAATTCTCAAAGAATTAACTTTTAAAGCCCTTTCTGCTTTTTGAGAAGGAAGAAGAATCATTTCCTATCTGGATGAAGGTGTGCAGTTGTAAACCCTCAGTCTTGACTCACGCCTTTGGGGAGAAGCCTGGGGATACTAGAGAAATGTGGTGGGTGTGGCAGAGTTTGTGCCCCACTGTTGCTCCTCAGTTGCTATCGAACGAGGCACTAAGTATGTCTGGAAGGTTCTATAATATTGGTGCACACCTGAGGAGCCCCTGCTGTTCCAATACAGAGGTGGGACCAATAGGCCAGAAAGCACCCAAGGGACAGAACTGCATAACTGGCCATCCACTCTGAGATGACAGGCGATGTCTGACTGTGGCTGGGTATGAGCAAATATCTGAAGAAAGTATGAATGTTCCTTTTTTCAATTTTGGTGTTATTTACATAAATATATCATTTATCAAGATTAATTGAATTGAACACCAAATATGAGTGGATTTTTCTGCATGTAATTTTATGTTTTGTTTCTTTGTTTCTTGCTCATTTGAGTCAGGGTTTCTCTATATATCCCTGCCTAGCCTGGAGCTCGCTATGTAAACCAGACCGACACTGAATTCATGAGATCTGCCTGCCTCTGCCTTCCTAGTGCTGGGATTAAAAGCGTGCATCATGACGCCCAACTCCTGGCTGTAATTTGTTGAACAAGCCTTGTATTTTGCTTATATATAATGGACAAAATTTGAGGAAATATGCAATCAACCCTGTGCTTCTGAGATATTTAGTGAGACTTTAAGGTATCCAAAATACTGTTTTAAAGGGAGAGGGAGTTCTTGTTCCTGTTTGTGCAGGCTGAGTACCTCACAGCTGGGCAGCAACAACAGGGAACCAATCAGCTACATAGCAATGGATTTGTGCCTTCTATGGATGTGCAGCATGCAGCCAGCATGGCTGTAGCTGGTGGTCCTCTATAGAGTCCTTTACTGGAAGGAAAAAGAAGAGAAACAATATTTCTAAGCCATCCTGCTAGGTTGGAGACCCAGTTGATCTTTGTTTGACAGGAAGTATTTATCTGAGTTCCGTCCAAAAGAAGGCTTGAAGGCTCATGGGGTTATATTGTGGCTCAAGGTAACTTTTCCAACCAGGACTCAGCATCAATTTAAAATGCAGTACAAAACTAATAGGACCCACTTGAGATTGTGTGTCCTGTATGGAACCAGTGCTCCCTTGAACCTATGACTGCTTCTCTTCTTTTTCCCTTTCTGGCACAAGACTGAGAGACCCAGGTACATTCTTTGTGTTTCAATTGTGCTATCAATAAAAATAAAGAGGGCAGAATAAACTCGGCTCCTTGGAGCCCAGCTTGTCCTTGGAGGCCGCAGATTGAAGACTCTGCAGTGAGACTTATGATCCACAGCCCAGCATCCTAACGTCTACCCAAGTCAGCTGTGAACCAGACACTGCCGACTGCCCACAGCCAATCAGGGACAGAGTGAAGAAACAGCCATGGAGTTGAAAGAAGGGGGGGTCTTCTCTAGAGTCCTCAGATGCCCATTGCACATTTAACTGCAAAGGTCACCAAGAATAGATGCCGCTTGTGACATCTGAGAGATTACCCAGCCACAAGGTTAATGGTGTGACTCTGCCTACAAGCTACTCCTGACAGGAAGTGTCTAATGTGCCCAATAGAAGGCATGAAAGGTTACGTGGGTACTCTCTGGGTCAGGTACCTTCTCCAATAGGTACCCAAAATCAAATATAAAATGAAATATAAAACAAATGGAAGACATTTGCTCATTTGAAGACAGCTACTTGGAGAACTTCCCGCTCCAGTGGGCAGAGGAAGTGGAAAACTCCAGGGACAGTGCTTTAAAAAGCAGAAAAATTAATAAATAAGGGTAACAGTAATGTCATCTTCACACCTTCCATCAAGATAAGCTTCATTAATATATACTGTCACTACGAAAGAATTGTGGTTCCCCAGACTGGCTAAGGCTTAGATAACATCTTATCACCTGCCTAGTAGAAAGATGACCCAACAATTCCCACATGAATGCATGCACACACACACACACACACACACACACACACACACATCCTGCTGACTCCATTTAATGTCTGTCACCCCCGTGTGTGTGTGCATGTGTGTGTGTATACCCTACTAACTCCATATGATGTTGCTCATGTGCACCTGTGTGTGGTGTGCACCTGTGTGTGCACCTGTGTGTGGCTGACCACTGTGAATGACAGAATAACCCATCAAAGAACTCAGCCCTAGGAAACTGATTCTTCCTCTAAACAATAAACAGTCAACAGAGAGAAGAAGCAAGGATGAGTCCACTAGGCTACCCACTGCCTCTCTTGTGATTGGCAGGTCAGTGGCTATCAGCTTTTCCTTACAACTCCTCCCCACTATCTCTTGTCCCAAGTCTTCACTAAGATCTAAAGATGCCATACATGGAGGACCCTGGCACAGTAGCTCTCATCCGGAGGCTAGAGGAGAAACAAAGATACTTATTTGCATTTTATATCTGTTTATGCAGCACATTCCACCAGAGTCTAACTCCACCATGGGGGCATGCTCACCATTTAACTTAAGCATGCCCTCCGCAGATGGTGGCAGAGAGAGAAATAAGAGGATGTTTCAACGCTGGGGACTTTCAAAACCATCCCTGTTTGGGTTACTAAACACTGCTAGGAAATGCTTCCCAGAATATTTTTGGTTTCATCAACTGCACAAAGATCTTAAGGGACCTATGGATGAAAGCTCACAGCTGTACCGAGTGGTGAATGATACCGAGTCGCTCAGAACAGCACAGGAGCACGCAATTCTCTGACAGAATTAAAAGAAAAGATAACGTGCCTTCTACTTCTGCACAAGCTCCTCAAATTCTAGACATCTGTTTTATTAATCAGGAAGTGTTAAAAGGGTGCCATGAAAAGATGAATTGAATTAAAACCAAAAATAAAAAAAAATCAAGATTTGGAAGTGCAAGCGTAATGGGGAGAAAAGTAAGTCCTGCTGTACTGCTACAACTCTGTCTCTAATTTTTGTGACTGTGTGCATGACGTTACGTTCCTCCCTGGCTTCATATGTGAAATCCTGTCGCTCTGGCAAGTGGAATCAAAGCTCTCTAAGAGGGGGAAGGAAGGCCCAGGATTCTGTTACAGAAAGAAGAGTATAATTTAAAGATAGATAACCTTCCTCCTCACCCTTTGAGGCTGTGTAAGTCTATAAATCCAAGTGTGACATGTAAGGACACTAAGAAAGCAGACTCCACCACACACAGTTGTAGCCAGATTGTCATTTAGTTTTTCAAATATTCTACTCAATGTTTAATGCATCTGCCATTTTGCAGAAGCCCCTCCCTCCACAGGGCAGTGTGCCACATGGCTTAGCATGAATAGGGATAGGGTACCTGACTTTGAAGCCCCCTCCCAAAACACAGCAGAAAACACACCAGAAGCCAGGGACCAAGGCTCCAAACAGACATAACTGCATTTCTACTTGAAGTGGTTCAATCAGATAATTCTTAAACCAAAAATCTTACTCGGAATTAATTATTTTGAAGGCTAGGTCCCCTGTGGATTGGTTATTCTGTGATTCAGGGATGGGAAAGAAAGTTAATAGCTTTCTAATTATGTCAAGTTTCCATTTTAAAAATCTGGTTCTCATTTATGAGTCTGTCAGGGGATTATCAAGCTACTTGGTCTTGGCTCTTAATTCATAGAGCAAGAATAAATTAATGCAGATAAGGTCTTACTCTCTTAAATTACTACTTTGTAAGTTGAAGCAATTAAACTCATTTACTTCTATTGAAATTGTTAATAAACCCATTTAACAGAAATCTGACTATCTATGAAGGATTCAGTAGTTTTCATGCAATAACCTAGTGCAGATTGGACCCCTAACTTACTGTATCAGCTACATTGAGATTAAAAACAAAAATGAATACATTCAACTCAAAGTATTCCAAGTTTAATTTCATGGCCAATTTTGTTTTTTAATTCACCAAATCTACACTTTTAAAGATTTATTTCTTTTTATTTTATGTGTATAAATGTTTTGTTTTCCTGTATGTGCATCATGTGTGCACAGTGCTCACATAAGTCACAACAGGGCATCAGATCCTCTAAAACAGTAGTTACAGAAGGTTGTGAGCCACCATGTGTTGATGAGAACTGAACAGGTCCTTAGAAAGAGCAGTCAATGCTCCTAACCACCAAGCAATCTCTTCAACTCCAAATCTTTATTTTTGATATATTTAAAGTGTCAACCAATCATCATTCTGTGGATGAATGCAATGAACTCTTTTCCTTTCTCTGCAGTCCCCAATCATCATTACTTGGATGTCCAAAGTGAAGTTGGGCATATTATGCTATGTTGAGTAGAGGGATTTCCCATGCCATGAGAGATGGGCGGTAGCCCCTCAAACCCTAGCTCAACTTTATCTATAGCTACCAGATAGGGGTTAAAGTTAGCCTCAACTGGAATGGGGAAAGGAGATGAATACCTGACTGTATGCATGTACCTGTGTAAGTATTTGATAGTCTCCTCATTGTTATGACAAAATGCCTGGCAGAAGCACTTTTGAAAGGAAGGTTTTGGTTCTGACTCGTGATTTAAGAAGGCAAACTGTCCTTCACTGAGGGAGGAAAGACGATGGGAGCTTGAAGCAGCTCATCACACTGCACCCCCAGCCAGAAAGTAGAGCGATTACCACTAGCAGCCTTCTGGCTTCTTCCTTTTTTCCTCTTTTTTATTCAAACCAGGACCCCAGACCATGAAATGGTGCCACACAAATTCAAGTTAAATCTTCCCTCACAAGTTAATCCTCTCTGGGGGAAAGCCTCATAGACATGCACAGACACATGACTCCTTGATGATTCTAATCCATCCAAGCTGACGGTGAAGTTGAGCATTCATAGCACGCATGACTGTGTTGTATGTACCTTCAACTGTACCCAACTGAACAGAGAGACTACAAAGATGGAGATGGAAAGAAAAAAAGTGTGGCTATTGCTGCTCTACTTTTGCTGCTGTGATAAATTACCCCAACAAAAAGCAATTTAGGAGAGAAACATGCTTGTTTTAGCTTGGAATTCCAAGTTATATCCCATCCTTGTGGGGAAGCCGAGATAGAAACATTAAACAGCTACTCACATCACAGCCACAATCAAGAGAAGAGAGAAATGGATCCAAGCATGCTCACACGCTCGCCTGTGCGGAGTCTAACTTTTCCAGTCTTCTCCAGTTTAGGGTCCTCTCTGCCTAGGGAATGGTGCTACTCACAGTGGACTGGATCTTCCCACACCAGCTAATGTAATTACCACAGTCCCCCAAAGACATGCCCACAGGCCAACCCAAGGCAGCCAACCCCTCATTAACACTCTTCCCAGTGATTCTAAGTTGGGAAAAATCAGCAATTAAAGCTAACTGGTATAGTTGCATATCCGAAGAATCCTGAGGTGGGAGATGGGGGAAGGTTATTTTTATTTTTTATTTGTTTGTTTGGTTGGTTGTTTTCAAGCCAAACATAAGCCTTACCTGAGAAGTATCAGTCTCAAAATTTGCTCTGATTTATGTTTCCCCTCTCTGGCTCTTCCACATAGTCACTTCAGCATTGACACAATGAAACATGACTGGACGTCGTGACATGTCTCACACATTCAACAAATATTTACTGAGACCTGACTCTGCCCAAGCACTGTTGTAGATTTGTGAGAAAGCAATGAATCAAACATCTCTGTTGTCAGTGGACACTGCTCTATCACAGACTGGACTGCAACCCGCAAAATAAACAGATGGGTGTATGTTGGGCCTGGAAATAGTACATGCTAAGAAGAAGGATTGCATTGTCAGCGGCTGAGAGTCTTTCTGAAGAGCAACTAGTATTGCTGGGGTGGCACATTGGTCAGGGTTCTCTAAGGAGCAGAACAAATAGAATAAACATATATTGTAAAGGGGATTATAAGATTGTCTTACACTAGAAGGACTGAGTGGCCCAACAGTGGCTTTCTGCATAAGAGAAGCTGAGAACCCAGCAGTCGCTCAATCCATAAAGCTAGACTCCTCAGCCATTCCTATGTAGGTGCTGAAGGCTTGGAGGATTCCTGGAGAGCTGCTGGCCTTCAGTCCACAACAGACACACTCACCAGAAGGATGCAAAGCCAAGCAAGCAGCACAGGTTTCTCCTCTGACCTCATTCCTGGGCTGCTTCTAGACAGCGCCAGAAGGTCTTTTTCTGTGGGGAGGTCCTCCTTTCTGCAGTTCATCCATCCTGGAAATGCCACCACAGAGATGTCAAGAGGCCTGTGTCTCAGATGATTCCAGATCCAGTCAACCTGACAATATTCACCTCCACAGATGGTCAAACAATAGAGGGCAAAAAGAAGTGCAAGACTATTTCCAGGAGCAGTCAGTCTTGCCTGCATCTTATCATTGACCCAGCAACCACTCAGTGAGACAGACTTGTCCTCTGTCCTTCCACAAGATTAGGGAAGGAGGAGAGACAGATTAGGAATTTTCAGGACTATAGTTTGGGGCTGTTCCTACCAAAGGGGACTCATGGGTTAAATATGGGAAAAATATATATTTTTTTTTTTTTTGGTTTTTCGAGACAGGGTTTCTCTGTGGTTTTGGAGCCTGTCCTGGAACTAGCTCTTGTAGACCAGGCTGGTCTCGAACTCACAGAGATCCACCTGTCTCTGCCTCCCAAGTGCTGGGATTAAAGGTGTGCGCCACCACCGCCCGGCGAAAAATATTTTTTTAAAAGCACCACAGATAGTTCTTGAGTGTCAACCTTGCAGGTAATGACGTCATGTCAGAATGTCAGAAGGTTGAACATGCCTGGTTGAGGCACCACAGCTGATCCATCCAAGGATATCTTGGTTGCTACCAAGTATTGGCAGTTGTGAATGAAATTGAGATATATATCTTTCTCAGGGGGGAGGTCCTGCTTCCTGAATTAATTTATTCCAGCAATGCCTTCACAGAGCTGTCAAGAGGCATGTATCTTAGCTGATTCCAGACAAACACACACACACACACACACACAGCAGGGGGTGCAGGTAAAGATATAGATAGAAATACATGCATACATACATACATACATGGATACATACATACCTTCAGGTTTCTGTATGGATGTGAGTTTTCACCAACTGCTGGAATGTATAGTGAGTTTATAGCTAGTTTTCTGAGAAATCACTAAACTACTTTACAAAGTGTCTGAACTTTTTCATTTCCATCCTCAACGAATGAGAATTATTGCTATTTTTCATCCTCCTCGGCATTTGAAAAATACCACAAAAAATTTAAGTGCCATAAACTCTTTCATTATCTGATACATCTCTCAGTACAATTGTTTCTCTGTATGGTCTTCATCCTTTGTCTCGATACTGATTTTTTTCCACACCAAATAAATTTATAATATGACTTTCTATGAAAAATGAAAACAAGCCAATTTGGCTTACTGTACTGTGGCTTGTAGAAATTTGAGCATGTTAGTGTTTGCTTTGGGCGCTGTTGTTAATCTAGATTGGATCCGTCTCCAAAATCCATTATTTGAACTACCAGAGGATTACTGTCAAATCAAGGCAAAGCACTCTCGAGTCAATTCAAGTTTTTCCAATAGATATGAAAGATGAGGAAGAATGTTTCTACATTCTGCTGCTAGCTGCATTCATGGCCTGTCTCACATGCTGTTCTCACTACCTTATTGCAGAAGTGGGGAGGTTGGATTAAGGCTGAAGCATCTAGGAAAACAGAAGATCTTAGCTCAGATCAAGGAAATAAACCCCGCGTGAACATTGAACGCTATGATTTTGCTGACTTTAGAAGAAATGAATTTTGCTGCTCAGTGGCTCATTAAGAGGTCAATGAGCTATGCTATTGCCTCTGTGTGGAGTGTTCCTCTTCCCAAACGGCTCCTTCTTATTAAAATTTCTTCCCATGCCTGGAGCTGTAGTCCTTATACCTTCCTTACAATAGCCACTCCCAAGTATTTCTTAATTGAATGACATGATTTCATCAGCCTGATAAAAGCACAGCTAGCCTGAGATGTCCCCAGTACGTATGTTTTTTGTCTATCTTTATTTTTTTTAATGTATACACAATATGTATGTTTTCATATATATCTGTGTGTCTGTGTGTTTGTGTGTACAACCATGTGTGCACTTTCCTCAGTGAGCAAATGGCTTTTGTGATAGAACATAGGCTGGCATTGCAATGACCTTGCCCTGGTCACAGAGTTAACTAGCCCAGAGTCACTACACAAAAATACAACATTCAATCATTACTGTATTGGGTTCATGGAGTTCTGTTGTATAACATCAACATGTGGGTTCTTATTGTTTAATAAAAACTTAAATGTGGATCATGTATACACAGAGAAAGACCAAAAATGCCTCCCCCACCACGCCATTGAGTCTTACACCCAGGGGGAAAAAAATTAACATTGAGAATTTTCTGTAGCGTGGATGCTTTTCCTCCACAGGAAGAGTGGGAATTTTCCTCTCCCACAAATGACACGAGCTATTTAGAAAATGATTTAAAAGGAAGGGGGCATCTTACACTATTGCCAATAACAGTTAGCAAGTCTCATTAATGAGATACACTGATGGGGAAATCACTACAATTCTACTTCGCAGCAAAATACTGTAATTAAGCCATTGTGTGTCTGTGTTATTTAGCAAATGAATAATTGTACCGTGCCCCTGAGACTTACTGCTGCTTTGGAGCATCAGCCTAATATGGTTGCCGTCTTGTCTACAGCTCACTTAATGAGCAATAGATTCTGAGTCATGTCCAAGGCACTTGACTGCTTTCTACAGGCAAATAGCCTGACAACAGAAAAGACTCAGTGTGCTGAAAGTTACAGAACACTGATAAAGATTTAAATTACGTTTAACTCTTTAAAAGGGTGTTATTAGTTTGGAAAGGGTCAGTAGACATCTTGTATCTGCCGGGATTCATGCTGAGTATTAAGGATCTAAATACCACAGCCCTGAGCCTGGGAAAGTATTTACAAAGAAATCATGAAAACAACCAGGACAAATGGCAGTGTCATTGTCTGACAATGTCTGGCCATTGTCCATAACTTCTGCTCTTTCCACATTCCAAAATGACTTTATTAGGGACGCACCTGACATGCTGGGCTTCCATCTAAAAAATGGAGGAAGCAAGTACCTAGTACTTGGGTAGCTCAAGCAGGAGGATAGAAAATTCAGGGCCAACTAGGAGCGTGCAGAGATGGCTCAGCAGGCAAAGGCATTTGCCACCAAGCTAACAACCTGAGCTCTAGTTCTGACCCACAAGGGGGAAGGAGAGAACTGGCTCCCCAAAGTTATCCTCTGTGTATCATGGCATGCATGGGCTTGCAGGCTCACACACTGTAAATAAAAAATGAATGTCTTTTCAAAACATACTCATCTCATTGCTTTTAATTATGTGTAGTGTGTGTGTCTGCCTGTTGGTATATGTGTATGAATGCAGGTATCCACAGAGGCCAGAGGCATTAACAAAAAGAAAGGAAGAGAAAGAGAGAAAGCAGGGAGGGAGGGAGGGAGGGAGGGAGGGAGGGAGGGAGGGAGGGAAGGAAGGAAGGAAGGAAGGAAGGAAGGAAGGAAGAAAGAAAGAAAGAAAGAAAGAAAGAAAGAAAGAAAGAAAGAAAGAAAGAAAGAAAGAGAGCAGTCAGGCAGCAGTGATAGCATGGGCTATACACTGAGACCCAAGACACAAAGTGAGAGAGGAACTGGGGTGGAACATCTTTGCAGCTACCCATGGCTCTTTTTCCTTTGTACTTACCTGGAAGATCCTGAGGTCAGCAGGACAAATAGCTTCAGGTTCCTCTTTGCCAGTGGAGGGATGGTGAGCTGACCTTCTAATAAGGTCAAGGTTGGATTTCACTGAAGTCACCTTCCAACTCTTTACTGAACTACCTAAGGCTGAGCATCAGGTTACTTGGCCTGGAAAGAACGAGTTTCCCTCAAAGCCCATGCATGGCAACACGGGCCCCTAGGGGGATCATCTCAGGCTCCTTCTTCTATTGACTCCAGACTCTCATACAGAGGAGTCAAAATGTAGAAAGGGCTGTGCAGAATTTTCTGGGCATGAGTTGTGTTAAGAAAAGATGAGTCATTAAGGAATAAAAAAGAGCCACATATTGGTCTGTTTAGTAGGTCCCCTCCTGTGGGTCAGAGCTAGCACAGCAACCTTAGCAAGCACATGCTATGAGGTGTTTGAACCGCTGCCTTTTGTCTGTAGCTATTGGGACCCAGAGTAGAGTTCTTATCTTAGAACAGGAGGTCTACACAGGGACCACAGTCACCTACCTCAGGTACCCAAGACTGAAGGATACCGTTTCCTTACATTGCTTCTTCACTACGTAATTACATCTAAAATGAGGAGTGAAGCACAGAGCCCTGTAAAGTTTAGCTACCCTCATGCAGGCCCAGGACTAACACAGAGGCATGGCATGCATAGGCAGGCATGCAGTCAAGGGGTGCGACCGCTCACAACAAGGGGAACTTATAGCTGGGCAGCGGTGAGGCACAGATTTAATCCCAGCACTTGGGAGGCAAAAGCAGGCAGATCTCTGTGAGTTCAGTGCCACCCGGGTCTACAATGTGAGTTCCAGGGCAGTCAGAACTGTTATATACAGAAACCCTGTCTAGAAAAAAAAATCAACAAGAGGGCCTTATAAGACTTGTGTTCTTTGACTCGGATTACTCCTCTAGTGAGTTTGAGGCCCCGAGAGCAGTGGCCAAGTGAAATCAGTAACACTGGCTTGAGGAGGCTTTTGACCAGCTTTTACAGGATCTTGCCTACAGAGTTTTGGTGCACAGAGCTCTGGGTTGCATGACACCATCCAGAAGCTGTGCTGCAAGGGTCTTGACCCAAAAAATTAAGAAATCCAGAGAGGCTCCTGGAAGAGATGAGGTCTACCTATTACATGTCCCTGTCACACAAGAGGACTGTCATCCAGAGAGTCTCAAAGTGCTAAGGCCATTGGGGTGTTTCATGGCTAGAATAAGACTTATGTATAACAAGCAGATAGTGAGCCTGGCTTTAAAGGGTGTTCAAAGCAGAAGGAGATACACAGATGAAATCTGTTTATTTTGAGTTTATATTTAACATTTGCATTGGAAATGAAAGAAACTTGAGTTGGGCACCAGCAGGATTCTCCCTTACTTAGACTCAGCTTACTATAAATTAAGCCATCGAGGGTTAATAGACAGGACTTCCTTTGGGTAGGTGTCCCTACAATGGGTCTTTGTAATTATCCACTTGACACAATCTGGAATCACCTTGAAGGGCCTCTCAATGAGGGGCTGTCTAGATGAGACTGGCTATGGGCACGTGTGGAGGAGGTTATTTTGACTGCGTTCACTGAGGTTGGAAGGCTTGCCCACTGTGAGCAGTGTCAGCCCCTAGCACAGAAAATGAGCTGAGCATTTCTGTGCAGTCATTCATCCCTCTCTCAGCTTGTCAGCGGACGTCATGTGACGAGTCCTCTCAAGCTCCTGCTGCTCTGATTCCTCTGCTAGGATGAATTATAACCTGGAATTGTGAGCTGAAAGGAACCTTTCATTTTTCCTTACATTGCTTTGGTCAGGGTCTTTCATCCTAGCACCAGTGAATGAAACTAAGACACTCCCCTAAACTGCGCATTCGTGAATCCTCTTTGTCTTTTCTCTTCTGTTCGAGGTCAGTGCGCATGGGGAGTGTGATAGAAAACCATCCGATGACACAGACAACCGGGTTTGTTCTCCTGTCATAGCTCCTGCTGCCATGTCCACCCTGCCTTGATGGCCTCATCCCTGGGGAACTTAAAGCCGGACTAAACTCTTTTCCTATAAGTCACCTTGGCCCTGGTGCTTAATCACAGTGACAGAAAGTAACTAATATGTGCATCATGGGAAGCCTACAATTCCCTGCATGAAATACCTTCACTTCCCAATCCTTAAAAGCAGGCTCTATTCCTACAAGGTCTCCTCAAAAAGCTCAGAGTAGAATTGAATCTTGAGGAAGAGTTTTCCTGCCCCCCACAAGTGTGAGTAAGGCAACAATAAAGCAGCCTACTTCTAAATCTACCTTTGAATATACCTTAAGCCAGGTATAAACTGCCTAATGCACACAAAGGATAATGCCTCCTTGTCCAAAGGAAAGAGTAAGTAGTTAGCTTGTTTACAAAACTCACTGTGTGCTAAGCAAAGAGAATCTAAAAGCCCAGCTGTAGGTAAGGGAGATTGATTCTCACTTGTCTCCGGCTGCAGAGACAAGGAGTTTAAGACACAGAAGGAGACTTTGACATCATATAAGAACTAGTGTTGATGTCCCCAATGGTGACTTACAGTTTGCCACCTCAAATGACAGGGGTGAATTTTACACACTCAGAGTCTTGTATCCCAACTAAAGAAAGAAAGGCTTCATGCTTTCCTATTGCCCTCAGAGACCGGGAAGATACCTTTTAAAAAACATAATTGTAGGTTGAAAGGTATATCACCCACCAGGAAGATAGCATAGGCTGTGACACACTGATACAGAAGACAGGGGATGCCAGATTGTTAGCACCCTCAGGGACTCTCAGGGTTAATAGATGCTAAAGAGGTGGTTCAGTGGTTAAAGACCTCACTACACAAGCATGGGGTCTAAAGTTCAGACCCCCAGAAACTGTAAATATAAGGGGTGCATCTCGGCCTGCTTGTACTTCCAGCCTCAGAAGATGGAGACGTTATTCCCAGAACAAGCTGGCTAGAGTTTATTGGCAAGCTCTTGGTTTGAGAAACTCCACCTGGAAGAGAGATCAAGGAGATTCCCAGCATCAACACGTGCACGCAAAGGGAGAGAGATGTGGTCTGTGTTTCTGCATATAGGGATTTCTCTGTGCTCTTGAGCTCTACATCACCTCACCCTTCAGTTCCCAAAGCAATCGAAGGGAATAAAATAAAAGGGCAAAGAGCTTCATTTTGTTTTTAATTAGTGTATATTCATTGGGCATGATTTTGGGTTTCATATGGACATTTTCATAATCATATGCTTATATTTGACCATACTTTCCCAAACTCCATCTCCCCCTTTTATTTCACCTAGTATAATAATCTCCAGTAGCATCTATTTCCTTGCAGATGACATAATTTTACTGTCCTTTTCAACTAAATAAAATTCTGTGATAACCACATTTTTTTAAAATCAGGTCATCTATTGATGGACACTGAGGTTGAGTGTTTGTTTGTTTGTCTGGTTGGTTTTTATTGAACTATACATTTTTCTCCACCCACCTCCCTTTCTCCCCTTTCCCTTTCTACCCTCTCACATAACCCGCATGCTCCCAATTTATTCAGGAGATCTTGTCTTTTTCTTCTTCCTATGTAGATCCATGCATGTCTCTCTTAGGGCTAGCTTTGTTGCATAGGTTCTCTGGGGCCATGGACTGTAGGTTTGCTTTTCTTTGCTTCTAATCTAAAAGCCACTTATGAGTGATTAAGTCTTTTTTTACTTATTTGTCTTTCTGGGTCTGAGTTACCTCACTCAATATAGTTTTTTTCTAGATCTAGGTTGAGTCTCATGCTTGACTTTTGAGAGTTTTGCTGCAATAAATATAAACCTGGTAGTATCTCCAGTGTGCAGAACTGGGGTCCTTAAAGTAAATTCCAAGGAGAGAGATAGCTGGATCATGTGGTCTACTTCTAGTTTTCTGAGGAACCTCCACGCTGGTTTCTATAATGTCTAGGACATTCTCATTCTAGTCCTCAGTACAGAACTGGCTCTAGCAGGCTGTGGGTTTTTCACTGGGTGACTCCTCTCGACTTCTGACTCTTGGAGCCCACGAGTCTTAAGTTCTACTTTTTGCACAGTTAAATACATAGACAGCTCCAGATGTATAAATGTTTCACATGAGACTGAAGTAAACATCCGTCCAGGCCCGCAATAACCCTAGGGGTTCTGGTTTCCTTTCTGTTTAGAGACAAACATCAGGACCAAAACAACTTTGGGGAAGAAAGGATTTCTTTAGCCTACACTTTCAGGTCATGGTCATCATTGACGCAAGTCAGGGCAAGAACCCAAATAGGAACATGAAGCAGAAAGCATGGGGGAATGCTGCTTGATGACTTGATCAAATGCTAGTGCTTACCTAGTGTCCTAGTTAGGGTTTTATTGCTGTGAAGAGACACCATGACCATGGCAATTCTTATAAAGGAAAACATTTAATTAGGGCTGGCTTATAGTTCAGGGTTTTAGACAATTATCATAACGGCCTGATATGGTGGTATGCAGGCTGATGTGGTACTGGAGAAGAAGCTAAGAGTTCTACATCTTGATCCTCAGGCAGTAGAAGGATTCTGTAACACTGAGCATGGCTTAAGAGCTTATGTGAGACCTCAAAGCCTGCCTCCACAGTGACAGGCTTCCTCCAACAAGGCCACACCTACTCTAACAAGACCACACCTCCTAATAGTGCCGCTTTCTATGGCCAAGCATTCAAACAGATGAGTCTTTGGGAGCATACCTATTCAAACTACCACACCTAACTTTCTGATTCATCCCAAGACAACCTGCCTCAGGAATGGTGCTTCCCACAGTGGGTTGGCTCTTCCCACATTAATTGATAACCAAGACAGTCCCCCACAGACATACCCACTGGTCTGTGTATGTAGATAATTCCTCAATTGAAGCTCTCCTCTCAGAGGATCTAGGCTGTGTCAAGCTGACATCAGGTGCATTTTAATTCCAGTCATGAGCTTTCAGCTTCCAAATAACACTTTCAAATCTGACCTTCTCAGTGGCTCTGGATGTATATGCCCGCCTGTCTTCCTAGCATGTCTATCCAGATGTCTTGACAGCCTCCCAAGCTAATAATGATCTTTAATGGACTTCTGGCTTTCCTTCCCAGAACAAGATGATTTTTTTCCTCTACAAATGAGCTTCCTTCCCCTTCTTCCCATCATACTGATCAAGTCCATGGAGTCACATCTAAGCCCTTTCCTCTTCCACCCTTTGTGGCTACTGAGCTGTTCCTGGCACTCTCTGCATGGCGTCATTCATACTCTGACCACATCCCTCCACCTAAACCACTGGAGCGCTCTTCCAGGTGGGCAGTTTGGGAGAAAGGAAGTTTGAAACTCATCGTGTGAGCAGAGCTTTGGACAAACAGACTCCAGTTCCCTCTGCTTGGTGCTATTTCCTGTGTCAGAAGTGAAATCAGCATACTGCAGGAAAGGGCGTGTCTGCGTTGAGATTGCACTAGATGCCTGGAAGAGAAAGTAAATTGCCTAAGCCTTTGTTTCAGTGGAGACTGAAACTGGCATTTTGCTGTTTAGTGCTGAGCCCCCAGGGACTGTGGGATGCCATCTGGAAAACCTGAGGGACAGTCAGAAACAGCCAAGGAGTAGACCTTAAATGGGCTTGTTTGGCAGCATCCACATCTCTTTGGGAAGAAATGAAGGTGCGAGGAGAAGTGTCAAGAAGAAACAAGCAGGAAATGTATAAAGTTTACCATGTGTCTTCTACACAGCAGGAGCGATTCTGGAGCTGGGAAGTCAAGTTCAAATACAGACTTAGCTGTCTGTGCTTCTCTGAGCCTCTACCTTTTCCTCTGTAGCTAAAGCTGATGTCGTTGGCTTCACTTGTGTGTCTGTGTTTGTTTGGTTTTGTTTTGCATGGCTTTGAGAATAATCAAACATGAGAGTAGCTGGAAAGCTATCCCTGATGGGCCAGACCTGTCTGTCACCTGTTTGGGTAACAACAGGTGGCTGGCCTGCTTGGGCTTGTTGATATTCTTCTTGCCTCGGTGCACACTTGCTTACCCTGGACTTGCAGAGTTGCAACAGACACAGAACAGCTGTCAAAGCTTGCAATATTTACATTCTAGACTCTCAAATGGGAACTCCTGTGCTGTAGGAAATCCTATAGCCAGTGCCTTTAAGTTACCCGCCCAGTTGGGTGTGGCCGCTTATACTATAAATGATGATGTAAAGCATGTTCCCTCTCTGTTCCCGCTGCGGGATTCCATTGCTGTTCCCTGTTCGAGTAGAGGACTGTGATCCTAAATAAATTATTATTATTATTATTTATTATTAAATAAATAATAAATTAATAAATTTAGTCTACCCCTAAATAAATAACCCTCTATTATACTCAATTCTGAGCTAGCTTGGGATTTCTTTTTAGTGTCTATCTTCACTCTCTCAACTTCTCTTGTCTAGCATAGGACCTGTTGCCCACAAAGAGATAAACAACTGAGCTGGGATCTGAAGGATGATGAACAGTTTATCTTTGGGCTCTGTGGGCACTATAGGCACACACATGCAAAACACACACACTTAAAAAAATTTTCAAAAATAAAATGTTGACCTGCCTTTAAGAATGGATCAAAGTGAACCCAGGGGTAACATCCAGGGAGAGTACATAAAGAATGATATTCACTGAGGTTCCTAAAAACCGACCTTTAAATGTCGACATTTATAAAACATTCCTGTGACAATGACAGTAAGAAAGGGAATTGGTCGTAAGTAGGCATCATGTTGCATACTTTTGTGACTCAAGACTATTAAGGAATAGTCTAACAACAAGATAGACCAACAACTGCCAAGGAAGCTGGGGACAAGGACACAGAGAGGAAGGCAGCATCACAGCATATGGATGTTCCCAGGAGAGAATGGGGCAGGTCAGGAATAACAGGCTAAGCAGATTGGCTACGCACCATTCCACGCTCATCTAATTCACAGTCTCCCTAGCTTAACAGAAAATAAAAACTTGCTTTGATTCCTTGACAAACAGCAAAGAAATCAAAGTGTGGAAAGCGTAGACAATCTTAATGAGATTTTTTTTAAAGGGTTAAAGACTCAAAGATGCTAAAATCACACGAGACATGAAATAAATGTAAATAATGAGAGACTCACCCACCTCAGGTTTCACCCATGTAATTATGTCTGTCCCGGTGTCTTAGTTTCACTAATGCTGCTTTTTTGTATAGATGCTAGATCTCATCAGAAATTTAATAAAAGCAAATAATGAGAGACTCAGTCTGTTTAGTTATCATCTATGTAATTATGTCTGTCTCGGAATCTTACTTTCACTAGACTTTTTTTTGTATGGTGTTGAAATTTTAATTGCATAAGAAGTGATGTGTCTCAAATCAATCAAGGACATAATCACAACCTCCCCTCAATTGCTTAGAATCTCTCCTGGATTAATTAATTCATGTAAATAGAAGCTCCCAAGAGGCTGGGCTCCGATTTCTGAATGCAACAGCACCCCCAAGCAGAACTTGGTTATCTTAATTGCATCTTGAGGAGGGGTTTGGGCAAGAGGAAGTCTGTGGCCTCCTTGAGGAGTCTATATTAAGGTTCTGATATTCTTCTACACTATTAAAAAAAAATACAAGCTTTTCTCTGTTGCTGTCCACTGTGCTTTTCTTTCAGTCTCTGCTCCCTTTTCTTGGACAGGGCTGGCTCTGCATGATGGATTTGGCCCCATGAGGAGATATGATTTGTTTTCTCAAGAAAATGGTTTCCAGGGCCATAGACAAAATCACTGAGGGAACACGAGCCATCCACGAGGTCCAGCTATCTCCCAGGTGGCTGGCTGTGCTTCCTCTGGCCCTGGGGCACCTGGCAGGGCCCTGTCAACCTTGCTAGGAGGCTCTGCTCCTCTCTCTTCTTGTCACACAACTCTACTGTACAGCTTAGACCTCAGTCGCCTCTATTGTTCCAGGATGACAATTCTTCTAAATATTCAAAATTAAGAGATATTTCCTCTGTCTTTTTAACAGAACCCATTGAGTCCTTCCTTGGTATTTTTGTAACTAGGAAACTATTTTTCCCCTTTGTTTTATTTTTAATTTGGATAATTTTATTTGCTTTTTATTTTTTATTATCTAATTTATTTTTTGAGATAATATCATTCTCCTTTCCCTTTCTCCCTCCAAATCCTCTCATATACCCTCCTTGCTCTCTTTCAAACTTTTTTTTTTTTGATTTTTCAAGACAGGGTTTCTCCGTAGCTTTGCGTTCCTGTCCTGGAACTAACTCTTGTAGACCAGGCTGGCCTCAAACTCACAGAGATCCGCCTGCCTCTGCCTCCCTAGTGCCGGGATTAAAGGCGTGCACCACCACAGCCCGGCTTGCTCTCTTTCAAACTTGCAACCTCTTTTTATTGTTGTTAGATACAAATATATCTAAATATATAAATACAACATGCTTAGTCCATGTAATGTTACCTGTGTGTATGTTTACAGCTATCTCACATATGAACCATAACAATGATCAACATGGCAAGAGAACCCTAAGGGCACAGTAGTGGCACACATAACTTGTTGGCATCCAACAGCTCTCTAGTTGGACTTAAGACCTATTCAAAAGGAAGGAAATCATGTTTGTTACTGGAACCATAACCAAGTGTCCAGGGTTAGTGAAATCATGGATCTTAGTGGAGAACTTGACAACTACCACTTTAATTTTCTGTTTATAGGTATTTTGCCTGAGTGTATATCTGTGTGGTGTGTCTGATACCCCCAGAGGCCAGAAAGGGATATCAAATCCTTGAAACAGGAGTTACAGGCTTTTATCAGCCATCAAATGAGTTCTAGAAACTGAAACAGGTGTTCTCTGTACTCTTAATCACTGAGTCATCTATCTAGTCCCCAAATAGCTATTTAGGAAAAAATAAAAATTGACCTGTCTTTTAACATGCTAGTAGGGTACTCCTACCCTCTCTTTAGAGGATGAAGCCCTCACAGGATGATAGATCTTGCTAGCATCTTCTTCCAAAACTTCCCATTTTTCAGAATTATGGGAAAACAAAAGCCTCTTATTTGCAAATTACCCAACCTGAGTTATTGTGAGCATCACAGATTGAACTAAGACCATCCCTAATAGGCTTATAATGTTTCTAAAATAGTTAACCAGAGAGAAGTTTTGTCTCTGTGTATTCCCAAGGAAAGATGCCCAAAAGTAAGACAGGTCACACATATAAAGACACAGGTATAAGGGATGCTCAACAGAGATCCCAGTCTACAAGGGAACCACTTCCTTGTTCAGTTTCTCCCTCTGAAATAAAACCTTAAGTAGAAACAGAAACTCTGAGAAGCTTTTTGCTCTGGCCTCTCAAGAGGGCTGGATTCTGTGCAATCTCTAGTTTATTTACTCATTCATCCATTCATGCATGCATGCATGGAAGTTTCATTAGGTATCTACTTTGTTTCCAACTGTGAAACTCCCCAAAATTGTTCGATCTAGAGAAGAAAGACAAGAGGGCAAATAAATCACCTGGTGCTAGCATCAGGTTCCAAACAGCATCCACCATGAGTGAGCAGGAGTTGGAATCTGGAAAGGGTGGCGCTGGGGCAGTCAGTTGGACTGAGCACTACAACAATGTCCAGAAGTCACATCTTCAGAGGTGATAACAATGACAAAACAGTCCTGCTTCTCCACCAAGGCTATTGACTTGTTCTGCCTGGTAGATGTTCTGATGCAATGCTTTCCCATGAGTTCAAGTCCACAAACTCCAGGCATGACCTTCAAGACAGCAGAGAAAGGATGCCAGTCAACCACGCAAAGCTTGACTGGCTTATCCTTGGAAGTCCTGAGATAGGTCAGTCTCAGCACAGAACAGGCTAGCCCAGTTGTAACCATCTGCAAAATGAGCCAATTTAAGCACAAAGGACCAAGCATCCAACAGCCAGCCCTATGCTGGGTTTTTTTGCTTGTTGCTGTTGGCTTGGTTTGTTTTTGTTTTTTGGAACAAAATGCACATCTTCTGCTTTCTTTTTCATTCTGGTCCTTAACTCTGTGCTCCAGAAAATAATCACAACAATATATTAAATATATTATTGTCTGGACTTCTCTGTGACAAATGCAAATAAGGATCACTTTGGTCACCTTAAATCTAATTAGGTCATTAGTGAATGAGAGGCTTAGGCAGCCAGTGGGATGGAGCCATTCCAAAGCTTTTCAAGCTGAGCTCTGACGATGAGATAAAGAAACAAAAAAACTTTATAAAGATAAAAAACCAAGAAAACTGAGAAGCAACGCTTCAGAAATGTCTAAGAGCTCATAATTCTCCTGTTAGGGCTGTGGGCAACCCTGTGGCCTCAAAGATTCCAGCGGTCCCATTTTTGTTTTGAGAAAAAAAGGGGAGGTGACGGTCCCTATGGAGGAATGTGGCATTGTCTAAAACCAGCTAATTGCTGCTTCTCCCGTACTTCCTGTGGTTCTTTGCTGACTGTATGGCCATTGTCTTACACACGCCACAGTCTCCACTGCATGGATTGGAAGCTGCCTCCGTGAAACCATTTGGTTACAAACAAGTGGCAGAATACAGAAGGCAAACTGGTACCCAGTGAAAAGTGGCCTTGATGTCTACCCTTCCTCTAGAAGTAAGGAGCTGTGCAGTGGGCAGCTAGTGACTTTGCCTGTGAAAACTAAGCTTGCCTTGGGTTCTGAAGCACCCTGGCTAAGATGGCCCAGCATACTGCTGTTTTGAGAAGTTTTCCCCTGGGAAGACACATGCATTTTCTGCCCCTCCTTATTAGATCCCAAAGATAAACCAAAGTATGATTCCATCACAGTTCAGCCCAGGGAACAAATAAGTTTATTGTACTTACCTACGAGAGTAAATATAAGGGGTTACCATTGGGAGTGTCAGTGACCCCAAAAGAGCCACACTAGAAAGCTTCACCTAGCATGGGTGATGAATGGCGCCCCTTCTGTTTGCCTTCCTCAGCCTGTACACTCCTCGCACCTATATAGTGGCACCTAGACCCTGTGAAGTTAGGGCAGAATTGCATACAAATTCTGGAAGTGTTGGCTTAAATATCAGGTGAAGATCCAATGGCCCTACCAACTCCCTCCTATGAGGGATTGTCAACAGTCAACAAGTCAATGAGAACGTTACTGTAGATTGTTATGAGCAGGCAACAGCTGATCCAATGAAGATGGTGCCGGTTTTTCTCAGAGGATCTCATCCTATAACTTTGGAAATAGATTGCTAGATGGTGTAGATAGATAGATAGATGATAGATAGATAGATAGATAGATAGATAGATAGATAGATAGATAGATAGATAGATAGATAGGTATTTTTAATCCATGTACCTTATTCACTTTCTACTGCTAAACCTGGTGTGATGTAATAAGACAGACAGATCTTGAAGAACTTAAAATCTTCCAAGGTCCTCCTTGCCTTGGGCATGGAAGGGTCCCCACAAGGTAGAAGATTACTGTGGGGAGCCAAAGGACTGGGCAAGCTCGGGAATCTCTCTTTCCAGGAAGCCTCTGCAGTGACTACGCTTGAGAAAAATGATGAAGGCACCTGGTGCTGGGGTGTTTGCAAAAGCAAGCATGAGTATAGGGTGATGAGGCAGGGACTGCCTGGGATACCTGCACCACTCTGGTCTCTCAATCAAACACCAAGATCTGGCGTTCCACTTTGACAAAAAGCAAAAAATACAGGACTACTTCCCAGGCTGATTTGGCTCCCTATTTTCAAACTGGTCCTAATCAGAATGTCTCCTGAGTGACAGAAAGGATGCCTCTAGCCACCTTCTCCAAGATAAGCCCTAGACTTTCCTCCATGGAGCAAACAGGTGTGGAGATGATTGGTATGTAGCCATGGCCATGGAGTACCCTCTGTTTGGTAAGCCTTAGCCAGAGACCCCAAGGACAACACAGCCACCCTTGAGAAGTTTCCAAACAGACTAATTTCTCCGTGGTGACCTAGAAGGCCTCTCCCTTCACATCTTTACCCGCATTTGTGTTGCTGAGGGCTACACCCTTGGTTCTTTGGTCCTGAGAACATCCTGGAATCTTGAACTTGACTGTTAATAAAAGGAATGCAGAGTAATCTTACCAATTCCTAGTGGAAATAGGTGCGGGCATCACACTGGCTGCCATCAGTGGCTGGATCCTCTGAGTGTAACAAGAAAGTGTGAGGGTACCAGCCGCGTTTCTACCCAGCTCCCAGGTGAGGATATGTGTAGAAGCAAATGTTGACCCTGGTCCCACCCATCATTTCCAACCGTGTCAAGTTCCATCGATACTGAGCAACACTGTCGGTCTTGAATGTAAGGGCATTAATGAATCACACTGGAAAAGGCATGACAGAGTCTGTGGCAGTGGGATCAAATGGCAGAGGCTGTTCACACCATATCAATGTTGATTGAGGCATTGCCTCCATCAGATTAGCCTGAAGAAATGTCTGTGGGGCATTTTCTTAAATATTCATACAGTGTGTGGTGCCACCCCTGGGCAGGTAGTTTGGAGTTGTATAATAAAACAAGTTGATCAAGCCATGTAAGTAGTGTCCCTCCTCAGTCTTTGCTTAGGTTCCTGCCTCCAGGTTCAGGCCCTGGCCTCACATGATGATGTAACCTGTGCGCCAAACTGTCTTTTTACCCCGAACTGGTTTGGATCAATGTTTTATCACAGCCACAAAAAGCGAAGTAAGGTAGCCTGTCTCTGTTGATCTACTTCCTTCACCCAGGCTCCACCTCCTAAAGACTCAGCACAGACTCCCGAAGTAGCATCATTCACCAGGGAATATGCATGAGAGACACAAGCCTGGGGGACTTTCCTAATTAAAAAAAAAAATCCTTAGATCAAAACCAAAGTCATTTTACACATGTTGGTCTCTGACTCTGCTCATTCCCGTGGCTCACCTTCCAGCAAGTGACAATTAAGCTACATAAATTCAGGCTATTAAACACATATTCTGCCTTGTTCTGAAGGTTTCCCACTTGCTTTCCCAGTTAGTTCTCACAGATCTGGTGACACAGGTGGTATCATCACTCATGGCCTCCAGATGAAGAAACTCATGTGAAACGTCACCCTACAAACAGAGCAGACAATGATGATGAAAAGAGGTTGGAACTCCTGCACAGGGCTTGTATTAGTTCCTGTTCTGTTGCTGTGATAAAACGCATGACCCAGAGAAACTTAAAGAAGACTTTACTTGGGCTTATGGTTCCAGAGAAAGAAAAGGCCATCATGGTGGGGAGAAATGGCAGCAAGCTGCAGCATAGATGTAGGAGCAGAAAGTCAAGGGTTCACATCTTAAACTGTAAGCATGAATAACAGAGAGAAAACTGGGAGGGGAGTAAGACTATTAGCTCTCAAAACCCACCCACAGTGATGTAATTCCTCCAGCCAGGCCACACTTCAGATACCCTCCCAAACAGCATCACCAATTGAGTATCAGTGTTCAAATGCATGAGACTATGGGGGAAATTCCTCATTCAAATCACTGCAGTACTGTAGTACTTTATGAACTTATTATTAGATTTATTGTCTGAATATGTGTTTGCGGAAATATATAGATGGATTAGTCAAAATGTTCCACGTTATCCCACATACTCAACCTTCAAACCTAATAAATTTCTTTACCCTTATGAATTACTTTCAAGAAAAAATAATAATGGGAAGGACCAGCGACATTACTGATATACTCTACTAAAAGTAAAATATGCACAGCCACTTGAAACAACAGCAATGCTGCCCCGACTCTCAGGTTTGCATACTGAGAATCTCACATTCTGTTTGTTCCTCCAGAAGATCTCCATTACCCAAGGATTTTCTTGTCTGATTCTCTCAAGTCACCAGGCTCCCTAAGATGAAAAAGTCAGTTCAAGAAATACCCATTTTGCTCTGACCAATAGTAAATTAGTCCTGGGAGAAAGAGAGTCACTTAAAGGCCTTCAATGTCTTCATAGGGCAGGCTCCATCTAGCTGTCAGCTTCAAGCAGGGCCGATCGATCGCAACACACACCTTGTACATCATGTGGGATCTCATAAGGTCAGTAAAAGGATATTGGAAAACCCCTGAGAAGCTGTTGCAATGAGACCCAGCAGGATTCCGTCCATTATACAACACACTTACATGAACAGTTAGCCAAGCAAAAAACAAAGAGATCAGCAAAAGTGACTGCTGGGCATGAAACCGTTATTGGAATGTCAGGACATGTTGTCTCGTCCCACCCACTACCCCAGCCTCCATTCTAGCTCCTCATAGCATGGGAGACCAAAGTGCACCAGGGCATTTCAGTGTGGATGGATCTAGGCTGCACTTTGGTGTTGCTGGGGAAAAGACATCCCATCCACAGTGTACCTTCACCTTGTTCAACTAGCTCCTCCTTGACTCTTTCTGTATCCTATTTTTTTTCTTTTGAAAATGATTGCTTCACTCTCCCTGCTCAAATTCTCCTCCCTCATCTGTAAATACTCAGTTCTAGGCCTGCTCCCAGAAAGAAGGCGTCTTGGTGCACAGAGAGTTTAGAGCTACCTCTATTTTATGCCCCACCATAGCAAATTACAATTAGATAATTAGTGATTTCGTTGTTGGTTCAATATTCACTTCCCTCTAAGGCTATGCTTTCTGTAGCAAACAGAAGTTCATTGGCCCAGATCATTGCTGTGCGTCTCCTCATTTCTGGTGTAGACTTAACGACAGTAGAAAGAGGCCAGCTTGAGCAGTATGGATCAAATCCTGAAGGAGGGTGGGTACCACTCAAAACTGAATCCTAACACCTCAAGGCTTTCTCTGCTGCTACTCTAGAAGCTGGTGCAACATACATTCTGTCAATACATTGCCATTTGTTGTTTAAACTCAATGTAAAACTGGCTCTGACAGTGGGGTTTCCTTCCATCCATTTGAGATCCAAATATATTTGTTCTGAAGTGTATTCTGAGATCACTTATCTGGGGACAGATTGGTCCCCAGCTCTGTCTCAGGGAGGGAAGAGAACAGCAAATGGACCAACAGTAAAACGGCTGTGCCTCTGAGAACAGTTAAAAGGCAGATCATTTCCAACAGAGGTTGCTAGTTTTGATGCCACGATATAAACGGGTCTACAGTGGAAAAGGGCAGCTGGAAGTTCAGGGGAGCTCAGCAATGAAGAGAAAGCTCAGTGGAGAGCTCCAACTGGTAGACCCAACTTCCTACCAGTTTATGTTAGATATTGTGAGCCTCCTTCCCCCAATACCACCTCCAATTTGAGGACCCCATCTTTCTCCATTGCTTTTTGTTCTTTGACTTGGAAGTCTCACAGAGGGGACATCTGCTCTGCCTGGGACTCTCTATTGGGGACTCATGTGGGTTGTCTTAAAGAGGCTTCCTAAGTTTGTTTCTGTTGAGTGTTTTGAGCATCTGATTTGATAATGCTTTATGCCTCCCACTTATTCTGTAATAAACTCACCCATTCAGACCCAAAGGTGTGCCTATCCTGTACCATTCTCCACACAGAACAGTCAGATATGTAGATGCTCCTTGTCCAGGCACTTGACTGTGAGGTCCTGAAATTGCTTTGTTCTCCATATAAACACAGGGCTATCATGAGTGTCATTCCCTCCCACACCATTTCTGCTCAAACGTGGCCACACTTCTGAGGGCAGCAGAGGCCCAGGCATCCTAGAGAAGATTTTGAATCTGGGTCTCAGTGTCTTCAGGTCTAATTTTTTTATTATTGCTGCCAACAGCCATTTCTCCGGATATCTCGCTGAGAGAAGCATTAACTCACCACACACCATTAAGGTGGTGGTGTTTTCTGTTCTTTGCAGTCATAGCACTTTAACATATAAGCAGAGCATGTTGGGTAGACTCAGGGTCCCCATTCCTTCATCTGTGTAACTGGAAAACAATCAGGCATCACTCACATCCCAGGACACCAAAGTGGATGCTAAGACAACTTACACACTAGAAACCGTTAGCTTGAAGAGAGAGGAGGAAGAGGAGGAGGAGGAGGAGGAGGAAGGGGAGGAGGAGGAGGAGGGTGAAGAGAAAAAGGAAAACACAGTGGAACCAAGGGCACTAGAGTTTGTGTGTTGCTCTCATCAGAAACAAGCCTACCACTCTCTTGCCCTCCATCAACATCACTGAACACTTCTGCAACAAGGAAAACCCGATGTTGTACCACAGGGTGTGGTCCAAGCTTCTTATGTAGTGCAGACAACTGCCAGCTCTTCCAACCCTGATATTAATTATGTACCTCGCTGAGTCCTGAGCTTCTGATTTCAATATCAATTCATTTTCTTTAGACTCTTTTATTATAAAGCAAAGTAAATTCCTTTATTCTATGAGAACATATAATTAGCTCCCAAAATATCTTTTACCCATATACAAGGCTTTTTATAGTCTTTGAGGATGTCAGTGGCGAAATGAAACATACCTTGGCACGGGGGTTCTAAAAGTTGCTAATAAAACAGGGCATAGCTGTCAGTTCTCTACTGAAACTCATTCCCACTTACTTCCCGAGCTCAGAGTAATTGCTCTATTTTCCAGACAAGATCAACTTCTGGTTGACAGATCTTATTTGGGTTCTGAAGCCAAGGTCTTATAGATATCAAGGATCCACACTTGTACACAGGACAACCCTTGTTTATATTATAAGCCAAACATTGTGGTGCCTTATGCAATAACTACAATCAGCTTCCTAACATGGTACCCATTACATGTGAAGTTCACATACCAATGACAGACATGCAGAACCTCACTTCTGCATTGTCCTCTGTAATTCTTATGGTCCAGAAATCCAACCAGCAGTTTTACCAACCTGCTCAGTGGAGGCAGATAAACACAGGGAGAGTTATCAACTTACAACCCCAGTGGCAGTCACATATGTTACATAAATAAGAATATAAAGCTCACTGATAAGGAGGTGCTATCTTAGATCCCATGGAATTACCTTCAAGACAAAGAGCAAAATATATGTAGGAGGAGACATGCCTGATGACATTGAGAACCCACAGAAGATCAGTGATACTGGGACACAGAAGCAAGGGGGATTACAACAAGGAGCTATTACAACAAGGGGAGATTACAACAATGGGGGATTACAACAAGGGGGTATTACAACAAGGGGAATTACAATAAGGGGGATTACAACAAGGGAGAATTACAACAAGTAGGATTACAACAAGGGGGAGTTATAACAAGGGGAATTACAACGAGATTACAACAAGAGAGATTACAACAAGCGGTCACAACAGAAACAGTGCCACAGAGACACTCTGTGGAATGTGGCCTGGTATTTTCTTGGTGTTTTACTGTTTTACAGTTTCAAACAGGAGACCTCGAAACCCAGCCCACAGTGCATACTTCCTCAAACAAGGCCACACCTACTCCAACAAAGCCACACATCCTAAGAATTCCACTCCCCACACCTGCCATGACTTCTGAACTCACAATCAAGTCTTCCTCAGATGAGTAGAGAGAAAACTCAATGTCTTTCTTATTTATATCAAATCAAAGCCCCAAATAACAATAGTGTTGGGAAATCATTACCAGGGATGACTTTGTTGGATCTTAAGGTAGGATCTGTTTCTTGTTTACTGAGAAACAACCACGGCTGTTTCCTAAAATAGCCATAGTAATTCATTTCCCCACCTATACAGTGAAGACAGTGTAGACACGATGTCAGTTTCCCTGTTGGTATCGACAGCAACACTTGGTGCCTTTCCTGTTTTAGTTATCAGAAATAAGGAGTCTGGGAGCTGACAGAGATTAATTTGGCTTGTTACATCTTCCTACGGTCTGTGATAGATAAACATATCCAATTGTGATTCTCTGTCTAAATCTTTAAGGCTAAGAGTCTCAGACTCTACAGAAAGGGCTAGTCAGATAACTAAATCTTTATGATTTAAAAAATGGATATTTAGTTATTCCAGATGACTCAGCCTTTTTTCTTCCAGACTAGTGGCTCCTGACATTGTTGCTGATGTCCTAAGCCAAGGACAAAGGAAGAGTTCCTTCAGCCAAAGCCAGGGCAGTATAAACACTCAATAAAGATTGAAATATCTACTTAAAGGGGAAACTCCAATACACTGTTTTTATTTTAATGGATTTTTTTCCTATAATATATTCTGATCATGCTTTTCCTTCCCGACTCTTCCCAGAAATTCTCTACCCACCAACTCTATGCCCATTCTCTTTTTCCCTTTAAAAAGGCAAACAAAAGTTGGGCAGTGGTGGCACATGCCTTTAATTCCAGCACTCGGGGGCAGAGGCAAGTAGATCTCTGTGAGCTCAAGGCCAGCCTGGTCTACAAGGGTTAGTTCCAGAACAGGCTTCAAACCTACATAGAAACCCTGTCTCAAAAAATTTAAAAAAAAAACAAGAAACATACATATACACATGCAAAATCACAAATAAAAAGCCTAAACAAAGTAAAATGAGACAAAAAGTCTACAAAAATACTATTAAGTTTGTGTTGCATTGGTCAGCTATGGCTGGGCATGGAGTCTACCCTGAAGTGTAGTTAACATATCCAATAAGACTCCATTGGATAGTTTTTCCTTTGTCAGCAGGTAGCAGTGACAGATAGCTTCTTGGTTAGGGGTGGGAACCCATGCCTACCCCACCTCTCTGTGCTGGGTCCATGTCTGGCTTGAGCCTGTGCTACCAGAGGAGAAAGGCAACCCAGCTACAAACTCTGTGACTGATACATTTAATAATGGGAAGTGAGTGTCCTTCCATAGTGAGGACAGAAATCCCAACTCAGAACCCTGAGCTCGGTGGAAAAGTTTTAACACAGTATTTCAAATTTAATTCAATTCAACTACTATTTAATGAAGCCTAACAAGCTGTCAGTCCTGCATAGGGGAGGCAGGGAAAGCCATTTGCTGACTGTCTTTGGAAGGCTGGTAATCAAAGTGACAGATAGTGCTTTGAGTTAAGTGTGAAGAGAGAGAGAAGATGAGGTACAAGTAGTTATCTGAAAGAGAGAGCTCTGCAAATTGGGGTTGGTTCAGAAAAAAATGTGATTTTATGTAATTAAAAGTGCACAATTTCCTAATTATGGGCCACAAATTACGACAGGGCACGAGCTCATCTTGCTTATTCTCCTCAAGTAGACTTAGATGTCTTCTGTCTGAATGACAGCAAGCTTCAGTGAACCCCAAACACTGCATAAATAGATTTTTCATGGAATTAATCAAAGGAAAGGGTGTACTCCATTGAAAGAAGATATCTGAGGGAAGTGTCGCTAAGCCAACCCCTACCCCCCCCCCCGCATGAGGGTAAAAAAGCTGTAGGGACCCTGTGGGATCTAGCTCAGTGTGGAAGGCCTGGGGAAGAGCTGATGCTGCATTCGAGCACTAAGCAGCTCTGACTTTAAAAAGTGAAAGAGGCGATTCCAGCAGATAACTGTAAATGGAGAAAATGAAAGATCCACTAGGCGGACTTTAACAACAGTGAGGTCTTCTAAAATGACTGACCCTTCCACTAACTCCTCCTCTCCCATTCTCAGCACAATGTAAGACTCAATAGCAGGTCTTCCCTGACCCTAGAAGTCTGCTTGTCCTGTACTTCCTGGAAATCCATGGAGGAAGCTGACCAGTTCCCTCAGATCCTCAGAAAGTAAACATGTCTACTTCACACCTCCACCCTGCTCCAAGACCCTGGAATTGAGAGAGTCACTTCTGCCTGTACACAGTGTAACCAATTAAGTAAAATGCTGCGGATCCCCGAGTGGATGCAGTGGCAGAAGTGCTGCAGGTCCCCAAGTAGCAGCAGGCAATGGACAGCAGGTCCAGAGAGCAGCCAGTGCCTGGCAGGGATGGCGCAGTTCCCCAAGTGGGTGCAGTGAGTATAGCATGAGACCACACTGCGGGTCTCCGAAGGCAGCTGGTCCTGGGCAGGATGCCATGCAGGGGCAAGAAACAGAGGGATAGATATGCCATGCAGAGTGAGGTTGGATATTTATTTAGTGGGTCATGGAGGGGAAAGGGAGGAGGAGGAGAAGAGGGAGAGAGAGAGAGAGAGAGAGAGAGAGAGAGAGAGAGAGAGAGAAGGGGAGAAGGGGAGAAGTGAGAAGAGACAGAAGCTGCCTCTTCGAGAAGGAGACGAAAAAGGAAGAGACAGGCTACAAGCAGGAAGGAAGATCAGCTTGCCTCAGGGGCTGGGGGAGGGAGTGGGTGGGGCTTGTCTCATACAGGTACAGAACAGATTATTACAATCCCATCTCTTTTTTTTTATAATAAAAAGGCAGAAGGTTAGGCACCGCAGGATAAAGAAATTGGGGCGGCAGATTCTTAAGACTGTTTCCTGCTTATTTGTGGTCATTGTCTTTGGGGGGAAATTGGAGAAGGTTGGGTGCTGGTCAAATCCTAGGATAGCTGGTCTCTTTGTTCCTGTCCAGTGTTTGTGGTATGGAAATGTCTAGTGTCTCTTACACCTGTTTAAGGTATTGGCAGAACAGATGACAAAGTTAAGTTAAGGAAAAAAATTAGGACCAGGGAATTGAGAGGGGGTATCTGACCTGTTTAAGATGGAGCCTTCAATTCAGCTCCCTGGAACTCACAAGAATTTTTTGGGTTTATGAATAAATAAATTTAAAAAAAAAAAGCCGGGCGGTGGTGGCGCACGCCTTTAATCCCAGCACTCGGGAGGCAGAGGCAGGCGGATCTCTGTGAGTTCGAGACCAGCCTGGTCTACAGAGCTAGTTCCAGGACAGGCTCCAAAGCCACAGAGAAACCCTGTCTCGAAAAACCAAAAAAAAAAAAAAATTTATACAGCAGCAGAATACCTGTGACAGATATTTTTGCACAGTGGAAAGTATTTTTAAGACTATGGAAGGCAGCATGAGAGAAAAATTTTATGACTTGTATTTGTCCTCACACCTTTATAACTTGCAGCTCTTGTATTTGTATTTTACTGAAATTTGTTTGGTGAGGTTGTCCTTTTAAACTGACAAAACCTCTCAGCTGTCAAACTGCATCAGAGATCTTTGAGAAGGATAAAATTTTATTCAAGTTATTGATTAAAAATGACAGAGAACATACTTGATTGGCACCTAGACCTATCCTCAGGGTCCTCAGGGTCCTCCATGGTCACTGAAGGTCATATGTGCCTTTTGCTGTTTAGTGCAGGGTCTGCCAGGCTCCAGAAGATCCTGTGGGCAAAGAAATCTGTAGGAAGACAAGCCTACTTTGACCTGAGCAGCTATGCTGTCAATTTCAGAGATTCTTTCCACTGTCTGGTAATCTTCAGTTTAGATGAAAGGCAGTTATTCCCAGTGGTCAGCGCTTGGCAAATTGCGGATGGATATTGTTCTGTGCCCATTTGTCTTCTGTCTTCTTTGGAGGAAGTAGTGCTGCTGCTAGAAGCCAACCTGTCTCTTTTTGTTATAAATGTTTTTTAATAATTAAATATTTAAATACCATATTCCCCACATCTCTGAACAGTTGAGGGCTCTTTATCAGGTTTAACTATAGTATAGAATCTGCCTGGGGAGCTGGATCTGAGTTTGACTGTACTGGCTCTTAACTTAGAAGATAAGATTTACACTCATAAAAAGACAGAAAGAAGAAGATACTGTTTGCAATAGAAGGTTAATGGAAAAACTGACAATAGTAGAGACATCTTAATATATTTTAAATGAGGGTTAGATTAACTATAAAGTATTTTGTAAGAGACTTAAAAGTACATACCAACTAATAAAATGAAACTCATTGTTTTGTAATCTGAAACGAGATGCAATGAACAATTATAACATTTAACAGTAAACATAGGTGCATTTAAGTTACATCTATGAACACACACACAGAGAGTGAACAGGAATTGGGTGAAGTGGATGCCTTTGGAGGGCCCTACCAAAGGCATACCACTTCACAAAACACACATGCAACAGAGTCAGCAAGAGAAATTTAGAGATAAAAACATAAGTAAACTGGGAAACCAGGCAGGGTATACTTCAGTACAGGTGGCAGAACTTGGTCACCTGACCTGGCTCTTAGTTAAAATGGTGGTAAAGTCACCTGACCTCAGTCAGAATGGTGGTAAGGTCACCTATGTAACAGAGATAACACCGGGGAACCAGGCAGGTAATATCTCAGTGAAGATAGCAGAACTTGGTCACCTGACCTGGCTCTCAATTAAGATGTTGGCAAAGTCTTCTGACCTCAGTTAAGATGGTGGTAAAGTCATATGACCTCAGTCAAAATGGCAGCAGTCACATGCTGTATGAAAAAGCTACAATTTTTGAGCTGTAGGGATTTTAAGTTTAATAATAAGAGAGACCTAGAGGCATGATCTGCCCTGTCACTGAGCCATACCACAAGCCACAGTGGGGAACAAAAGGCTGGAGTTGAAAACAGCCGCCTAGTGGATCTGACCAATCTTGTTGGCAGCAGTAGCAGCGGCAGGGATCGTTTGAGGAAACACCTTCCATTTTTTTTTTTGTTTTTTTTGTTTTTTTTTTTTTTTGGCTTTTTCGAAACAGGGTTTCTCTGTGGCTTTGGAGCCTGTCCTGGAACTAGCTCTTGTAGACCAGGCTGGTCTCGAACTCACAGAGATCCGCCTGCCTCTGCCTCCCGAGTGCTGGGATTAAAGGCGTGCGCCACCATCGCCCGGCTACACCTTCCATTTGCATGTGCACTAATAGTAGCTAGAAAGTTCCCATAAAAGTGGATCCAGCAGGATACCAGAGGCATGAGGATAGGAGCTGAAGTACTAGGGCATTAAGGTCTGAGGTTTTAGGTCCTCTAAAAGGCATCCATCCCAGGGGCGATGGACATGGATGGCTTGCTACCCATAGTTGAAAGTGTGAAAACCTGTAAAATGGCAATACCACAAGGCCTACAGGGAGACATCTCTTCCTCTATAGGTGGGGTGTAAATCAGTGACAAACACCACAGGACCTGTGGGAGAGCATCCTCTGCCACACGTTGGGTGCTACAGCCTGACTGTATCCAATCAGGGCAACTCAGAAAACTCAGAAGCCAGAGGGGTCAGAAACTACTCTGAGTGGCCTTTCACAGAGGGGAGTGGGGGAGAAAAGAAAAAAAAAGAGAAAAAAGAGAAAGAAGAACCTGAGGGACCCTGGGCCCCCAGTCACAGGAGAACTGGACCTGGGCCATCCAAACACAATTTTAGCTGACGGAAGCAATCCAGAAATGAATGTCTGTAAAGGGTGCAACTGTACCTGTAAAGACCATGGTTGGGGGCTGTCCCCCTGTTTCTAGGAACACCAGAAGACTTCCAGGAGCTCAACAGTCAATTCCTCAGGTTCAGAGAAACGGTTAAGCTGATCAGAATGGGGGAAACTCACCAATTGAAGCTGATGGTGTGCATAGAAATCACACTGTAGAAATCACACCCAGGCATATGGAACACGTGGTTGTTGCAGAGAAAATACTCAGTTCCAGATCCCGACCCTGAGAGAGGGGCTTGGGGTGGGAGAGCCTCAAAGTCTCATGGTGGCAATGTGAAGGATTAAGTAAAAATGCTGCAGATCTCCAAGTGGCTGCAGTGGGCATGCCATGAGACCACGCTGCAGGTCTCTGAAGGTAGCTGACTGGTCTTGGGCAGGGAGCCATAAGGGTGCGAGAGACAGAGAGACAGAATGAGATTGGATTGGTATAGGAGGTTCTTCTGTTTATGTGTTGATTTCACTGGTTAATGAATGAAAAAACCTGCTTTGGGCCTGATAGGGCAGAACTTAGGTAGGCAGAGAAGACAGAACTGAATGCTAGGAAGAAGGGCAGAGTGAGAGAAGCCATGGATCCTCTGCCTGAGAGGGACACTGGTTTGAATCTTACTGGTAAGCCACAGTCATGTGGTGATACACAGATGAATAAAAATGGGTTAGATTAAGATGTAAGAATTAGCCAATAAGAAACTAGAGCCAATGGGCAAACCAGTGTTTTAATAAATACAGTTTCTGTGTGGTTATTTCAGGGGCTAAGCTAGCTGGGTGGCCAGGAAGAACAAAGGGACCCTCCTTGTAACATTGGATATTTATTTAGTGGGTTAAGGAGAGGAAATGGGAGAAGGGGAGAAGAGCAGAGAGAGAAAAAAAGAGAGGGGAAGAGAGAGAGAGAGAGAGAGAGAGAGAGAGAGAGAGAGAGAGAGAGAGAGAGAGGCGGGGAAAGGGGAGAAGTGGGGAGAAACAGAGCTGCCTTGTCAAGAGGAAGATGTAAAAAGGAAGAGACTGAGGCTGCAAGCAGGAAGGAAGATCTGCCTTCCTCGGTGGATAGGGGAGGGAGTGGGTGGGGCTTGTCTCTTAAATAGACAGGGCAGATCATTACACATGGGGTTGGGATGCTACCAGCCTTTCTGAACAAGGGGAACTCTGACCTACATTTTAAGTCTCTCTTGGATTGTAGATTGCTTTCTCTAGTTTTTCCAAATAGTGAGCATAAGTCCTTCATGGTTCCTGCCTCTGCTCCTGGTTGAGTTCTTGCCCTGACTTCCCTCAATGATCAACTTTGATCATTATGTACAAGATAAATAAATCCTTTCTTCCTCCAAACTACTTTCTGGCATGGTGTTTAAGAGAGCAACAGACAACAAACTGGGCAGAGGGATCATCCCCAAGCCTGTCTCTCTCTCTCTCTCTCTCTCTCTCTCTCTCTCTCTCTCTCTCTCCCCATCCTTCTCCTACCAAGGACCTTTTTGGCTACATTTTGTCTTCTGACAAGCTAGCTGACCACCTAAGCCCTGCTAAGCCTTGAGTATCCAGGACTTCCTGTCATTAGGTATTAATTGGCTGTGTGGATTCATTCACAATTGTGCTCACATCCTGAGTCTCCCAGCAGTTGATAGATCTTGAAAAGAGGATGTCGCCAGCTGGTCCAGAGGGGTCACTCCTGTGTAACCACATACAGAATCAAACCTTGCTCAGAGCACATTGCTGGTCACTTACCAATATGCTGCTGCCCTTGATCTGTCCCATGCTGCAGATGAGGAAGCTGAGGCTATGAACAGTCAGCTGACTCATGAGTAACTATCTTCAACTCAAAACAGATCCACAGACAGAACCTCCCTCTTCAGCACACATGATGAGGTTACAGCACACATCAGAAACTTGTACCCATTTCTCTAACAATTTCGTGAAGGATGACCACTTTTCTCAGGTCCTGGGGAAATTGCCCTATGTAAATTCACAAGATCTGCACCAGATTTACATTTTCATCTTCCACTATCCAAGGCTCATTGTCCAGAATTCCAGAGAATCCTTATCAATAGGCTGTGCTGCCTTCTCCCTCATACCCATATAGATGTTGAAGCTCAGAGAGATGTTAGATGGTTTGTGGGGACCTTGTCACCTGTAAGAGAAGAGCTCTGGGGCAAGCAAGATGGCATACCTGCTCTGGGGCAAGCAAGATGGCATACCTGCTCTGGGGCAAGCAAGATGGCTCAGTACATAGAGTCACCCACTGCTGTGCCTGATGACCTGGGATTGATCTTTGAGATGTTCATGGATCAAGGACAGAACTAACCCTGTAAGTTGTCCTCTAACTTCAACACTCAGGCCATAGCATACATGTACCTATGTATACATACCCAAAATGAATAATAAATGAATAATCTTATTTTTTTAAAAAAAAATTCACTTACTATGTTAGTGGTAGTCTTCCAGTACAAGGTCAGTGATCTCAAATGTCCACCCCAGCACTTTCTTGGCATCCTAATAAATTTGGATGGCAGGCATCATAACCATCTTTTAAGTCTCTGAGAGCCACAGATGTTTCATGTTGTACAGCAAAAGGAACTTGGCAGCTAGGATAGATAAGGAGGGATCCCCTGTATTCTCTCAACAGATATCGGCACAGAAAACCCTCAAGGAGAAGAGGAAGGACAGAGAGTAGGGCAGGGTGATGGAGTAGTTAATAGACAAGATGCAAAAGAGACAGGAAATACAGCAACACTCTGTTCATTGCTGTTGGCTTGTAAGGGGGAAAAAGAGCTGGCAAGATGGCTCCCTGGGCTGATCACTTGCTGAGTTTTGATACCTAGAACCCACATAAGGACAGACATGGTCATACATATCTGTAATCTCAGTTCTCTGAAGGTAAAAGGGAGACAGAGAATCTCAAAAAGCATATGGACCAGGTATACATGGCAATAAGCAAGAAGAGACCCAGAAGATGAGGTCTAACATGAGCTTGTCCTCTGACTTTCATATGTGTGCAGTGAACACTCATACTCACATACATGTACACATGCATGCATATGCACAAAAGGTTAATCAATTTTTTTAAAAAAGAAGATACCAGAAGGGCAGGAGAGGTGACTTAATCAGTAAAGAAGTTGCTTCATGAGTGTATCAACCTGAGCCCAATCCCAGATTTTAAAAATGTTTTACAAATATCAGGCATGGTCTTGCATGCTTGTGAGCCTAACACTGGGGTAGGAGAGAGACAGTAGGATCCCAAGAGTTTGCTCACCAGCCAGTCGAACTTTACCTAGTGAGCTCCAGGTAGTGAGAGAGCTTGTCTCAAAGAAAACAGCAACATTCCTGAAAATAATGCCTGGGGTTGTCTACTGGCCTCTACATGCATGTACATACATGTTCATCCTCACATGCAGAAACATACATATCTAATAGGAAATGAAAGAGAAGGAGAGCCTGAGAGCCAGACTATGGGCATCCTCTAGAATACAGGTGTGATGTGGGAATCCCTCCTGTATATTTGTTGCTTTTATTGTTTAATGAATAAAGAATCTGTGTTGGTCAGTGATAGGGTAGAATAGAAACTAAACTGAATACTGGGAGAAAGAAGGCGAAGTCAGTGAGAAGCCATGTAGCCCCAACAGAGACAGATGCCAGAACTTTATCCTGTAAGCCACAGTCTCGTGGCAAAACACAGATTAATGGGTTAAGACATGAGTTAGCCAGAAATAAACTTAAGCTATTAGCCAAACAGTAGTGCAAATAATATGGTTTCTGTGTGATTATTTCGGGGCTGAGCAGTCAGGAACAAACAAGTGGCCTCCTACAACATAGGTGTGGCCTCAATGACCACAAGCAAACAAGGACCTGAGCCTAGAAGCCAATTCTCCCCAACAGCCTCTAGAAAGGAGCACAGCCGTGCTGACATCTGGATTTTAGCCCGGTAAGATTCATAGTGGTCATAAAACTGTGAGGCAATAAATGTGTGTTTCCAGGCTCTGTGTTTATGGTAATCTATTATGACAGGGATAGAAAGGTAATTCTGATTAGACAGAAAATAATGTTTTGCCCAAATGACAGCCCTTGTCACTTTTAGAGGTGTCTGATGAGTGGCTAAGTTTATATCTGTGACGAGCCCCCAGGGAGGGCAGCAGGGCACATCATCAATCAGACACAACTTGATTGGCAAGATCATTAAAAATAGACAAGTCCCAGGATTCTGCATCATCTTAGCTCATGGCAACAGATATGATTGTCCACCTTGAAGAAATAGCTGGACATAAGTCTATGTATAGGTGACACTGAATCAAACAAAACCACTGGACTAACTTGAGCAGGAGCCTTCTACTTCTCCCTGAGAATCTGGATGCCTTGAGGCAGAGGAGAAAGGCTGAGGTCACCTATGAAGAATGAGGAACAGCTTGAAGATCCAACCTAATGCCTAGTACCCCCACCCTCATTTATAGAAATCCCCTTATTTTTGTCCTAATAAACTGCCTTGATTCAAGTCAGCCTATGTGGTTTGAGAGAAGACCATGACCTCATGGCTGTGCTCAGCCAATCAGAATAACTCTGTGTCGTCTGTTGGTCCAGGAATAAGCAGCACTCTTAGGAAGCGCCATATGTCACCTGCACGGCATTACTCTGCCAGGACATGCAAGGGCTGGATCCTGCTGGAGACTACCTCCAGAACCCACCATAAGTCCTTCTCTAGACTCACTTGTTGTGAGAAACGTATGCACCGTGTCTGTCTCGCTCACTGGGGCATCTTTGTGACCTGTGCCAACTGTCCCTTCAAGAGCATCCTCCTGCATCAGCTCTGGCCTTCTAAGTCTTTTCCACCATGAGCAGAAATATGAGAGACATTTGAAGAACCGATAGGTTTTCTATATGCCAATTTCAAAGCAGCTCACCTCCCTCTACCCACCTCAGTAAGACTCTCCTAAAAGCTGTTTTCTGTATTCAATGACCAAATACCATGTGCAGTAGCCCTGATAGTATTTACATCATTGTTTTTCATAACCAAGACTTTGTAAATAGTTACTTCTGGATCATCATTCTTGAGCGTTTTTAGATAAATGATACAAAGATGCAGATGATGCCGACTGTGTGTGCACACATAATCTGTGTGCATAGACTTAATTATGACTGTCCTATCAATGGGCAGCATCTTGAAGCAGCTGAGCAGGTAGCATAATAGTACTTGAAGTTTCTATTTTCTATAAGCAGAGTATGCAGAGTATCAAAATAGTTCAAAACACACTTGCAAAGACTGTTGCATGTTTTGTAGAAGCCTTCCCAGGGTGTTTTGGGCAACTCTTTGTTACCTAGGAAATATGACATCTCGTCATATCTCTAGGCACAGGAGTGTATGCAGGTGGCCATTCCTGGTTATAACTTGACTGTTAGGGGGACACTAAACATTCAAACACATCATTGAGGCTAGTGAGATGGCTCAGCAGGTAGATGAAGGTGCTTGCAGCCAAGCTCAACAGAACCCACACAGTAGAAAGTTTCCTCCCTCAAGCTGTTGACCCCCACAGGTGCACTATAACAGACACACACACTTATACACACATATATGCACAAGCACACATGCACACAAAATCAGTAAATAAATGTAAAAAAAATTAATTGGCTTTTGGTGGTTTTAATGAAGATACTTGGTAGTTTTGAGTTTTAAACGAAGAGGGAGAGAGAGGAAGAAAGGGAGGAGAGAGAGGGAGAGGAAAGAAAGGAGGAGGGAAAAAAGAAGAAGAGGAAGAGGGATATGGGGAGGAAAGAGAGAAGGAGAGAGAGAGAGAGAGAGAGAGAGAGAGAGAGAGAGAGAGAGAGAGAGAGAACCATCCTAAAGTTAGCTTTGTAGCCATGGCAGCCCCGTGATGACTTTAGCAGGGATAGGGGGCAGAAATAGCTTTTGTGCTCTGAGACCACATTGTCAGCTGCTCCCTGATGCCTACTGCAGCCCCCTGCCCTCTGCCCTCCTGGTTCCTGCTTGAAGCACAAGCCTTGGCTGTATGGATCAGTTCACTCCCTTCCATGCTGGGCTCAAGATCATAAAACCACCCGCTTATGGTCCAAATTGGCATAATAAGGCTCAGATTTCCTTACAAATGGAATTAATTCATCTTACAGAGATATTCCTTTTATCTAATTTGAACACCATGTACAGTAAGAGCTAACCCACGGGTGGCCTTTCTTTTGAGATGGTTTTACATGTGTTAATTCACTATATCTTCCAGGCACCCCCCAGGAGGTTCCAATTTTTCTAACGTTAAGGGAATTTAACCATCAAGATGCTAATTTTTCATAAAACAGTAACTGGGACAGACAATTTGAAGTCTGAGACTTCGGCTGCAGAGTCCATCTTTCAAACTGCAGACCTCAACTTCTCTGCAGCCCTTCTCGGAGATACAGCTCTATCTGAACTCACACCTGGATGCTCCTTAGTTGGTAAACTCTCCTCTTTGACAACCATGTATGGTCACTTCCTTCCAGCAGAATCACAAAGACCTTGCTGATGTGGGGTGGAAACACACACACACACACACACACGGGTCTTGTCATGAAGGAATGAATTAACATCAAGTGTGTCATGAAGAATAATGCCTCCTCCGGTGATACCCACATGCTAGTCTCCAGACCCAATGAGTAACATTGTTCTCACAATCCAAGAATAGACTGAGGAAGTGATAAGTGCTGGACCCATTTAACAAAAGACCTCAGTTCAAAACAGTACCCCAAGTGCTGTTACAAATTCTATGTCACAGATCTTAAAGCCAAAGAAGGCCCAGAGAGGTCTAGTTACTCCCCCAAGACTACACAGCTAGAACCTAGCTCTAGTTCTCTTGAGAAAGAGGCAAGTTCTGCTCTTCCCTCTGACCTCGCTGAAACAGAATTTTACACACCGTAGGCATTTTCACATTACCACATGTTTTTAGTATATTTTCCCATCCAGACATCACAGTTAAGCCAATACCAGTGACGTGAGCAGAATTTGAAGCCAGCAGAGCCCTTTACATCTGATTGAACTCCTGATCCCAGGGGACATCCATACTCTCAAAATCAGATCATCACTGTGACAAAAGGCGGTGCCAGCAGCAATCCCTGCTCCCCATTACCCACCTGTGGGCTGATATGTAACAGTTTCCCATCAGCACAAACTCAGCCCTGTCTTTCAGCTGCCAGATCAATATTGGGAAGTGGAGCTATGGAGCTGCGACTCAGGACAGTATCGATTTAATTAGGTGAATCAATTATGTTTTATTGGTGCTGTTATATATGGGACCCATTGAGTTTGGCTATCTTACAATAAAAGGAAGAGCAGCTCTGATATCAGTGTTGAAGTCATTGTAAATACAACTTTCAACCTCGAAACCTTATATCCAATCACGGGAAATTGATCTTGTTCGCATATACGGTTACCAGAACCCACAAATGTGACCTGGATCCCAGAGGAACTGGAGCTGCCAGCAGAGGTGAGGTCTATGGTGACCTTGGACCTTGCTTCTGAGATCTGCCAGCTCAAAATCCAGCTCCTATTCCAAAGGGATAATAATAAGAGATAGTCTGCTCTGAGCTGAACATGAGTGAGGCTGGACTAGAAGACGCCACATGCTGGCAAGGAGCTGTACAGCTGATACCCCAGCTGCCAAAGAAGGGATTTTAATAAAGGGTTAAGCCCAAGGAGTAAGAGAATGTCATGAGCTTAGAAGAAAGCAAGACATACCCAGGACTGCAGGTGGGGGAAGGTCATGATTAATTGCCGCATTATTAGCCACTTTTGGTGGCTCTTAAATGACATCTCACAAAACTACTCAGCAGGGGGAATAGGTTTCCAAAAGCCAGCCAGGGACAGGTCCCAAACCCCTGCTAGGACTCTCACAAACACACCAAGTCACACAACTGTCACCCCTATGCAGAGGGCCGGTTCTGATGCAGGGCAGAGGATCTTGGGCCTGCCTTAACTTGTATGCCATGCTTTGTTGAGGTCTGCTCCTTTCTGAACAGAGGAGTGGATGCAGGGACAGTTAGGGGGTAGGGGAGGGGAGGGGAAAAGAGGAGGGAGGGGAAACTGTGGTTGGTATGTAAAATAAATGAAAAGAATATTTTTTTTTTTCAAAAAGAAAAAGGCTACTCTGAACTGCCCCCCCCCCCAACAATGGATGGAATTCTAATCTCACAAAGTACAGCTAGGAGCTACTAGGGCTACATGGGAGACTTAGCACATGTGTTTTCCCTGTAAGTAGGGTTTCAGGTGGCATTTCTAGAAAATTACAGTTTTATAACTAGGAAGGAGGAAGACCTTGGGCAGTTGTTAATTGTGCTGGAGTTCTCAATTCTCTGCTGCCAGCAGACTTCAGCTGGATTTCTAGATAAGGTGCCCCAGTCTCATCTTGTGTCCCTAAAACTTTCCCTACCTGTCTTAGTCACTTTGCTTTTGGCTGTGAAGAAACACCATGACAAGAGCAACTGTTACAAAAGAAAGTATCTAATTGGAGGCTGGCTTACAGTTTCAGCCCATTAGTCCATGATCAGCATGGCGGAAACAGATTGGCATGGTGCTATAGCTGTAGCTGAGAACTTTACAACCTGATCTACAGGCCGCAGGCAGAGGCAGAGGCAGAGAGAGAGAGAGAGAGAGAGAGAGAGAGAGAGAGAGAGAGAGAGAGAGAGAGAGAGAGAGACTGGGCCTGCTATAGGCTTTACAAACTGCAATTCCCCACCCCAGAGTCACACCTCCTCCAATAAAGCCACACCCCCTAATCATCCCCAAGCAATCCATCAACTGGAGACTAAGCATTCAAATGTAAGCGCCTATAGGAGCCATTCTTGTCAAAACCACCACACTGCCTTTCTATCCTGCCTCACCCATGCCATCCTAACCAGAGCCACCACTGGGCAAGTGACCATATTTCATCACAAGCCTGTACACCTGGAACTCAGAACGTTCACTGGATGACCCAAGCCCCAAATTCTAAATTAACGTTCAGTAGCCACTATCATCACAGCTGTCATAGTGACAGCCAAGGGAGCTCCATGGTCTCTGTTGTGTCAACCAGAGAGTTGTGCATTTTCTGTCCCCATTCACTCAGAGTCTTAGGCTTTGATGCCTCTTCTCATTGCCAACCCTGGAGCATCCACAGCCCTGGACCATCCCTATCCCTTCTCCTGACCATCCCCAGTCCCGTCCACTTCCTGTACCTTTCCCAGGTCTGAACTATCCCAATCCCAGACCATCCCCAGTACTGGACCATCCTCATCCCTGTACCAGCTCCATTCCTGTACAATCATTATCCTTGAGCCATTATTAACCTAGGATCATACTCATCCCCGGACCATAATAAACCCCAGACCATCCCAGTACCTGCTCTCCATCCCTCATGATGTGTGGCTGCTATGAACATGGATCTGAGTCTCTCGGGGGTACCAGGTGCAGTTTCCAAGCTCTAGTGTCTTGGGCCAAGAAATTAGACCTGAGACAAGTGGTTAAAAATATGAATAGAGACAGCTTATAGGGGGGGATGTCAGGAGGCTCATGGCCCTTTGCATAATATCAGCCTTTCTGTTGTTTATATGTTAGTCCCATAAATGTGAGGAGAGAGATCACTAGCCTGAACCATCATGATCGAATTAATTAAAGCAAGCTTTTTCATTCATGTACATGGGTTGCCTCTCCCTAAAGGTGAGGTTCAAGGGGTTCAGCATTGGACATGGGAAAGATCAGGAATTTTATAGTTCATGGGTAAGGAGTTTTCATATGGGGAATTTGGCAGGAAAATAAGCAGGGTTACCCAAGAAACAGCACATAAACATAACTAGTTGCTCTTAACAACCTCCTGTAACAAAGGCATGGTTGCTTTTTCCTGGAACAGGCAGTGCAGAACCATTTGTACTTAAGGTTAGGGGATCATAGCCTGATCCTGGAGAAACAGTTTTAAACATAAACAGGAATGAACCTAATTTGCCGTACAGTTAGATGGCTTTCAAGCTCAAAATGAAGGCAGGCTGACTCCTCCTGTGCAGCGTAGTGTTTTCTCATTGTAAGAAGCCCAGATGGGAAGAGCTTCCAGTTGTCCTCTGCTGCCTGGCTTCTTCCTCTTGTCAACCTCGCTGTCACTGTCTCTCCAGCCCTCCTTCTTCATGTGTCTGCAAACTCTTCCCATTATGTTCTTTTGGTCCAAAGGCTCCAGAGTCATTTTCTGTTGCTTGGAAGCAGTGTTATCAAATTTGTACCAGCCAGGGAGAAATAGACAAGGGAGGCTGCCCTCCAGCTTTTTGCAACAGGGATGGAAGACCTAATTTAGCTCAACTCTACTGAAACAAGGGCTGAAGAAGTCTTTAAAGCCAAGACTGGGTTGTGGAGGAGTGGGATATCTTTGATCATTGGTGTTAGGAATATTTTCTAACTCGAGCTCTCTGCGGACGCAAAAATCCCTATCAAGCCAAATCAAAACAAACCAAATTAAAAGATATCCAGGTTTAATTGGACTCTTGTGCTCTCGGGTGACCGAAGGGAACCGGAAAGCTGCAACACAACCACTGGGGTGAAAGAGGGAAAACCATGTGTTTATTTTTGGGGGAGCAGTTTAAATAGCCTAGGGGAGTAGTTTGACCTTTTCAGGGGAGGGGGCCTCCAAAGATGGAGGCCAGAGACCAGGATTTACATTCTAGACTGTTTGTATAAGGTGGTGACAGGAAGCTGAGGTGATATTTATGACCAACATTTAGGCTCTCTTTGGGAAAAGGGTCATTGACTCAAGTCTGGCTACTTTCTGCAGGCAGGGGATGACATGGGGAAGGGGAGAGCTGAGTGTTGGTGTGTCCAGGCTCAGTGAGAGGTGTGGCTGGAAAGGCATCCTGTTTGCTGTCATCCTGGAGATGCCAGGCATCTGTTCCTTGGGGGGGGGGGGGGGGTGAGAAGACAGGTGCCTAGGAGAAAAAAAAATATTGTTATTACCCATCTTGTTGTATCACCAAAGATGAGTGTGCCAGTTTGAGGAGCAGGTAGGCCCTTCATTGTGGCATCTTGGAAAACCGGAGAGTGGAAGGTCCTAACTGCTGGATAGACCAAGTGTCTTGAGTAGGTGCCTGCTTGAGCCTGGAAAGATGGGACCAGCATGGGTGTCCCAGGAGTTTGGCAGCTGAGGGGGTGGTGAGGATTACCGTGTGAGGTCCTGTTCATCGAGCTTCAAGAGACCTGAGTTCAATGGAAAGCTTGGTTAGCTGTTGTTTGATGAGTCCATTAGTCCTCTCCACCTTTCCCCGGAAATGCTTCTATCCATATTGTAAAAGTGTCTTCAGGTGTTAAGAGATAACACAGTCTTTTATGAATAGGCATATGGGTGAAATCAACCTGCCAATCTTCTCCTGGTTGGTGTCCACAAAGCTGGTGTAGAGACTGACTTATGTGGAGAGCCTCCTGTGGGTTGGCCTGGAAAACCACCTGTTTATTTTTTGGGGAGCAGTTTAAATAGCCTGGGGGAGTGGTCGACCTTTTCTGGAAAGGTGTCAAGGTGCAAGGGGCACAGAGGCAGGGCCTCCAAAGATGGAGGCCAGAGACCAAGATTTACTATTTGCCTTGTTTGATTTTGGTTAACATACAAAAAAAAAATATTTAAAAAAGGTTCATTGTGATATTTGCAATCATACCATTAAACTTCATTTTATTTGCCACTCCCAGCCCTCCCCTCTTCCAGATCTTTTTCTTCCCCAGATACCCTCCCCTGCTGCTTTCATGACATATTTCTGTTGATCTGCCCTGTGCCTCTATTTGTTTCTCCTTTCATGTGTGTGCGCATGTGCAGGGGTGGAGGTGGGAAATCTAGACTCTGCACGTGTGAGAAAGCATACAGTACATACAGTATTTATATTTCTGAATCTGGCTTATTGCTCTTAGTATTTTAACCTAATTATGTTCAATTCTGTCCCTTTATCTGATCATAATTTCAATCTTTAGAGTCACAGGTGCTTTCAGGGCAGCTGTCTCCTGTCCTGTGATTCAGAAAGAGGCCTCTGTACCCATGGGGGTCGCCTTTATTCCCCACTGGGACTGGAATGGGCTTTACTTTCTTAGAGGGGCCTCTCTCGGCAGGATGGCTCCAGGTCCTTAAGCAGAATGTTAGGTTGTAAAAGGGGAAAGAGGCTTTTAGCGGTATATTTGCATCTCAAAGGCACAGAGGAGGTTAACAAAGACGGGCTTCCAAGAGTAAAAGCTGCTGGTTAAATGCTCTAAAGCCCTAAGGCCAGGATGAGAAGTGTGGAGGTGTGGTTACAGCTTTTTTTAGCTTTGTTAGAGTGAAGGGAAGAGGCTGAAAGTGGGGGAGCTGCTGCAGACCCTGTAGCCCTGTCAATCTGCCCTGGCTGCCATTCATTCCCACATAGGGTTGGCTGTCTCCACTCTCCCTTAGTCAGCTTTGCACTGCTGTAAGAAACAACTGAGGGAAGTAAACTCAGAAATCACAAATGTCTTCAGCTGTTGTCTTGTTTCTGGTGTGGTGGAGCAGATCAGAGTTAGGGCAAAGCAGCTTGTTCCATGCAGCCAGCAAGGCAATAGAGGCAGGGGTGAGGGTGGGGAAAAGGACAGCAACAGGGTAGAACCCCAACCATCCACTTCCTTAGGCATGGCCCGACCTCCTTTCTCTAGCCTATCAAATTATACATAGGTCCTAGTCAGAGTCTTTATGATCCAATCACATCCCCAAACCTCACTTCTTAACACTACTGTTACTGAGATCAAGCCTATAGCACACTAGCCTTTGTCACCGGTATTTCAGGTCCAAACTGTGACAATGGTTCTGAACCTTCCTAATGCTGTGGCCCCTTAACACAGTTCCTCATGTTGTGGTGACCCCCAACCATAAAATTATTTCATTGCTACCTCATAACTGTAATTCTGCTACTGTTATTAATCATAATGTAACTATCTGATATGCAGGGTATCTGATATGTGATGAGCCCCAAAGAGGTCACGAATCACAGGTTGAGAACCGCTGATCTATGACATGATGTTAAAACCATGGGTGCTTCAGTGCTTCATTGGCTATATGTTAGTGATGATGTTTTCCCTCCTGAAATCTCATCTTATTACAGTGCATCTCCTACTGATTGCAGAATGTCCCGGCAGGAGATGTGGCTCCTAAGGTGCATCTTTTAAAGCAAATAGCTATTTGTGGATGTTCCCCTCAGTTGTTAGATCTTTCAACCACGTAAAACCTTACTGTCTGTACTGGTTTGTTTTATGTCGAGTTGACACAAGCTAGAGTCAACTGGGAAGAGGAAGCCTCAATTGAGAAGAGGCCAGATTGGCCTTTGGGGCTTTTTCTTGATTAATGATTGATGTGGGCAGACCCAGCTTACTGCGGATGCTACCACGCCAAGGAAGGTGCTATAAGAAACTGGGCTGTATAAGCCATGAGGAGCAAGCCCGTAAGTAGCATTGCCCCCATAACCTCTGCTTCAGTTCTTGTTTCCAGGTTCCTGCCTTGGCTTCTGCTAATGATGGACAGCAAGCTGTATGCCAAAATAAACCCTTCCTTCCTCCAAAGTTGCTTTTGGTCATAATGTTTGATCATAACAACAGAAACCCTAACTAAGACACTGTATGCACTCAACATGCAAACCTCAAACACATTTAGAAGAGCCAACACCCCTGAATACAAAGAAATATCAGATAAAAAAAGATCCTTCATTAAGACTAAAGACTGAGTGGGGTATAAGATAAGGCCTGAGAGAGATCTTAGTGGGTCCCATGGTGGGTAAGGAATGTGGGCAGGAAACAGAATAGCAATGCAGAGAGACTTTGAGTAGTATGGAGTTTATTGGGAGGTGGGGAGAAGAGAGAGAAGAGAAGAGAAGAGAAGAGAAGAGGAGAGGAGAGGAGGGGAGGGGAGGGGGAGGGGAGGGGGAGGGGAGAGAGGGGAAGAAGGGGAGGGGAAGAGAGGACCAAGATGAGCTTGTCTTGGTGAAAAGAGAGAGATTGGGAGTGAACAGAGTTTGTCTCTCTCTTTTTTTTAATTAATTAATTTATTTATTAAAGATTTCTGTCTCTTCCCCACCGCCGCCTCCCATTTCCCTCCCCCTCCCCCAATAAAGTCCCCCTCCCTGGTCAGCCCAAAGAGCAATCAGGGTTCCCTGCCCTGTGGGAAGTCCAAGGACCACCCACCTCCATCCAGGTCTAGTAAGGTGAGCATCCAAACTGCCTAGGCTCCCACAAAGCCAATACGTGCAGTAGGATCAAAAACCCATTGCCATTGTTCTTGAGTTCTCAATAGTCCTCCTTGTCTGCTATGTTCAGTGAGACCGGTTTTATCCCGGGCTTTTTTCAGACCAAGGCCAGCTGGCCTTGGTGAGTTCCCGATAGAACATCCCCATTGTCTCAGTGTGTGGGTGCACAAGGGACAGGGAATTGCTGGGCTCATCTTTCCAGGTGACAGGGAAGGCAAGCATAATCCTAACATTCCCATATTTTTCTTACCATAAAAAGGTAGAGGAAGTTAAAGAGGATGGGGTGCCGGGTTCTCAAGACTGCTTTCTGCTGATTTGTGGGAGTTGAAATCTTGGAAGACCTGAGAAACCTGGGATGCTGGCCACATCCTGGGTTATCTGGCTGCTTCACTGCTGCCCAGGCTCTGTAGAACTGTCTTGGACCTGGTAAGAGGTTGGCAGAGCAGAAGACAATGTTAAGTTTAGGAAGAAAAAAAATTTCTCCAGGTCCTGGTGATTGGGGAGGAGGGTGTCAGGACCAGGGAACAGGGTGGGGGGAAGACTTGGGTTCTTAGTGCCTGGTAACTGAGGGAGGGGTGCATCTGGCCTGTTTAAGGTGAATCCTCCAAGTTGGCTCCCTGGAACTTCCAAGAATTCTTTGAGTTTGTGAAAAGGTAAGTTTTAGACATATACATGATATAAATGGCAGTATATTTATGCCAGAAATGACTATGACAGGTGTTTCTGCACAATGAAAAGTATCTTTCAGGTAGAAAATGATCAAAAAGAATTTAAAATCTTGATCTTGCAGTTATGGTAGTGATAGTACTCCACCAGAACTAGATTTATAGTTTATCAGGATTTTATTGATTAATGTTAAGACTATGAACAGCAGCATAATGGGAGAGAAATCTGATAACCTGTACACCTTAAAACATTTTCTTATACTCAGAAATGTTTTTATCCTCAGACCTTAATAACTTGCATTTACACACCTTAAGTCACTTTTTTGTACCCTGAAACATTTTTATCCTCAGACCTTTATGACTTGCAGGTACACACCTTAATAACTCGCATTTGTATATCTTAAAACACCTTCTCGGACCCTAAAACATTGTTAGATCCTCACATCTAAAGTTTTGCATCTTAATGCACCTTTAATTTAAACATGGTATGAAGTTATGCTGAAATCCCTTTTGCGATGTGGTCTCTTTTAAACTGGCAAACCTCCCAGTCATCAAACTACATCAGAGTTTTTGAGAAGGGTAAAATTTACCTGAGTTACTGATTTAAGAATGACAGAGAACTTACTTAATTGGCTACCTAGATATTTATATATTTAGTATTGTGTATAATATATAATATTACATATATTGTATATGATATATAACATATAATATATAATGCAATACATTGGACATAGCATTGTATATTATATATACTGTAATATATTGTATATATTTTGAAATGTTATGTATACACACACACACACACACACACACATATATATATAATAAATTGGGGATTGTCAACCGATTGCAGACAATCTCTCATAGAGACTTCCTTCCCAGGTGATTGGTTGTATCAAGCGGACACAGGTAACTCCTCAGGGTTGTCCATGGTCATTGAGGGTAGGGGCTTCAGGGCAACATTTGCCTTCTGCTGTTAGTGCTGGGTGGGTGCTGGCAGACTTCAGAAGATCCTGTGGTTTAGAAGTCTGTAGGAATACCAGCCTGCCTTGCCCAGGGAAACCAGGCAGTCAGTTCCAGTGTCCTCTTGTCCACTGTCTGGAAATCTTCAGCAGTTTAGATGAAAAGTAGTTTTCCCCAGTGGCTAGCACTTAGTGTTGATTAAGTGAGATGTGGGTGGGCATTCTTCTGCACCCATTTATCCTCTTTGGAGGAAATGGGCTTGCTGCCAGGAGCCAACCTGTCTCTCTGTTACAAAAACCCTTTTAATAATTAAACATTTAAATGCCATATTCCCCAGATCTCTGATCACTTGAAGGTTTATTGGGTATATATGTTATGACTACAGTATAGGATCTGCCTGGAGAGCTGGATCCAAGCTGAGAGGTTGTGGAGGAATGTTTTATCAGTCTGGAAGGAGGTACAATGAATAGAGATACATTAGGATCAAGAAACCACTGTAGCTGTTTAAAGCACACATGCAGTTGAATTTAAGTTACATATGAAGTTAAATGAAAAGTTAGTGAGAGAAAGCTGGCCGGGAACCTGCTGCCTTCAGAGACCTGCAGCATGGTCTCATGGTGTGCCCACTGCAGCCACTTGGGAAACTGTGCCGTTCCTGCCTAGGACTTTGGTGCTCTCAGGACCTGCTGTCTGCTGCCTGATATCACCAGGGGACCTGCAGTGTTTCTGCTGCTGCAGCCACTAGGGAAGCATTACTTTTACTTAAAAGTAAAAACCATTAAGTATAAGCATTTTTACTTAATCCATTACATAGAGACCTTAGTGGGTCTCATGGTGGATAAAGAAGGTGGGCAGGAAACAGAATATACCATGCAGAGTGAGTTTGGGCAGTATGGGGTTTATTGGGAGGGTAGGGTGGAGAGAGAGATAGACAGAGAAAGAGGGATAAAGAGGAGAGGGGAGAAGAGAGAGGGCCAAGATGAGCTTGCCTGTGTGGAAAGAGAGAGACTGGAAGTGGATTTGTCTCCTAAAGGGACAGGGAACTCATCTTTCCAGGTGACAGGGAAGGCCATCATAATCCTAACGTTGGGGTACTGAGAGGACTCTGTAAGCTTGAGAACCTGAGTTCAAATCCCCAACACCCATGTAAAAAGCAGATAAGGCTACACATGCCTGTGACCCAAGCATCGTGAAGCTGAATCAGGAAAATACCAAGAGCTCACACTAGTCTACTAGCCTAGCCAAAGATCAAGCTCTGGTTCAGTAAAAGGCACCGTCTCAGAGGCAGTAATGCAGAGTTCTGGGGGAAGACATCTGACATGCTGCTCAGTCCTGTGCAAGCACATGCATGCAATATGACACACACACACACACACACAAATACCATGACACCAATAGACCTGGAAATGATCCCCAGTGGCTCTCAGCTCTACATTTCTGAGTGAAATAAGAATAAAAGAAAACCCATTTTTACAGCTTCTGGACAATTTGGAGAGCAAACACTCTAGTTGATTTCATGATGGTTCCCTCTTTATATTCAATGTGACTGTGTGGCTATTGATATCTCCAGGTCTCAACACCACTGCTGTTCAGTCCTTTACAAAGAAGTCACAAACATCAATATCTCTCACAAGAGACAGAGCCTCATGTAGGAGCCCCATGGTTTAGGAGCCAAACTCTCAATCTCATGAATGGACCTTGTGTAGCTGAGCAGCCACCCACAACACTACATTTGAACTCCGTGAGGTCTTGGCATAAGTTCTAACAGCCAAACCAACCCTTCAGCTCTATCTCAACCCAGCTTTTCCTGCTCACACATTGCTTCTTTGCTTGGGAACCATTTTCATGTTACCACAGTGGTCAGTAGAGAAAGGGAGGCAGAGAACCACCGAGACCTGACTTCTTTTCCCAACACTCTCCCTGGTTTGACTCTTCTCCAGCAAACCTTACAGCAGCTCGTTTGCATGAGAGTAACCCTTGCTGGACCACCAACTGTACACACACCTGGCTTCCTACACTCCTGCAGGTGGGACAGGATGCTAAATTCTGGCATGTCTATAGTGAGGTCTTCTCTTCTCAGTTCCTGATCCCCCTCTCGATTTCTGATAATTTCTCCTCACTCAGCCCTGCACTCCCTGTGCCAGGTGTCAATGACAGTGCACTCAAGGGGCCTCTGCATCCATCACCATTCAGAGTTCTTCAGGCCTCTGCTTTCACTTCTCCAAGCCAACTCCCAATTTCTTAGTTTTCTATAGCAGTGGCACCCCACTATCTGGTGCTAAATTATTATTTTTAATTGCTTCTCAATAATCCTCCTAAAGCAGATGAAACTCTAATTACACCATGCCATCATTTGGGGGAACACCTACAGTGCTTGTCTGTGGCTCAGGGTCTTCAGTGGAGTGGCTGTGCAGAACTGAAGTCATCTGAGTTTTACCAGCAGGTGCATGCTCTCACCCACCTGCACTGGAAAGAACAAGCTGCCATGTTCTTAGCTACTCTGTGAATGATTCTGCACCTGTCACAGAGAAATGAGATCTACGGCCACAGCAGGGGTGGGAGGAGCTCTGCCAACAGCATGCTCAGTTCAGACCTGGCTGCGAGCAGGGCTGGGAGTGATGCCTGGAAGATGTGTTGGTTTGGACATCTGTTGCCTGAGGTTCTACAATGAATAAAAAACTAACAAAAGAAATATGTAATGATGAGAAAACATCACCAAGAGGCAACTAGGTCTTCAGGCAGGTGCCCCCCCTGGTGTCTACAGAGCTTGCCCTCCCTCCATACTGGCCAGAGGTGTGGTTTGCTCCTGTGTTATAGGAAGGCGGAGTGTAAAGGCAGCTTTTCCTAAGGTACCATCGCCAAGACTTTCAGGAGGAAACAGATGCCTGCACAGATTAGGCAATTAGAAGACAGTTAAAGAAAGGAGCCTTTTACAAGGCAGGGATAATATTTAATATGGCCAATATGGAGAGAGGGGGAGATGGGAGGGGAGGGGAGAGGAGAAGCGGGGAGGATAGAAAGGACCAGGGAGCATGGCTCAATAGTACAACACAAGCTTAGTGTACACATAATCTAAAATCGTAATATTCAGACACACACAGAGAAAAGAGGTAACTCTTAATTTTATTTGAAGTTACAGCCTCGGAGTATTTAACGTGGACTCTAACAGCTGACATGGCTATTTCCACTGTGGTAAAAACGCTTAGAAAATGATATTCAAAATGTTGAACTTGACTCTCAAGAAAGAGTCAACAGTGTCTTCTGAAGAAGAAAGGATATGCATGCATTTTAGAGGATCTTATTCTTAAAAATACTTCCCCAACCCACCCTTGCCCCATCCTGCTTAGTGATCAGTGTCTCAATGGTCCACGTGAATCAGTTGTCTGGGTAGTGGAGTGAGACCTTAGGCATCTCTTGAGCACTGAGAAGAAAGGCAGAACCAGACATGGTGGCTATATGCAGCAGGTGTCTCTCAGAAGCTGTGACCTCTGGTGGGAAATACCATTTCCAGTTAGCCGAAGACAGGAAACTGAGGATCGTAGCACCCAGTCCCAGGCTTCCCATCACCTTATATCTCAGCTGTGCCTCTTCTGGGCACAAACCAAACAGGAACCCAGAAGACAGGAACCCAGAGGACAGGAATCCAGAGGGCAGGACCGGGAACTAGCACCTCATACACGATGAGCAGTCACTCAGTACACAGAGAGCATGCAGAAGATGGAAAACTGATCTGAAGGGTGAGGGGGAGATACCCAGTCCTCCCTCTAAGTGGAAACTCTACTGCCCACACAAGAGATAAACACAGTGGCTGGAAAAGTAGACACAACTCTAGCTGGATCCTTAGCAGTAGGACAGTATCAGAGGATGTGCAGACCTCTGCATATGACCAGCTGTCTTAAGAGCTCCTCCCACTCACGACTGTGGCTTCTCCCTGTGAACACAGGCCATGTCTGTCCTCTACCCCACACAGATGAGAAGAGAACATAGCCTTGGAAGACAGAGCTGCAACTACTGATCCCTTATCCTAATTTCCCTGTCAGATAAATCCCTCTATAAGGTCAGGGGTGGGAGGATAGAGAAGCCACTAACTTCTGAGGGTAGATGGGGTAGGTGTCCATTTCAGAAAATAAAACAAAATATCAAGATCAAGACTTACTTTGAAAATTGTATTTGTTTGTTTCTTTTCCAGGCAAGGCTTCCCTGGCTGTCGATTGCGTTGGGTGGGCTACTCAGTCTAGGGGTTTGTAACCCACCCTGCAATCAGTTACTCCAGGGTCTTGGAGGGGCACTACCTGGAAGGAAATGGGCTAAGATAGAGGAATGAGGCTAGGCAAAGATTTGTCGAAGCCCCATTTATTAGAGTCCTGGTTGTTGCTTATATAGCCCCTGAATGAGGGACTTGGGGGGCAGGGGAACGGGATCTTGCCGCGTGGTCCAGGTCACGTGGTTCAGGTTCGTCAGGTTCGTCGCGTAGGCCAGGAGGTTAAGTTCGGTCAGGTCACATTTGGTCAGGTCATGAGTTGACACACCTAGTTTTCTAGATAGTCTGGAATGTGGGGCGGGTTCCGCTAACAGATAGTTCTCCATTAACAGCATAATTGGGTGTGGGGCAGGTTTTGTCAATAAAACTATTCTTAACATAATTATGGGTGTGGGGTTCCCTGCAGACTCCCCAGGGTGATGGTTCCTGTAATGATTTTTAAGAAGAAAATGGCTCCTCACACCTGGCTGTCCTGGAAGTCACTTTGTAGATCAGGCTGGTTTCAAACTCACACGAGATCTGCCTGCCTCTGCCTCCCATGTGCTGGAATTAAAGGTGTGGACCACCACTCACTTCCCAGTCCCAGCAAATTACACTTGTTTCTGTTCTTGTGAGGGAATGTGCTTGTTACTGTAATCAGCTCACACCACAGGACACCTTCAGGAATTTAGATCACTGGGGAGAGCACTGACACTCCTGGCAGCTCCTCCGTTCACACTCTGGACCAGTGGGGCAGGCGATGGAACTGCAACCCCCAAACACACACACATTTCTCAGTTGAAAAAAAATAAAGTTAAATTTAATAAGTTACAAATCATGTCATAAACCATAGAGAACGAAATAATTCTATTTTCCAAATAGACATCCTTTAAAAAGGTCACAAAAATAACAATAAAATCCAAAGAAATGGGGCAGTGAGAGAACACGTTTTCTTTTTCTTCTTTTAGGTAGCACAATAAAACATTTTTAAAGGACTTTCACTTTTTGTCATGTGTACTTGTGGGTGTCCGTGTGTATTTGAGTCCAGATGCCTGCAGAGGTTGGAGCAGACCCATCCTCCTGGGACTTGAGTTACAGGTGGTTATGATCCACCAGGAGGGGAAAGATGCTGGGAACTGAACCCAAGTCCTCTGGAAGAGCCGTCAATGCTCTCAACTGCTGAGCCATCTCTCCAGCCCTGAGACTAAATTTTTTTGACAGTAACTATATCTTGATTTTACAACTTAAAGCAAACACACAAATAACACCCAGACAGTTCTCACTTCATTTTTGACTGTTTACCATGGAGCAATCTTGATGTAGTATCTGCCAACTCCAGATCTGACATTCAGGTTCTCCCCAAATCCCAGGGGCACACCTTCTAAACCCCTGAATTCCAAGAAGGGTTTTGAAAAGGACAACGCTCTTTATTGCTAATGCCATGATTCGGCAGTGCTCCCTCCCCCAAACAAGAGGAATCTCAAACTGTTTTGACAAACTCGCTCAAACACTCTATGGTTTGCCAAGATGCTAAGAATCCAGCCCACATATACCGTGTTTTGAGTAATTACACTTGTTAATGCAGGATAACAACTTCAGCCAGGCGCGACCTTAACTGCTAAGCGTTCTATCACTCCAATCAAGATAATTATTCTCTCACTCAATAAAAGGCTCAAATTATGCAAACACATTAGAAGTGGGATGTAGAAATGGAGATGGGGGAAGAGAGACTCACCATCTCCTTACCAACATGTTCTTTCTGTTAGGGCCCCTTGTGCTGGAGCCAAAGACCATAACATTTCTTGAGAGACTGTCCAGTTTTATGTTTTATTTTCAGTCTAGATTTATTTATTTCAATTTTAGGTGTATGGGTGCTTTGCCTGCATGTATGTATGTACATCACATGTATGCAGTTCCTTCAGAGGCCACAAGACGGCATCGAGTCCCCTGGAACTAGAGTTATAGGTGGTTGTGAGCTCCCCAGCTCCTGGTTTTGTGTTATGTTACCCAGTCATGGAAAGGACTTATGATACTGCTGTCAGCATTTTAAAAAATGAAATGGTTGTGATAAATGGGAGCAGGGAAGTATATATCTTAATTAAGGGAGCCATTTTAGGGTTGGCAATAGTCTTGACTCTAGAGGGGTTCCCAGGGGTCCAGAGAGATGTCCCCAGCTAGGTACTTGGGCAGCTGAGGAGAGAGAGCCTGAAATGGCCCAATCCTATAGCCATACTAATGAATATCTTGCATATCACCATAGAACCTTCATCTGGCAATGGATGGAGATAGAGACAGAGACTCACATTGGAGCACTGGACTGAACTCCCAAGGTTCAAATGAGGAGCAGAAGGAGGGAGAACATGAGCAAGGAAGTCGGGACCGCGAGGGGTGCACCCACCCACTGAGACAGTGGGGCTGATCTAATGGGAGCTCACCAAGGCCAGCTGGACTGGGACTGAAAAAACATGGGATAAGATCGGACTCTCTGAACATGGCGGACAATGAGGGCTGCTGAGAAGCCAAGGACAATGGCACTGGGTTTTGATCCTACTACATGTTCTGGCTTTGTGGGAGCCTCGCCTGTTTGGATGCTCACCTTCCTAGACCTGGATGGAGCAGGGAGGACCTTGGACTGCCCACAGGGCAGGGAACCCTGAGTGTTCTTTGGACTGGAGAGGGAGGGGAGTGGGGAAGGGGGAGGGAAAAGGGAAGCGGGGAGGAGGCGGAAATTTTTAATAAAAGAAAGAAAAAGGAGAGAAAGAAAGAAACAAACAAACAAAAAATAATAAATGAAATGGGCTTCTTATTTTCGCTCTGATATGTAAATAAGTTGCTAATCTTAAGTCTGTAATACATGGGAATATTGTTTAAATCTCAGAACATTACACACTTCTATGGCTCAGATGCTGGGTCAGGATCCTCCCTGTATCATTTTGTTTTCAAAAGAAATTATCACTCCATCAACTCAGTGTTCCTCTCTTATATTCATTTCACTTGACTGTGAGAAATGTGTGGCATACAGTGTTCAGCTAGAAATACCCAGATACTATGGATATTGTTTCACCAAGACAGAGCTGGGGTTCTGTGTAATATAACAACTCATTCCTCAGGTCAATCTGTTTGGAGAATTAATAAACATGGTGAAAGTTTTTCACAGCCCACCGAAGGTAATCTTTCTTTAAATGTTAGCTCTCCTGGTCTAAGGCCATGGACCGTCAACATTGAGCCCAATGCCTGCTCTTAACATAGAGTTGAAGGGGATTTAGAAGCTGAGTTGTGCAAGCATGAGAAATAAAAAGCCAAAATGTTAGGTTTGCTTTACAGATTAGGAAGGAAGTGGCATTTCCTATGCCCCTGGAAACCAGAGGGGTTTAGCAAATGGAGCCCCTGGGCTGGAGAATGTGTCTGTGTCAGAAGTTGCTCTTTGCATTCAAAACAATCCTGGTCCTGAGAGCATTCTCTTGTCTTGGAAGAGGGATGTCAGGAAAGAGGGGCTGGGCAGAGAGTTTAGAGAGTTGCACACAACTGCACAGAAGCACAGACAATGCCAGGATCATCTCCAAGGGCCTTCCTCCATATCTGTCCTCCCCCCCCCCCCAATTCCCTCCTGACCTCTTCCTCCTTGACTTCTGTTTTCTTCCTCCTCTGCTTCCTACCCTATTTGTTGTAAATTTGTCACCCTGCCATCCTGCCTTACAGTGACTTGGTGGCAGCAGCGGTGGTAGCAGCACATTTCCACTGTCACTACCTGTTGTATGGCATTATGTAGTGACATGTGCCCTCTTAAAGGTCCAGGCCAACCTAGATGGCTGTCAAGTTCCTTCTCTCTGTCTCCAAGTCTCTCTGTCTGTCTGTCTTGATATCTCCTACTTAAGTCCCCACTCTTAGATAGCCTTTCACTCTCAACCCTCCCCCCAATAAATCTCTTGCATTATATCTGTTGTGTGGCATGATCTCTTTAGTGACATATCCTGACCAGGCCACCAAAGGTACCTTTTTGCCGCTTTATCCTAACACTCTTACTCTGCAGAACCTCAGTTCCTGTGGCTTATTCCTGATTTTTGTTCAAGCATTATCTTACACACCTTCCATAAACCGTGACAAACACCAGCAGGCTGTGTGAACAGCCCTTGCAGGAGGAGCCAAGAACTGTGCTAGTGAACTAGGTCCTGTGTTCGCAGGATCTGAGATGAGATTTCTTCATTTGAAAATGGAATTGGGCAGAATGATGACCAAGATGACTTCCAACATGGGAATGCTCTGACCCTAACGTTCACACTTGAGGTTTGGGTGGAGGCTACCAGACATTAGACTCCATGACCAAGGCAGCCCTTACAAAAGAAAGCATTTATTTGGGCACTTGTTTACAATTTTAGAGGTTTAGTCTATTATCACTATGATAGGGAGTAGGTGGCCACACATGATTGGACCAATAGCTGAGAGATACATCCTAGTGTGTGTGTGTGTGTGTGTGTGTGTGTGTGTGTGTGTGTGTGCAGAGAAAGAGAGAGACTGACTTGATCTGGCATGGACTTTTAAAATCTCATAGCCTACCCTCAGTCCACACTTTCTCCATAACAAGACTATTCCTCCTAATCCTTTTAATCCTTCCAAAGAGTTCTACTCCCTGGTGACTAAGTATTCAAATGTATAAGCCTATAAGAGCCATTCTTATTCAAACCACCACAGTAGGGCTATACAAAAAGAAAGTCATATGGGCTGACCTCTTAAGAACTGGGTAATATAAAACTTACTCTAAACTTCAAAAAAGGAAGTAACTTTATGGTGAGATATCTCATGTGCTATTCTCAATATGCTAGACATATAGCCTTGTTTATCTGAAATTCAAATTGAACTGGTGCCCCACATTTTACTGTCAACCCTGTTCAAAAATGAACGGAAGGAAGTTGCAAAGATGCTGCACTCTGTAAACGCTGCTTTTACTTTCAGTCTTCTGATTTCCCTTTCAGAGCAACCCAGCAGTTTAATTTCTCAGTCCACATGGCATATGACAGCACAAAGCACACTGCCAATGCTCTACCAAAGCATTTATAGGGGCTGGGAAGATGACTAAATGGGTAGTAGTGCTTGCTGCCACACCAGACAACCCAAGTTCACCATGGAAGGAGAGAAGTGACCCAGACTGTAATTCTCTGACTCACACACAGGCACTGTGGCACACACACATCCCACCCCATCACAAATAAATTACCATAGTCGAAAATACTAGCAAGACAAAAATCCCTCTTTTGCATCATTCGTACATGAGAAATGATTTTAAAGCAGTCTTCTAGGTAAATGATTTAAATATAGTGGATGCAAATGTAAGATGCCAACAGATAAATAAATAAATAAATAAATAAATGCACACATCTATAGTGTACATGAAAGTGACTCTGGATTAGAAATAATAATCCACTGGTATTAAAACTTCAAATTTACATAGCTAAAGAATGTGATGGCTTAAAAAAAAAGTAGTGGAGCATGGTAAGAGACAGACCACCCGTATGTTAACAAATCGTTGGCTCCATATAGTTATCTTTATAAAAATAAATGTCCATGTAGTAATTTATAGCATGTTGGTGACTAAAAGGCAAGGTGCATATAAAATAGGTGGCATTAACATGAATTCTCATCCTACATGCACAGGAAAAGTTTTATCAAGCAACAAATTTTATATATCCCACACATATCCAATTCCCTCTCAGGGAATGAGATAAGCTACAGACATGGGTTGCATCTAGAGAAAATGATACATCAGTAAAACTTAATAGAGATCAGTGGATGAAAATAATCCTAAGATCCCAAGTTAATGAGAACATGTGCTTGAGGGTAGGAACATGTGGCCCCCAGCAGGTGGCACTGTTTGAGGAATTTATGGAACCTTTAAGAGGAGGAGCCTTGCTGGAAGAAGCACATCACTGGGGGAGGGCTCTAAGGGATTGCCACGCCTCACTTCCTGTTCTCTTTCTTCTTCCTGTGTAAGGGTGAAAATGTGATCTGCTAGCCTCCTGCTTCTGCCACCATGCTGTGCCCTCCCCACCCGGAAGTAAACCCTTTCTTCCTTAAGTTGCCTTTGCTCGGCATTACATTTCATCACAGCAGAAGAAAGCGACTAATACTCATGTATCAGGAGCCATTTCCCCCCCCCCAAAATATTGCAGGGACCATTGTCCTAGGGAGTTTGCAGAGAGCCCCACACCCCAACGGTATTAAGAACTGTTTTATTGGCAGAGCCTACCCCACACCCAACTATCTTGAGAACTATCTGTTAGCGGAACCCGCCCCATATTTCAACTATCTAGAGAACTAGGTGTGTCAACTCGTGACTTCCTGACCTCTCTGACGGATCGTAACCTCATGGTGGACGACCTTGTGACCAGCTCGAACCATTGCTGCAAGATTCCTTCCTGCCCATGCCCCTGCCCCCCATCCCAACCCAAATTCCTCATCCAGGGGCTATATAAGCTGCAACCGTGGCGTGCCGCTAATAAACGGAGGCTTTGACACACCTTGCTTGGCCTTCTTCCTCTCTCCCGCCCACGTCTTTTCAGATAGCGCCTCTCCGGGACCCTGGAATAACTGGCCTGCCAGGCAGGTTACAACCCCTAGACTAACTGACTCGTCAGGGTGGTCTACACTCATGCAGAAACAAAAAGCAAAAATGTTTCATTAGCAATTAGTATAGACCAAATAAGGAAGAAAACGGAAGCAATTTTGTAAAAAATCAGCTTATCAAAGAAATTATTAGAATTTCTATTAGCGTCTGAAGCAGGAAAACACTGCAGAGGTAAGAAATAAATAAAACACGTAAAGAAAACAGAACAAGCTCTACATAAAAACTTCTGGTATTTCTGTTTTTGCTGTTTGTGCTGAGAAAAATGCCAGAATGGGAGATGACGTCTATTCTTTACTTCGATGTTTTTGTTTGTATTTATTTGGTCGCCTGAAGGTAACAACACTATTAGCCTCCTGGGACTCACTATTTCTACCTCACACTGAAGGTGAGAAGTGACTGCTTGCTTTAAAATCGGAAATTCGGTTGCGTGGATCCATGCATGGTTACATGGATGAATCTGTTTTAATTTTTCTATTAATTAGTGGGGAGATGACTTACATGTCACAGCATGAGTGTAGAGGTCAGGGGACAACTTGTAGGATCAAGTTCTGGTCATCAGACTGGGTGGCAAGTTCCAGTGAGCCGTGTCACCAGACACAAAAGTTGTAAAGCAAGTTGCTTTTAGAAAAACGTTGACAGTCATGGCTCAGCTTAACGAGGCAGATGCTGACAGTATTGGATCAGGCAGATTGATCAGAAGCAAGAGGTAAACATTATGGTAGTAACGGGTATAACGTTGCTGTGTATTTCTCATTCCAGCCTTGTATATCCCCCTCTCCTTTCATCCCTCTGTGCCCCCCCCCCCCACTTCTTTCTCTCCTTCCATCCTCACAGCAACCATGGCCTCTAGGGATGTGCTTTACTCAGAAACTGCCATTTAATCTCAAAGCCCAGCCGTAGCATTTCCAGGCGTGCTTCTGAAATGTCTAACAAGAGCTGATGAAAAGATCCCTCCTCCGCCTCCCACAAAAGTGGGTTTTGCAAGATGTTTCTTGCCTCAGTTCTGACATTTGCCCTTGAACTGGTTTCTTTCTTTCTTTAATCCCTGTCACTGAGGGACAGACAACAATCAGCTCAAAGACTCAGGCTCTGGCAAGCTCCAGCTAGCCAAGGAGTCACCCTGAATGGGATTCTCCACGTGTGATGCCCCCCCCCCCCGCTATCACCTTGGGGCAATTCCCACCCACTGTTTCCAAGAAGACAGAATTCTTGGCTCATTTTGAGACGTGCTCTAGATTCTCTCCTCTCTACTCTCCTTCTGCTCCCTCTCCCCCTTTCCCCATTCCTTTCTTCTCCTCCCCCCCCCCGACCCTTCTCTGATCTTTCTCACTGTTGGTAACCTCATAGTGAAACTGAACGCTCTCTATAAAAAGGCTGAAAAGTAGAGTGAGTAACCAAGCAGATTATGACCCTATAGCCCCGGAGTGAATGGGGTTGCCTTCACCATCCTAGGACAGCAGAAAGTCCATCCCCAGGAGATCCTCTGAGTTACCTGTTCCTCTCTGCTCTGCAGGACTAACTCCGGTGTCATCCAGACCCAGCGCCACCTCTTCCAGTAAGACTTCCTGCCCTGGTTAGCCTGGATCCAGTCACTTCCTGTCTTTAACTCGCCTCACCTTTCCTTTCTTAGATTATCGACATCATACTTACTGACTTCAGCTACAGACACTCAACTGAAAAATAACTTACGCAGAAATAAATAAGAACATGGTATTAGTGAGTTGCATGTCTGAAAAACATAGCATGTGGGTCTTGGGTTGTGCTTGATCAAGGTGTCACTGGGGGACTCAAGGCCCCGTTTATAGGTTTTTGTTCTTGTACGTAAAAGAACAGACTCCAGACTCAGTAGCTCAGTAGGGAATTCAAAGATGGTTATTTGGAGTTGCAAAAACAAAACAAAACAGGAGTTGGGGAGGTGGCTCCGTGGGTAAAACTCCTGCCATGCAGAAGCATGAGGGCCTGAGTCCAGATCCCCAGAGCCCACGCAAAGTCAGACTCAATAGCACACACATATAATTCTGGTTCTTTTAAGTGAGACAGGAGGTGGGGACAGGAACATCCCCAGATTTTCACGGAGCACTTAGGCATTGGGGTGGGGAAGAAAAGAAAATAGGTCCTGTCTCACGGTAGAAGGTAAGAACAGACAGCCACCAGAGGTCTACAGATACCATGGTTTGCGTGCACCTGTACTCACTCATGGGAACAGGATTACACATGATCACACACACACAATGATTAAAGAGATGGAAAAAAAAAACAGAACAAGAAAGTAGAAAGGAGGGAGCTGGAAGGAGAAAGGAGAGAGATCATCGGGCTTTTTGAGTCAGAACTCATGAAGGTGAACAAGGCTCAGCCCTGTGGGTCTGTCAACAGCTGTCTGAGGGAGGGCCGTCTTAGTACTTAAGTACATTCTTCATTATGGGATAATTAATCCTCGCATCTTCTCTCCTGTCTCTGATATCAGTCCTTCCCTCCCTCCAGTAAGCCTTGGGGGAGAACGCTAACTGCAGGAACAGAGTGCAGAGGGACAACTGCTGGTCAGTAAAAGCAAGCAGCAGGAATTAGCTTCCCATCCTGACCCTCTGCTGGCAATGAAGGGCCATCTGAGACAAAGGAGGCAGGCATAATTCGCCTCGTCTGAGTCTGGAGTCAGTATATTTGACTATGCTGTTTTTGACAACATCGGTGCACCTGACTAAGGAACACGGCTGTCATTAGACTGTTTGTTTGTTTGCTGCCAGTAAATGAGCAACAGAATAAATTGTTCTTGTAAGCAGAATATTCTCCTCGTAACTCTCTGGTCATTTTCTTTGCCAGGAAAGAAGAAACCAAGGAAGCACTGCAAATCTAGCAGGCAGTGAGATGAGTCCCCTCCTGTCATCAGAATCTCTGATGAGAATGCCTAGCTATCTTCACACCTTTTCTGTTGTCTATATGGCAGAGCGTGAGTTGTGGAATCTGGATCTAAGCAGCCCTGGGTGGTTGTGTGTGTTTGTGTGCATGTTTGTGAGCTTGCGCGTGAGGTACAGGAATGTCTGTGTGTGTAAGTGTACATATGTGTGACTGTGTGTGCATGTGTACAAGTAAGGCATATGGTGTGTGTATGTGTGTGTTCCTCTTTATTTTTATAACTTCATTTTCTCTGTCTATATGCAACACCCCCTCCTACAAAGCAGCTGCAAATGTCAAAGGCAATGTTCTGATTATTTGGGAATCATTAGAAAATGATCATTATCGCTCTGGCTTATTTTAATTTCCTGAAACCTACTGAGCCATGTGTACTCCAGATTTCAATGTCACATTCAGGTCATTTAGACACAACCTCCAGCAACCCACAGCTTTCTTTCTGTGGGGAGGAAGAGTCTGTGAGACCCAAATCCTGCAGTCAGCTTCCATGCAGAAGTACAAGCCTCTGCTACATTCTCAACATCTCCTGTCTGCTGCATATACTAAAGACTGATATGGTTTCTAGCCTCACCATGGTTCTATTCTTAATGTCAGTGACAGGTTCTTGCAGGGCTATGAATGTCTTTGCGATTGTCCTTCCTGCTTGAAATGATATCTCCCATCCCTCCTCATCCTCTGAGGTTCTGGTTAAAAACTGTCTCTTATGGAGAAGCTGCATGGATATGCCTGGGCATCTTTGTTTGAATGTAAAAGAAATTCAGACAGAACTTATTCAGCCAAGGAGACAGCTTATAGGCTCATTAAACCTTGTCAGGGAAGGACCAGCTGGAGCCAGAGCTTAGTGGGGCCTGGCCTGGGGCACTACTGATTCACAATCTCTCCTTCATGCTCCTGTTGGACCAAACCCTTCCATCTTGGGCTTACTCCTCCCAGCACCGTAAAGTGTAGCTGCAAGTAGAAACACCCTCTCTGCCCTCTGTCAGGCTTCGTGTGCAAAATAGGGTTCTGTTTCCACTACTCCGGCCAACACCCAGAAAACAGAGAGGAGATGGACAACAGGTTCTCATGAAGGTAAGGAACCAGTTTGTGTCAAAGAGAGAACACCACAACAGTAATTATGCCAAATCTGCCAGCTGAGCAAGTCAATTATCTCAAACTCATAGTTTGAGCAGGTAAAATTAGTCAAATGTGAAGAAACAAATAAAAATGAAATGTTTTGTGCTCCTGTTAGATGGAGACAATTGGTTCATTAACTCATTTGTCATTCTCTCCCCAGTTTACGATCAATCATGAAAACGCATTTGTACAGTGTTTTGTCTTTGTGAAGAACTTTTACACAGACTCATGAAGTTTTCATATCCACCATTAAGCCGGTGAGCAGCTTCTGCGTTCTTCTGGCTATGGCGTGGCAATAGGCTTGGAGAGACAGGCCTGGGGGTTAGGACTGCCCTGGCCACACCATGTCGAGCACCATGGGAAGTTTTTGAGCTCCAGGTTGTCAATGTGTTGACTGCTGAGCAGTGGAGGCAGCTGAAGTAGTTTCCACTCCAGATGTGTGAAGGACTCTGATACAGATAGAGCAGCAGGCCTGGGGCTTCGCACAAGACCCACGATCCCTGAAGAATAATGAAGAGACTTCAGACAGCAAAGCTGGGCCTTACAGTCCTCAGTTCAGACATCCGTCTCACTGAAGAAGATCCCCAGTGTCTGCAGGATGGTGTTCCTCCCTGCTATGCCTGCCCTGCCATCATGGGCTCCATCTCCACAAAACATGAGCCTTCACTGACATCACAACTAACTCTTTTGGGTTTCCCATACTGACAGAATACCAGCAGCTCTCCGGGAATCCCCCAGGCCTTCAGCATCCTACTGGGACTGCTGGGACATTCAGCCTGTGGGCTGGACCTGCTACTAGACATCTCCAGCATGACAGCATTGTTGGAACACCCAGACTGTATCCCACAAACCAATCCAACAAATTCCTTCTTAATGCATATATCCATTCGTTGACTCTGTTCCTTTAGGGAAATCTGACGGACATAGATTTACCATTTGGTTTCAGTAGTGTAAGAGGTCTGCACTCAGTTTGGTAGAGACACAACCCCATTTAATCAAACCGTGGAAGTCTATGCTTAACTTTTGTTTTTATCTTGATCCCTCCCTCCCTTTTCTTCCCCAACATGTCTCATGCATGCATGACCCTGGAGACAAGTGCTGGGAGGCGGTGTCTCTTTGTTTTATAGCCTTGTTTTCCTTGGTTGGCATCACACCATTAAACCAAACGTACATTTTGCCCTTTCCAAATTTTATTTCAGCCTGCGCTCCAAAAACCTGTGCAGATGGATGGAGGTGTGAGGAGTCAAGAAGATGGCTTCAAATGAGATCCTCTGCCCAGGGAAGACAAATGGCATCAGTCAATGGCCACCAGTCAACAGGGTCATTAGCATTTCCCTTATTTAAGAAATAGGTCAGGTGCTCCCTTCAAGGCATTGCCTGTGTGACATCGCTTCAAGTTCTTGCTCAGCTGTCTGGAACCAGAGCAGGGAGGGACCCGTGAGAGACTGCCATTGCAAAGGGCACAGTGGCCCGGTTAGACGAAACGCTTCATTTGGCATTAAGAGTCCCTCTGATGCTATGCCTCAGATTTTATCCCGACTGAAATGCTCTTAGAATTTAGATGGTTGGGGTTCCTGTCTCTTGCTAAAAGTCAACTTTCTTGGGACTCAGATTTAGCTGTGAAAATTATGTCTCAAACTATCCGCTATGGAGTAGTTGCTTTAGTACTCTAGTCTTCCATGTATCCGTCCATCAGTACGTGCAGACAATCACCATAGCAGCAGGCCCCACCCACACTCCTGGGCTTGCCCCTGCTCTGGTGGATACTGAGATGCTAACTCCAAAAGACTCACGCATCAAACACGTGTCATTCACATGGCTCATTACACTCTCCCAGACACAGAGAGCCAGGGAGAGTGGAAGAAACTTCCAGAAAAGGCTGAGACCCCGAGGCTACCAGGGTGGAGCTGCACTTTCAGTCAAGCCGATTTATATGGATATGGGATGTGCCACCATCACTAAACCTCAGATATCCTGGAATACGGTGAGCTGCAATTTGTAAACTTTGGGGGGGATTTAAGGATTGTATCTATCATCTTCCTAGACTCCAAGCACCTGAGGAAGACTTACACCTCAGAGACTTACAGGAAGCTTGTGAAACAAAGCAGGAACCGATAAATATCTCCAAAGGGAGACCAAAACAGGAAAACAGACCTTGCAGCTTAGAGTTCTGTTTGCAGCTAAGACTGTTTAAAAGACGTTCCTGTTTGCCCTGTGTTAAATCCTAGTTAAAGAAAAAGTTCTTGTTTGTCTTGTGTTAAGCCCTTGCTAGATAAGGTTTCTATCTGTAATTAAGAATAGTTTCCTGTTTCTTAGGTCTGATGTAAATGGTGTGTAACCCCATTCTTGCTTTTGTCCCTCCCTTCTTATTGTATCCTTTTAACAATGTCTGATCCCAAATCTCTCCACCCAGGGAACAGCTTTTATCTCTCCAATAAGTGGGACTTCTAGAGGTCAGCAGGGACTGCTCTCTCCAGTCCCAACTTAGGGTGAGGCGGTCAACTTGCCAGTTGCCAGTGCACCCCAAAATACAGCTTTCTTTAACTAGACCATCGGAGACCTAGTCTTTTCTCCTCTAATATCAGGTATAACAGGTTTTCAGTAGGGGTATTGTCAGAAGCTGGGAGTTGAGGAAGGGCTGGGGGTGAGGAGCTGCTGCAGGGGGCGGGGCCTGTAGCTGAAAACAATGTTTGGTTCTAATTAACCTTTATTTATGGACTCTGACATTTCAATCTTATATCCCTTCCAAATGTCACTCAGTGATATCTTCCTTTGATTTAGTTTTTACTGTTCAGGCTGTAAAACTCGTTTTTAATTCTGAGTCATACTGAGCCCGACGTGAGATTGGACTCCAAGTTCAGACCTCACACGCTGCCGAATGGAGAGTCTTAGTTTCCAGAGCTCAGCTGTGGAGTAGCGCTAGAGTTAGGGATCAGAGCCTGGGCCCTCCTGTCTAGTCCTGAACAAAGGAAGTTGGGCACCATATCTTCAGTAGTCCAATTCAAGTCAAGCGAACAGAGGAAAGAAGAAAGAGTATTATTCAAGGTGGCCACCCTGGGAAGTATGATGACGTACTGTGACCTCCAAGTCCTTCGCAGGGGTTCTGATGTGAGGTTTAGGTTTAAATAAAAGATCATGATTGGGAAAACCACAGAGACAGCTGACCCAAGCTAGCGGGAGCTTAAGGACTCTGGACTGACAGCTGGGGATCCTGCACAGGACCAAACTAAACCCTCTGAATGTGGGTGACAGTTATGTGGCTTGATCTGTTGCCAGGGCAGGGGAGGCTAGGAGTGGGACCAGGACTTATCCTGGGTACACGAACTGACTTTTTGGAGCCCATTCCCTGTGGTAGAATACCTTGACATAGAAAGGAGGGGCTTGGTCCTGCCTCAGCTTGTTATACCAGACTCTGTTGACTCCCCAGTGGAGGACCTCCTCCTCTGAGGAGTGGATGGTGGGGATGGGATACGGAGAGGTGGGGTGGGGTGGGAGAAGGAAAGAGAGCGGGAACTGGGGCTAGTATATAAAAGAAAAAAGATTAAAATTTTAAAAAAGATAAGAGGTGTGCGCACAGTCAGAGTTTGTCCTGCCCGTCATCTTGTCTATACTCCATTCCCTCCTACAACGTGATCAGACAAGTTGTCAGAACGGGGTGAACTTTTATTCCAGAAGATGAGCTCCACACACACACACACCTCCGCCCTGCCCCTGCTACTATCCCTTCCGCTGCTGGGAATGGTCCCAGGATTCAGCCCCCTCCTTCTTCCAACGTGAGACTGAAGTGACTCTGGCTGCTTGAGCATGGTGTGTATGGCTCTGGCCGGTCTTGCCCTTCTCTCCCATTCCCTCTGCTTGCTAAAAACTCTTAGATTACATTCCTAATGCTAGCCACCAAGGGTCTATTCCCTTATTTGGCCACTTCCTTTTCCCGAGGCTGGCTACCAAGGTGCAGCTATCAAAGTATCGAAATCCGGAAATCAGAAGCCCTCTTTGGCTTACCTAATTAACATACCCAATTAAAATTAAAGAGCTCATCCTAACATGGATAAACCTTTATAAACTGCTATTTTCCTGTATGCCACCTTTCTCCTCTCTACCCAGAGCCAGTCCTTTGTCCCTCTGGAGCAAATACCCCTTCTCCCTTTCCCTTCACCTTCTCCCTCATCCTCTATCTCCTGTCTTTGTCTCTTATCCCCTACCTTATGTCCCTCTGAGGCAAAGGAATATCCTTTCCTTTGTGCTGAGAACTCGGTCTTGGGGTCCTGAGCTGATAGCTGATATCCATCTCCTACAGAGACTCTCTCCAGAAAATTCTAATCTTCTTCTTCTTCTTCTTCTTCTTCTTCTTCTTCTTCTTCTTCTTCTTCTTCTTCTTCTTCTTCCTCCTCCTCCTCCTCCTCCTCCTCCTCCTTCCTTCTCCTCCTCCTCCTCCTCCTCCTCCTCCTCCTCCTCCTCCTCCTCCTCCTCCTCCTCCTCCTCCTCCGAGACAGGGTTTGCCTGTAGTTTTGGAGCCTGTCCTGGAACTATCTCTTATAAACCAGGCTGGCCTCGAACTCACAGAGATTCACCTGCCTCTGCCTTCCAATTACTGGGATTAAAGGCGTGTGCCTCCACTGCCCAGCTGAAATTTTAACTTCTTGTAATTCGTTATTTCAGTAGTTTGATGGCTAAAGGGAGAGACACACGTTTCTAGACTGTCCTCATTCCTGCCAGGCAGTTTCCAGAACGACGTTCGCCTGTTGCTGTTGACCTTTGTCCCCTTAGCAGGTGAACTGAAGCGATGATCTGCTTCATAGTGCGTTGGAAGGCACTCCTGCTAAATTCCCACTGGCTCCTCCAGGTAGCGAAGCTCTTATAGATATTCCACTAAATACCTCAAATCCTTTCCATTGTTATTTACCATTCACACAGAGAGGTTGGGTTTCCATAATCCAGCTGTCCTTCCTGAAAGACAATGGGCTCTTTCGCACAACCACACAGTCAAAATGAAGGAGAGAGGTATACAGAGGAAGCACCACTCCAATCTCGTGAAGACCAGGGAGCCAATAAGCAGCCAGCAGTCCTGAGAAGCCCTCAAGACATTTTAGTCAGCAGATTTTGAAGCTACTCTGAAGCATTCTCCCAAACTGCCGCTGGGAAAGGTTGGCCTTGAGCTGCTTGGCAGAACACCTGCCGTCTCTGTGACCCCAGAACACAACCATCACAGAACATTCCTTCTCCTCATTATAGCATCATAGCTCTGAGAGCAGGGAGGTACCTGTTGCTAGGGCAACCTGCTAGTTCTTGCATGTCTTTGGACACAAATAGGCTAAAACCCAGAGGTCATTCTTCTCCCCCTTTCCAGAGCATGTGGCTTAGAAACAGGCCATAGGTAAGTTTCTTCTCTGCTTTTAGGATGTAGCTTTAAAAACTTCTTTTTGGCTTTGCCACCTCCGGCTATACTTCCCAAGTCCTCCACTCAGCTGGATCCTAAAGATGATAACCTTCCTGCCTTCAGATACCTTGAGTAAAACAGTGGCCCCTGCCGGAAAGGTCTGAAAAAATTTATCTTCCCCTGGGGCAAAGTCAAAGTGATGGTCTGTGACTGTGATCCTTTCTGCTTTTTAACGACTTTCTCATTGTGTGCAGCAGGTTTTTTTTTAACCACCAACCAGCTCTCAAATCATGACATAGAGACTTATTAGTTATGAATGCTCTGTCTTAGCTTAGCTCTTGTTTTAATCTGTTTCCCTTCATCTACATTTTGCCTCAGTGTTTTTTTTTGGTTTTTTGTTTTCCTTTCTGTATGTCCTACTCTGTGCCTATCTATCTAGCATCTGCCTGGAGGCCTTGAACATCTCCCTTTCTTTCTCCCTTATTCTTTCTTCCTCCTTTGCCAGCCAGCTCCGCCTATCCTCTCCTCCCTTGCTATTGGCCATTCAGCTTTTGATTAGACCAATCAGGTACCTTAGGCAGACAACGGGAAACAACAACACATTTTTACATAAACACACATCCTTACTTTGTTAAACAAATGTAACATAAACAAAAGTAACACACCTTTACACAATTAAATAAATACAGCATAAGCAATCTAACACATCTTTGCCAAGTTAAAGTAATATTTCACAATACTTGCATTTCAGAAGAACTGAGATTAATTAAATCAAGTCCTGACCTTTCTCCTATCACATCAGCCTAGAGCCAAGTCTTTCTTGACTTTTATTTTAAGGCAGTGGAAATTTTGCTTTGACTCTGGCAAAATTCCCACACTTGGAACAATTATGAGCAGCAATCCAGTTGCACCCATGTCACAGTCTACTTTTAGGTCAAGGAAGATCACATCTTTTGGGCTCAGAAATCACTGAGGGCACCTGAATACACTGTCATGCCAGAGACCACCTTCACCAGAAGATTCAATCCCCAGGCCAAGCCTGGTTGCCCACATACTTAATCCCAGCATTCCAGGCAGAAGAAGGTGACCTCTGTGAATTTGAAGTCAGCTTGGTCTACAGAGTGAGTTCAGTGTCTGATTGGACTACGTAGTAAGACTATCTCATAAATAAGCAAACCAAAAAAAATGGAGATCCTTTGTCTATGTGACGTAATCATCCTCCTGAGTGCTCATAACTCATATCTATTTCACATCAGTCACTGTCTTGAAAATTGTTGACAATGGTGGTCAAAGAATTGTGAAACATTTCCAATTGGCCATCAGGATGCTCTTCTCAGAAACGATGGCTGATACTTTGGAAGCAATCGTGTAGATCACCACAGGGGGCAGATGTCTAAGATGAAATCAACCCCTTCCCCCTTGAGTTGGTATTGGTCCTGGTGTTTCACTAACTAAAACACACACACTCGGGATGGAGGATTTACATCCATCCTGTTTGTGAAATGCTCCTGTTTGGCCTGTGCTTGGGTGGCTGGTTAGTCATAAACTCACAGGACAAGAGCAGAGCTATGTGCTATTTGCCGTCAGCGGCAGAGGGCCCCCTCACCCCTCCTGCTTGCATTTCTGGCCTGCTCTTGGAATATTTAAGCTGGGTCGATAGCCTCTTGGTGTGTTTTTTCCTTTCAGCCTTTTTGTACTTCTTCACTTTCAAAGACAGACAATCAATCAGACAGGAGTGATCGCTGCAGCCCGTATCGACCATTTGTTTTTTAAGCATTAACAGTTTGGAGAGATCCGCACAGAGTTTCTTAGTCATGTGTTGAAAATTACTTCAGTTCTCAGAGTCCTTCTCCTCCTTTCAGCTCAAGCCACGTGTGACTCGACTCTGAATTTGTTAAGGCTTTGTAAAAAATGAGAGTGAGAAACAAAACAGCTATGTAATTCATTTTTTAAATCTGTATTTGTTAGAGCTGGAGAGAGGCTCTGTGGTTGAGAACACTGGCTGCTCTTCTAGAAGACCTAAGTTGGGTTCCTAGTACCTATGATGAATGACAGCCTTTGTAATTCCAGTTCCAGAGGGTATGACGCCCTCTTCTGGCCTCTTCAGGCACTACACTTACACATAAACACATGTATACACATATACATAATTAAACACAAATAAAATAAAACCTGTGTTTGCATTAAGAGGGCATGAGCTGCCCCTAACAAAGTAAAGAATCTTCCAGTCCATCCTCAGCCCTTTCCTGGTGGACTATCCTGAGTTTGCTCAGAACCAGGGATGCTAAAGGCTGAGGACCTTAATGTACCAAGAAAATAATTCAGGTTTCAAAACCTTGTTGGACAGTAATACTCAATGTAAACTGTCAGGAGGCTGTTTGTTCATTTGTTCTGCTTACTTATGACATGGAATGTAAATTCCATGTCTCACTGCACCAAAATTAATGTGCTTGATTGTGAAGTCCTACCCCAGACCTCAATGGGCTATGTTAAATAAGACACGGTAGATAAACGTGTTACCGGTGTGTAAACTCCAAACAATGTTTACATTCTGAAACACATCTGGACCCACGGGGCTGGGAAAACAGATTGCGAATCTGTATTAATCAGCAGCTGAGAAGGAATAAATCAGATCTACATTTATATGCATGGATAATAAAATGGTTGGAAGAATAAATAAGTCAGAATAAAATAGCATGACGTTGGTTCTGTAAATAAAAGAGTTTTCTTCCCCCAAAGTATCCCTGTTTTGGTTTATTTCATTTATTTTTTGGTTTGTTTGTTTGGTTGGTTGGTTGGTTGGTTGGGTTTTGGACATGGGTGTGTGATACCAATAGGTGTAGGTAGGGCACCTGGGTAGTACCTTGTGGGCAACTATAACATGAGGTGGGTATAGGACTCCAGATGGAGAGGGGACAAGACAGAAAACTTCCTCAAGAGCAGACTGGGTGTGAAGCTGTGACAAGGGTCACCCATGTATGGAGGGTTCTGTTGAGGACACCAGTCCATTTCTATACACGTGTGTGCAAAAACCAGCACACAAATAAACAATACAAAATGAGTCACAAAATCCTAGTTTGGAAAGGGGAAATGGACAGCACTAGGTCCCTAAGCTCTTTGCAACTGCTACCTTCTGGAAAAGGGAAAACCAGTTTTCACCAATGGAGTGTCAGTGGGTGTCTCAATCGTTCTCCACGGCAGTCTCCACGAACACAAGTAGTTGGACAAGATGAACTCATTGTTTCTTTATGCATTTTGATTTTGTATTGTCTTAGTAGCTTTGGTCTTATTGGTTTGGGTTTTTAGTTTAGTTTTTGTTTTGTTTTGTTTTGTTAGTGAGAGAGAGAAAGAACACAAACTTGGGTGAGTAGGGAGGTAGAAAGGTGTAAGTGGAAGCTGTTCATTCATTTTCCGGCTGCCCAGACCTGAGATAATCACACAGAAACTGTATTAATTAAAACACTGCTGGGCCTATTAGCATATGTATATTTCTAGCTAGCTCTTACATCTTAAATTAACCCATCTCTATTAATCTGTTCATCACCACAAGGTCGTGGCCTATTGGCAAAGTTCCTCCAGGCTCTGGTGGGCATCTTTCTCCTTCAGCAGCTACATGGCTTCTCTTTGACTCCACTACTCTCTCTATGTATCTCTGCTTGGATTTTCTGCCTGGCTTTACTCTGTTAAACTACTGGCCAAAAGCGGTTTCTTTATTAACTAATGGCAATAAAACATATGAACAGCATACAGAGGGGAATCCCACATCAGGGATGATGTGGGGTGGGGGAATTGGGAAGGAGAAAGAATACGATCAAAATATATTATATGAAAAGTTTTATAAAACAGTTTAAAATGTGTCATTTCTTATGATAAGAACCATTCACTGTAAACTAGGAAGACTACCAACATGGCCAGTTTCCACCTAGCCAAAGAAGTCATTCACTGAATCCTAAATTTCAGTATTGGATTGTAGACATCTCTTGAAGCCCCAGTACTCTCCCTACCCCATTGGAAGGCATTGTCCACTCATTTTTCCCTTTGGTGGACAGTGAGCTTCTATTGCCTCTGCAGAGTTCTCTAAATCTGAGGGTATATGAGAAACAGCAAACCATGTTCTGCCCACCCCCATGTTCATGCCCCATGCAGACAGATCCCATTCACCAGATCTGGACAGGTTCCTGAACAACAGGGAATTGGTGATAGATGGGGGTGGGAGGTTTGAGCTTCCCATATTTGCCAGGTGGAGGTACTGATAATTTCTAGAAACATCCTTCACCACTTATGGCAGAGTCACCCCTGGGCCAGAAACCTCTTGTTGGTGACACCAGTCCATTTCTGTGCATGTGTTGTGGACTTGTTGAGCACAACTTCTCAGAAACTGGAATGCATCCCAGAAAGCTTTGCTCTCACAAGGAGAGCTTTGATGCTGAGGACTGCTGGCTATTTTGTCCAAATCAGCAATTAAAGGAACATAAAGTTGAATGGACTCTGAAGTTAAGCTACTATAGACAAATCTAAAGATAGCAACCATGAGAGAATCGGGCACTATAGAGTTTTAAGGGCTGTGAAGTCACTTCCAGAGGGATCTTATTCTGGTTTTGCCTATGAGGGGTGGATTGTATGTTGATTAGATTAAAATGACTAAGAAGAAATATGACTGGCAAGAAAGGAGAAAAGAAAGGTGAACTAAGGACACATTATACAGTGGCTAATAACAGTCCTAAAACCCAAGAGAGCCAAGCAACCACTTCCCAAAGCCATTTCTTGGAGTATGCTTGGCTTGATGGCACTGTCCCTAGAGCATCAAAGAATTTCTAATTAAATGGGCCCTAAACATAAGCCCCAGATCTCTCTCAGATTTTTCTGTTCATTGTATGTTTGGGAGCTGTGGTGGTTAAAATCATTTGTCAACTTGACAGAGTCTAGAATCAAACTATGAGATGGTGTTCTGGGCACACATATGTGGAACTACCAACAACAGTCTTTGTGAACTTCTGTGAAGAACGATCTCAATTAGGTTCAATTAAGCGAGAAATCTTCCCCTGAATGTGGACAGCACCATTCTCTAGGCTGGGGTCTTGGACTGGATAGAAAGGAGAAAGTGAGCTGAGCACCAGCATCTATCTCTCTCTGCTTCCTGACTGTGGACACAATGTGATCAGCCTCCTGCTGCTCCTGCTGCCATGCCTTCCCCACCATGATGGGCTGTGCTCTCTCAAAGTGTGAGCCAAAATGAACCCTTACTTCCTTCAGTTGCTTTTTCTATGGTATTTTATCACTGGTAAAGAATCAAACACAGAAGGAGATGAGACTGCAAACAATGCTCACTGCCTTTTCTCTCCCACTTGTACCCCAGCCCATTCTAGAGGCACGACACACACACACACACACACACACACACACACACACACACACTTGCTCACAAAAGCCCTTATCCGTGGGAAAGTCTTAAGTGTGAGGAACTTCATCACCAAATAGCAATTATTTTTTGGTCACTCACTTCCTGGCAGGGGCCAAATTGTTTTTGTAGTTTCTCATTAGGCAGGAACTGATTAAAGATACAATTAGTAATCATTTTAATTACAGACAGCTCTCCCAGAAAGGACTTAAAACACAGGTACAAAGGAGGCAGCCAGATAAAGAGAGACCAGGAAAGCTTTAACTAACTCAGGAAAGACTCGAAAGTCAGTACACAAAAGGATGGTTAAATGGCAGACATTTAAGGAGAAAGAGGGCATTTCTGCACATTCAAGAAGCTGATGCTTCCTTTAAAATGTTATGCTGGGGGCTGAAGAGATGACTTAGAGGTTAAGAGCATGAGTTGCTCTCGCAGAGGACGTAGGTTTCCAACACCTATGTCAAAGGTTCACAAATGACTGTAATCCAAATTCAGAGGATCTAATGTTCTCTGTGGTCTCCCCAGCTATCTGTGTGCATGCACAACACACACACAAGACACACAAACACAATCTTTTAAAATGATTAAAATTCAATGCTGACTTTAAAAATCAACAAATCATTATACTCTTGTACAAAATGGAGCAATTTATGTATGACAGTTAAGATGTGTATGGTAAGCCGTATGCAGAGTGAAAAAGCACATTTTGACTTAGAGATGATTTTTCTAAGCCTAATATCAGAATGGCCTTGCTATCCACCCAGAATTCCACTCATCTAAACTTTGTGCAATAAATATGATTTGAGAATTGTGCAAAAAATTATAATAAGCTATGGAATCTGACATTTGCATATAAATAGAAAAGAACTCCAAGCCTGTCTACAAAGAGAAAAATGATTTCAGCATTCTTACATAATTTCTAGTACATTCGCTTTTATAAATGTCCTTGTCATGTTGTTCTAAAAAACAGGGCTTAATTCAGCAACTTCTTTTAAAATAAAAAAGGAGCGAGTTACTTCCAAGAAATATTTACAAGATGCAGTTGAACGAGGTGAGATTCTTTTTTGTCCTCCAATCCAGACAATTAAAGAGAAAATCACTAACGATTATCTCCCTTTTCCCGACTTCATCAACTTCGGCAGAGTCTATGAATTCCATGCAGAACACTGCTCATAGCTAAGTATCAGTCACACCTGGGGTGGTGCTGGTTCGTTTTAAGTAACTTGGCAAAAACTAGAGTTATCTGAGAAGAGAGAATCTCAGTTGAGGAATTGCCTATGTCAGATTGGCCTTTGGGCTTGTCTGTGGGGAATTCTCTTGATTAATGACTGACATGGGGAGAACCCAGTTCACCATGGCCAGGGTCACCCTTGGGCAGGAGGCCCTGGGTTGTCTAAGAAAACAAGCTAGGTCTGAAGAGATGGCTCAATGGTTAAGAGCACTTACTGCTTTTGCAGAGGGCCCAGGGGTTCAGTTCCTAGAACTCACACTGTGGATCTCAACCATCTTAATCCCTATTCCAGGGAACCCAAACCTTCTTCTGGCCTCTGTAGGAATAAGGCATGCATGTAATATACTCATGTGCATGCAGTTAACACATTTACACATACAAAAAGTAAAACTTTAAAAAAGTAGCCAAGAAAACTATGGGGAACAAGCCAATAAACAGTGCTTCTCCATGGTCTCTGCTTCAGTTTCTGTTTGTAGGCATCCAGGTCAAAGATATACGCTCAAAAAGTTAAAAGTAAAAATAAATGAAATAGAGGTTAAAACAAAGCTGTACAAAGATGGAAAATAAACAGAGAATTTTGATACTGTATGCTGTTATGCTCTGTTTGAATCATTTGAATGCTGAGGAAGGAGCAACAGCTGCTAAAAGATATTTGGTTATAAATGATGCTGAACTAACCCAACATAGATATTGTGAAAATGCCTTGACTTTGAAATTTGGATCTAAGGACATGATACTTTGGAAAGGAGTTTCTTGTTTTGTTTTCACAGAGGGTAAGAGTCTGTGGATTTCTTCTATCCGAATATGGTATGATGGACCACGTCCTCCTGAAGGGTTGCTGTAAACATCATCAGAAAATTGCTTCGCTCAACTGCCAACTGAGATGAAACTAGCACGCAGGTTATACCATGAAAAACCTAATTAACGACGCCCCCATTCAGCAGGAAGCAGTTTGGAGAGAAAAAAACTGCGCCCATGTTCCCAAATATGGTTTATAAACGTTCTTTTACATTTAAAGGGGGAAATGATATAGGTATGAATAATTTGCATTGGTATGGATTTTAAGGTCAATTTTGTTATATGTATATGTATTTCTGATATTGATTAAGGTATTGTGATTGTGTAGTTCATGTAAAAATGTAATGTATATAGGTTGTTAATAGATAATCATAATAGTCAAGTTTGTAGTCATGTTAAGATTTTCTAGATGTGCATAGATATATTTTAGATAAGCATTCTTCATATTTTCAAAGATTATAGAATATGGCATTTTAAATGTTTTAATAACTTAGGACTTTTCATGACAATGAGGCACTCTGCTCCTGGAAGCACCAATCTACTTCAGGAAGAAGATGGGCATCGAAGAGGATCCTTATGGAATTTTTTTTTAAATATGTATTTATTTATTACATATACAATATTCTGTCTGTGTATGTCTGCAGACCAGAAGAGGGCAGCAGACCTCATTACAGATGGTTGTGAACCACCATGTGGTTGCCGGGAAGTGAACTCATGACCTTTGGAAGAGCAGGCAATGCTCTTAACCACTGAGCCACCTCTCCAGCCCCCCTTATGGAATTTGATAGCCATTTGGGCAAGAAACTGTTCTTGCCTGGACTATTGCATAAACTGGACACAGAGAACCCGCATAGAGAGGACTACTGAACTTGCCTAAGGTGAGATGATCTTTCAGGGTTCCTAATTCATGAAAGAGTCTGCAAGACATTCTTCAGGACAAGCAGACAGTGACTGCCTTTGAAATTTCCTGCTTTGTGGAAATGTCTGCTGGAAACTATGGGCCTGTAGGCCGAAGATGGATGCCCAACGGTACAGAGGAACTTTGGGTGACTGTACAGGCAGCGAGATGTCTCTGTCATTTCTAGAGTTTGAAAGTTGCTTTTTTCTTGTTTGCTTAGGTAATAATTGTATCTTTCTGGAGTCTTTGATGGAGTTAAGAATAGTTAGTTATAGTTATACTTTTCCTTAGTTATGATAAAGATTATTGTAATTTTTACTTGATAACTGTTTTGTTATATGTAATTTTGCTATGTTAAAGTTAAAGCCTTCCTTTTTTTGTTTAAACAGAAAAAGGGGAAGTGATGTGGGAGTGTCATATATCAATCTGTTGATTTCATTGGTTAAGCAATAAATAAACTGCTTGGTCCTGATGGTTAGAACATAGGTGGGTGGAGTAAACAGAACTAGGAGGAAGAGGAAGTGATGTCAGAAATCATGCAGCTCCGCTCAGAGACGCCAGGCTCCTCTCTCGCAGGCAGATGGGATAGCTCTGCTCTCTGAGGCACACTCGCGATGAAGCTCCAACCCAAGATGGACGTAGGCTAGAATCTTCCCGGTAAGCACACCTTGGGGTGCTAACACAGATGATAAATGGGCCAAGCAGTGTTTAAAAGAATACAGTGTCTGTGTAATTATTTCAGGTAAAGCTAGCCGTGTGGGCGGCCGGGGTGCTGGAGACGCAGCCCCACCACTCCTATCACTTCAAAGGAGGTCCATGAGATCCCATAATAAAGGATAACAAATATTTACTGAGGACACTCACAATAAGCAAGCTGCAGTGTTCTTCTGCTCTCTAGATGCTGGGAGATGCCAGAAAAAGGAAAAAGAGACAAGCACATCTCCTGCCTGTGCTTATAGTACCTCAGACCATGCTCTAATGCACTTGTATCCAAAAGGCTATTGGCTGAATGAATTCCCACAACACCTCCCTGCTTTGTCTAAATAAGACAGTTCTAAACCTGAAACAAAACTATATAAAATTAAGAACAAATATCAAGTATTGTCCAGGAAAAAGAAAAGGCAAAAGCATACACAAAAATAGAACTATAACTAACTTGAACAACATCAAGCAAGAAACACATGCTAAATGTCCAGTCTAAGGTAACTAACAAATAACAGAGATTATTTCAATAGTTGTCCTATCCTGAGAAGTCTAAGTCTTATACTAAAATGTATAAAAAGCTACAAGAGGAAAATAGTTATGATTATCTAGTCTTCAACCCCATCAAAGGTCTGAGAAGGAAAATAATATGTCCTGAGTAGACAGGAAGTGCAAGCAAGACTTTCAAAAGGCGCAAGAAATGACAGAGACAGCTTAGGCAATCACTCAAACTCTCATTTGCAGTGTTGGAGCAACCACCTTTGCTAAGGCCTAGAGTATCTGACAGACCATTTTCAGAGGCAGGAAAATTTGAAAGACTATCCTACCCTTTTTTGGCAAGGTTTGTCAGTTATTTTTGCTTGTATCCTGTTTGTCCAGTTTGGGCAGTGTGTATTTCGTTGGTAGTCAAGGCAAGGGCAGTTCTTTGTCCAAAGGCCAGTTTTGTCAAGAAGAGAAGAAGTTCTAAGTGGAGTGCCTTTGGTACCCAATCTTCTCTCAGAATGGATTGGTGCTGCCAGGATCAATCATTTTTCATGTCAACAGAATCCTGAGTTATATAAATGCCATATTCTACAGTTCTTTGAAGTATTTGAAGATTACCTATGTATGTGGAGTACAATCTCTGTGCATCTAGAGAACCTGACTAGCCTAACTATAAGTGTCACAAACATGGGTGACTATTGACTTGTAATTCTTTTTTTTTGTTTTTTTTATTTTTTTTTATTAATTTTTTTAATTAAAAAATTCTGCCTTCCCCCACCTCCCTTTTCCCTACCCCTCCCCCCACTCCTCACTCCCCTCCCTCCCCAGTCCAAAGAGCAGTCAGGGTTCCCTGCCCTGTGGGCAGTCCAAGGTCCTCCCTCTCCATCGAGGTCTAGGAAGGTGAGCATCCAAATCAGCTAGGCTCCCACAAAGCCAGTACCAGCAGTAGGGTCAAAACTCAGTGCCATTGTTCTTGGCTTCTCAGCAGCCCTCATTGTCCACCATATTCAGTGAGTCTGGTTTTATCCCATGCATCTTAAAGTTGTTTTGATTTGCATTTCCCTGATCGCTAAGGAGGTTGAGCATGAACTTAAGTGTTTTTTGGCCATTTGAACTTCTTCTGTTGAGAATTCTCTGTTCAGATCAGTGCCCCATTTTTTTAATTGGGTTAATTAGCATTTTAACGTCTAGTTTCTTGAGTTCTTTATATATTTTGGAGATCAAATCAGTTGCCCTCCTATACACTAAGGATAAGGAAGCAGAGAGGGAATTCAGAGAAGCATCACCTTTCACGATAGCAACAAATAGCATAAAATATCTTGGGGTAACTCTGACCAAGGAAGTGAAAGATCTATTTGACGAGAACTTTAAGTCTTTGAAGAAAGAAATTGAAGAGGGTACAAGAAAAGGGAAGGATCACCCTTGCTCTTGGATTGGGAGGATCAACATAGTAAAAATGGCAATTCTCCCAAAAGCAATCTATAGATTCAATGCAATCCCCATCAAAAATCAAAATTCTTCACAGACCTTGAGAGGACAATAATCAACTTTATATGGAAAAACAAAAAACCCAGGATAGCCAAACAATCTTATACAATAAAGGAACAACTGGAGGCATTACCATCCCTGACTTCAAACTCTATTACAGAGCTTCATTATTAAAAACAGCTTGGTATCAGCACAAAAACAGAGAAGTTGATCAATGGAATCGAGTAGAAGACCCGGATTTTAACCCACAAACCTATGAACACCTCATTTTTGATAAAGGAGCTAAAAGTATACAATGGAAGAAAGAGAGCATCTTCAACAAATGGTGCTGGCAGAATTGGTTGTCAACCTGTAGAAGAATGAAAATGGATCCATATCTATCGCCATGTACAAAACTCAAGTCCAAATGGATTAAAGACCTCAATATCAGTCCGAACACACTGAACCTGATAGAAGAGAAAGTGGGAAGTACTCTACAACATATGGGCACAGGAGACCACTTCCTACATATAACCCCAGCAGCACAGACATTAAGGGCAACATTGAATAAATGGGACCTCCTGAAACTGAGAAGCTTCTGTAAAGCAAAGGACACTGTCACTAAGACAAAAAGGTAACCCACTAACTGGGAGAAGATCTTCACCAACCCCGCAACAGACAAAGGTCTGATCTCCAAAATATATAAAGAACTCAAGAAACTTGACTTGTAATTCTTAATACCTATATAGCTTAAGACTAAGACTTCACATTATAAACTTAAACAATCTTTAAATAATGTGCAACAAATGAGGATAATGACCCCAAAATGTAAATAACCTATGTAATTATCTTGATCAGAAGTAGAAATATATAGGGCAATATGATAAATATGTCCTAAAATTATATCAATACACAAACTATCTTAAGCAAAGGTAGAAACATGCAAGGAAACAAAATGACTTTGCAAAGGTGCACAAATATTGTAAACAGATATGAGCATATTCAATATAACAAATATATTTTGAATTTGAATCAATATACAAATTATCTTAGACAAAAATACAAGAATAGTTTTACAAATTTATACAAGATCCTATACCAATGTAAATTGTCTATTACTAACAGTTCACAAGTAGATACACTAATCTACCTATTATCTTATCCTATCCATTTCTAGATATACAGCGATATATTTCAGTTAGATAGATAATCTTCAAGCTTTGGCTTCCCTCAGTAATGGACTAAAACCAGTAAGCAAAGTTGACCCCTTCCACCTCAGGTTGTTTTAGTGCAGTGACAGACAGCATACTCCAAGCACTGCCTGCTCCTCCCTCCCATAAAACAACTGTACCTGCTTCCTTAGCATCTTTCACCAGGTCTGGCCTCTATGCCAGCATATGCATGCAAATAACTTTGAGTTCAAGAGCTATTTCCTCAGTTACAAGTGTCAGCTTAGCAGACTCAAGGCAGGGTGGGAAGACAGAGAAAGGAATACAGTCCATCACCGCTCTTGTGCCCATGCCCTGACTCGGATCTATTGCTGACTCTGTGTAGAATTTTGACATAACTACCTGGGAATTTCCCTATGCCAAAACTATACCTGGAAGGAATACTATTTTTCTGCAAATTCTACCACATAGACCTTTGAGACAGCTGTAAACCATGCCCAAGGCAAAAACAATGTTTTAGAAAAACCTTGTTCTGTAGCATGTGCATGATTAAATTACTATGGCTTTTAATTTTTAATCTGGTTTTATCTTAATTGCATTTCTTCCTCATATATAAAATTGACCAGAACCCTATCATCTCACTATTAAAAAATATCTCCCCACCTTTTTGTTAGGAATATTTCCTAACTGAGCCTCTTGGCCAGCGCAAAGAACTCCAGTCAAACCAGATTAGACAGAATCAAAAATGCCCACATTTAATGAATGCTGCGCTCTTGAGTGACCGGGAGCATGGCAGGGCTAAGACAGAGGGAGAATATATGCAAAACCCGAAACCACATATTCCTTTTTCGAGGGTGAGCCTAAATACCCTGTAGGAGTGATCCTGACCCTCCCCAGAGAGGTGTCAGCACTTGGCAAGCTGGGAGTTGGAGTCCAAGCACTTGGCAAGTTGGGAACTGGAGTCCAAGTGTTTGACAATTTTCAGGCCAGGGACTGGGGTGACACTTTGACACTTTCGACTCAATACTACATTCCAGACTCTTTGGATATAGGGGTGTTAGAGGGCTGGGGTCTCACTTTCGACCAAACAGGAAGTGCTAGCTCTTTGAGAAGAAGATGCGCAAACTTGAGCACATGTTTTGGTTTAGATAAAAAGAATTTAAGTTTAAACCTCTGCTAAGTAGTTTAATTAGGATTTTTTCAGAATGGAGTTTTGTCTTATTTAACACTTTGCTAGAAAAGACAGGCCATTTTGTTTACATTTCCTACTGTGGGAAACTCTCCAGCCATAGTACTCACTCCACCGGATTTAAAAGAAAACTTTTTTCTAAGCTTTATTACAGTGAAGCCATTTAAAAGGTTTGGAGAGGAAAGAAAGGTTGCTGCTAATTCCATCTTGGGACTCCCTGAGAGTCAGGCCTGAGGAGATCATGACTCCCAGGGTACTGAGAGGGGAGTAACTTTGCCTAATTGCTTCGGGTCGGCAGGCAAAGCAGAGGAGAGGTCTTGCAGTGAGTCTCACTAAGCAAGCTGCTGGTAGTGATAAGCAAGCTGCTTAGTTAGTTCTCCGGCTAATCTCTCAGGAGCAGGCATTTTCTGGAACAAGACTCTAAATTACTTGTGTTTGGTCCAGGGATTACTTAACACAGGGAGGAAGAATTAGGATGATTTAGGTGCATTCTTTTCCTTTTCCATTTCATTCTCTAAGTGAACTTTATCTTTCTCTTTTAAACTAACACAGGACTTTATTTAAAAAAAAAAAGAAAGGAAGGAAAAGGAAAAATGCATAAGATGTAACACAGACCACATTTTAAAAATGTCTTTATGTTATCTATTCAGAGCTTGCTTCATCCAACCAGAAAAAATGGAAAATGAAATCTGGTAATTTTCAGGGGAGCGTCATGGGAATTTCAAGAGTCTTGATACTCTTTCTGTGCAGAAATGAGGAAATTCACTGGTCTCCTCTGGGACTTCCAGGTACTTCCAGGGTAGCATTCACTCAGAGACATTAGCTTTATCCTGTAGGCAGCAGAGAGATGCGGTCCTAGCATGGTGGGTTCCCACCTGCCTTTCTTTGTACTTTCACTGCCCAGGATATAGTCCTTAGCTTGTTGGCCTGACCAACCATCTCATCTTGCTCAAGACTCTATTAATTTTGTCTTGGGCAATACATAAAGTGGGTTTTTGTAATAGAAACCAATGGGTTCACATCTCAGTGGGTGCTAAGCCAAAACAAACAACTGCTCAGAGGTAGAAGAATGGAGAAAGATTGATCACCTACAGCAGACAATGAGGAGCCATTGGCAAGGCAATGTCCTCCCTGAATGAAGAAAGCCTGGAGGTTTTAGTTGAGGGAGCCTATACCCATATGCAGTACAGTGCTAAGCATATTCCTGAACATGGCTGTTGTGAGGCCACAGAACATATGTTAAAAAAGTTAAAATGACAGATGAGAATATGTCCAACCATGCCCAGACTGCAGCACAAGGGTGTCAGACAAGGGTACCTCTGGACAGTTTTGGTTTCATCATGAAGTTTTAGTTGAAAAAAGAAAATGAAAGCACACACAAAAGCTACATTAATGTAAGACTTTCCCCAAAACGGAGCAAGACTCACTTAGCAACTAGCAATTACCCAAACCTAGTTTGTCTGTTGTTTTCCAAACAGGGTCACTTGCCTTAAAGATTCCTTCTGATCCCTTGCTTTATACAAAGCCATAACACCCATCATGGGGGGGGGGGGGGAACCAGGCTTTTGAAAGTAGAGTTTTCTTCCTTATTCACTGAGGCAACAAAGAATAGACTTCTACAACAAAAAATATCAGTGTAAGTTCATATCTTTTATTTTTCTGTTTTTAAAATATTTGTTATTTATTTATTTAGGTGTGCAAGGTAACACGTGTGTGTGTGACCGTGGTGTGTGTGTGTGTGTGTGTGTGTGTGTGTGTGTGTGTGTGTGTGTATTTATGAGTTTGCATGTGAACACAGGGCCCATGGGGGCCAGAAGAGGGCAGCAGATGCCCTGGAGCTGGAGTAACAAGCTGCTCAATATGGATGCTAGAAACTAAACTCATCATCTTCAACAGCATTAAGTATGCTCGGCTGCTAAACCATCTCTCCAGCTCCCAGGCTTATTTCTGGGGAGTAGACTCAGACCACATCTGCTTTCTCTTTCAGGATCAACCTCCTGCCCATAAAATAAGGGTGGCTGTTTTTTTCTCAGTGGAGACATTCTAGTGCACAGGGATTCCTCTTTGTAAATACTTCTCTACTCTGAGTACATGGGAGGGTTTTCTGGGGACTGGAAAGATTCCTCCATGCCTGGACCACACTCTTAAGTAAATATGATATGAATTCGTAAAATTCCTTCATGTTTTAGGGGATGGGAAAGGGAAATTGTTTTGATCTCAGTTGTGTTTGTAAGAAATTCAAGAAGTAGCTACATGACTATTTCTACAAGTTATGGCTTTCAAAAATCACACCTACTGGGGGATAGAGAGATGATCAAAGGTTGAGAGCACTGGCTGCTCTTTCAGAGGACCCAGATTCAATTCCCAGCACCGACATGGCAGCTCACAACTGTCTGTAACTCCAGTTCTATGGGATCTGATATCCTCATACAGATATACATGCAGGCAAAACATCAGTAAACTAAATAAAATATCATAAAATAAATTATTTTTTAAATCACATTTTTTAAAAGTCCTACTTGCAAGACACTACAGCTCATGTAAAACACCCGAGGACTCTATATGCTGAGATTCACTAACATTGAAATTTCCATTTTATTATATTTTCTTTATATTAACATCCAGTTTAAAACCCCCAATTATTCTGACCTCTATAAGCATTAAGTAGGAAATCCAAGTGTTTCATGGACTAGGCTGACAAACACCATAACCTCAGAATTCGAGAACTAGAGGCAATCCTCTTCCACCCTCTGTCCTAATGACTTCATTAAGCTCATATAATGAAAAATATTATTTTTAATTTCTAATCCTCTTTAAAATTTATCTTGGGAGGTAATATTTCTACACTACAGAACTTTACAAAAACAAACAAGCAAACCATATTTGTCTATGTCAGCCGACAGCAGCACACAGGAGAGTGTATCCTGAGGCATCTAATCATGAATAGACTCAAACTGCTTTCAAATGACTGCCTACCGTCAGCTCCGTCTGTAATGTGACGTTTCTACATTAGTTTGACATATTTACAAGTGTCTGGAAAGATTTCGTAGATAACAAGCATTTCTGTCATGCCAGAAGATATTGAGGTGGCCTAAACGCTACCTGTAACCTTTTCTCTGTTTCCTGTGAGTGGAAAAATACAAAAGTCATTGAAGAACTGCTGAGTGTGGGGATTAGAAGAGGTAAGGGCATCTTTGCTCGCTGTTTAATGCTAACTAAACAGTTTAAAGAGTTGGAACAAAATGTGTGATATGAAATAAAACCATCTGGATGACATTCAAGACTATGTGTTATTTACAGCCAGAGTGTAGGTAAATCAGAATATTAATAAGGTTGCCTTAATCCAGATTGGCTCAAATGCAGGCTAGTGTGAGCTCAGAGTCTTGAATCCAACAGTCCTTAGCCAGACACCCTTGAGGATGGGAAGGCTGGGGTTCATGTGAAGCTGGGGTTCATGATGGTTAACTCTCATTGTCTAGCTCGATCAGATCTACAATAACCTAGAAGATGAAGGGACGCACATCGGGTGTGTCTGTAAGAGTCTTTTCAGACCATACTGACATGTGGAGCAGGAATGGAGGGAGAAAAACCTATCCCGACTGTGGTAGCACCATCCAACAGACTAGCAGCCAGGACGGTAAAACATCAGGACAAAGAAGTAGTCAATGTAGGTGTGTATGCCCCTCTTTGCCCCTTGGGGCCACCTACTGATGCTTTTGTGACCTCCAGGCATCAGGCACTATTTCAGCTTCTTCCATCTGTCAATGTGGACTCAACATCAACTCTCAGGAAAGCTTCTGGCTCCACCCTTGCAGTAGGCCTGCATCTTTGGTCCTCATTGGCCCCTCCTTGTTCTGAGGCTTTTCATTTGTTGCACTGAACGGGTTCTGGATTCTTGACTATTCAGCATGCTGGCGCCCCTGTAGAGTGACACCCAGTCAAGACCAGCCAAATAACCCCTTTGGGTCTGTTTTATTCCTCTGGAGAACCCTGACAACCAATCTCCAGGGAAATAAGACACTTCTGGCTAAATGGCCTTTTCAAGGACTCTGTGCTAGTAAACGGCGGGTCAGCCCAGCTTTTGTCTGATTCAGCTCTCGCTGGTGCTGTCATACACACTTGTAGGATAAAACCAGCTTCCTTCCAAACACAGGTTAAGGCAGAGCTTTGCACAAGCAGTTTCTCAGCCTCCGACTCACAGTGTGCTCTTCTCACGGGGTTAATGGGCTCCACACCACAGTTGCGTTGCTGTGTAAGAGATATTTAAAGAGAATTCGCTTGCCCACTGGGCACGCTATAGAAGGTGGACATCTACTCTCCAGGACAGTCAACGTCACCCTCGCTCACTCTCTGTGCAGTCCATGCTCGGTACCATGACAACATCAGATGTTTGATTAGCATCCCAACAGCTGACGACCCGAAGTTGCCTGTGGCTGACAGATGGCTGACCCGAGGGAGGAGCTGGGCCCACATATAATCAGAACTGGCAGGGGAACAGTGCTGGTGATGTTCTCTGTCCTCATTTTGGTGGTGCATTATGAAACACAGAGCCACAAAGTAAGCATTAGATGGAGGGGCAGTGAGACGGGGCAAACGGTTTGTCAAGTTTCTTCTGTTATAAGTAGTAAAAGTTCAACTCAACTTAATCCTTCCCTAAGCAGGAAGGCCACCAACCTTTCAACGCAGCAGTAGTGTGCAGGCATAGTGTTCCTTTCAGGTCTGGCTTGATCCAGGGGTATTCATGGCCTTTGGCCATTGCTCGGCTCATTGGTTCGTAACTTAAATTTTGCTTTGCTTCCTTAAAACTTTCTTTATAGTACCCATCTTAGGGTTTATATTGCTGTGATGAAACACCACAGCCAAATGCAACTTGGGGAGAGAAGGGTTTATTTGGCTTACGCTTCCATATCACTGTTCATCTTCAAAAGAAATCAGGATAGGAATTCAAACAGGGGAGGAACCTAAATGCAAAGGCCGTGGAAGGGTGCTTCCTACCGACTTGCTCCTCACGGCTTGCTCACCCTGCTTTTCTATAGAACCCAGAACCACTGATCCAGAGATAGCCCTACTCAAAATAGTCTGGGTCCTCCAACATCAATCACTGATTAAAAAAAACACCTTACAGGGCTGTCTACAATTCAATCTCATGGAGCCATTTTCTTAACTGAGGTGCCCTCCTCTCAGAAGACTTTAGTTTGTGTCCAGTTGGCATAAAAACTATCAAGTACCATGTGTTTTCATCTAACCCCAAGCCTCCTCACTCCTCCAATTTCTCCCTTATATCCCCCACTTTTCCCTTCCAACCTCATGTACTTTGCTTTTAAGCCCACTGAGCTCATTTAGCGCTGCCTGCATCGATTTTAAGGGCAGGATCATCTGCCGGCACTTGTGTCGGCTCTGAAGTCACGTTCCAGAAGAGAACTGACCCTCATTCTGCCAGCAGCCATCAATGATCTTAATTCACTTTCTTCCAAGTTAGTTTGATCCACAGAAAAACCCCTATGACTGCAGTGGCCTGACTTTGTATGGCAGAATCCCGGGAAAGGGATGGGAGTCTTACATTCTACAGGTCCACAAGAACCTTCTCTTTCTCTCATACCAAGAAAAGCTGTATCCATTCATAAACCAGCTACTGAGCTCAAGACATTGGGTTTCCTAGTTGGCCAATTCAAGTTCTCCTATCACCAAGGATCTTCCTCAGAGTCCATCCAGGCTTCAGAATCCTTGCTTGGCTTCTAGCCATGTTCCAGAACCCCTCCCACCACTTCTACTGTGGACACCTCGAAGGAGAGCAGAGCACACTCACGGCCACTGCCCTGGGTGACAGCTTTGATGTCTGTTGCAGAAATCACCAGTGACTGGTCTAAAACTCCATGGAAAACAGAACATAATCTACAAACAGGGAGTGAATAAGAGCTTGCTGAGTTCATCTGGTACTTTAAGCCATCATCTTCTTTCCAGCTAAAAGGAGTCCCTTCTCTGGGAGGAGCCAGCTCTGCTCCTACTCAGTGGATGTGGTCAGAGGGCAGGAGAGCCTTTCTTGCTGCCTCCCCACACTCTAACACTGGCCAGGGGCATTAGAGCAGAGCACAGCGGGATCTCATAGTGAGGACTCAGATTCGTGTGATTGCACAACAAGAGGGTGCACAAGGACATAGCTCATTCTAGGAGAAGCCCCCTGCCACTGGCTTTTAAAAAGATTTCTGAAAGATGAGCATGGGTGATTACCCAAGTAGGTGAGGGTGGGGAGCACCGAGGGGTGGGAAGGAGGCAGGAATATGCACAGGAAACCAATTCTGCATAGTGAGAGGACCAGGCAGAGGGCAGGTGAGAATGTGGGGGAGGGCCTGTGCAGGAGGCTTGGGCACATGACTCACTGTGTGAATTACATGGGATCACACACTGTCACAGGTTAAAGTACAACACATGTGCAGAATGGATCAGGGTTATCAGGGAGGTGCTGCTCCAAATAGTTATTCATAATTCAAAACAGTAATAGCTATTGCACTATACATATACAACATACAAAGAGTATTTGAATATATACACGCACATATATAATTTTTATATTCTTTGAATTCATGATTTTTGTAGTATCTAAATTTGTGTCCCACAGAGAAAGTATCTGTAAAACAATATTTAAAAAGGCAAACATAAAACCATTCCTACAGGACTCTGTTGTGAGCAGGTAAAGTAGGTAAAATGAAAATTCACATGGCAGGAACTAAGTTAAATTATCCATGCGCTAATATCCAATGAGAGGCCCTTCAGAATAAGTGAATAGATGGGCAGGTGAAGAAGAAATGTTATCGTTGGTAGCAAGCGTGTGCCTTCTTGCCCAACTTCTTAACATGTGGGCTCACGTGCGCGCGCGCTCCCACAAACACACACACACAAGTTAAAAACAAAACCTTTTTAAAAAAAGCAACTTGCAGATAAGTTTCTCTAACACACACACATTGTACAAGGGCTATGTTCCAATTGTAAATGGTTTGTCTGAGATGATGTGGTGGGAATATAAAATGGTTTTGCTTCCTAATTTTTTAATTTATTCCCAGTGCTATTAAGATAAGTAAGTACTAGAAAATTACAACCATTTGCAAGTTTCAATTTTTTAAATAAAATTTAAATCTTGCAAGGAAATATACAATGGAGTGCTTTTATAAGCTTAATTTTAACATGCCACCACACGGAGCTCAATTTTCTTCGTTTTCTACAATCTGTGTGCAGAGCCCACAGGACACCCAGCGCTGTGGCTTAGGTGGCAGGAAGGTGTGCGTGTATGTCCCTGATTCCAGACACGAGGCCACTGCCAAGACCATGATGCAAGAGCCAGGCACCCAGCTCCTTCCCGGCAGGCTTTGAGTAGAAATAAGCAGAGTGTCTGTTTATTGCGTTCACAGCCTCAGTTGCCCAAATAGGACCTGTGGAATTTTCTGGAACTGGAGGCTGCTCATGCTTCTTCTCTAGCTGTGTCACTTGCTCTCTAAACATTCCAGAACTTGACTCCCTGACTGAGCACAAGTGGAAGCAGGCACTTCTTGCTCACTCACTGTATTCTCTGATTGTTGGGAGAACGAGTGCAAAAAGAGCCACGTGAATTGTGAAGAGCTGTCTGTGCAAAGGAGAAGCCTTGCTTGCCGTAAGAAGGATTTTCACCTAATTTGAAGGGAAAGCAATGGAGCTTCCAAGGGTGAGGCTGAGATAATCACACTTCATTTAGTAAAGGAGGGTGAAGTGAGGAGCTCCCTCCCTCTCCCTCTTCAGAAGATCTCCCAGACAGTGCAATGCACCCTATAAATGTTTGACATCACTAGACAAGGTCCCAAAGCCCACAAGTAGTTGTACTGCAAACCCTGAGCTTCAGAACTGACAGAGGGGTCTCCACAAAGATCCACAAGAGACAAACATGGGAGCAGACCATCTTCTCCTCAGTGAAGATGAGCCAAGTTTCCCTTTTACATTACAAAGTTGTGCCGTGCCTGCTCATTAGTGTGCCGTGTGCCGTCCCCATTTACTCGGTGCTGAGGGGTCACTTCCGGGGTGAATGCTCTGGCTTCCCAGCTCCCATCCGGATGACTGAGCTGTAGAAGATGAAGCTTTTACACGTTTAGTTTCTTAAGTAAGCTTTAATGAATCACTTTAGCTTTAGCAGAAAATTTATTTAAATGTATTTGCTCGAAGTAAATATTTAAATATCATATTCATCAGGGAAGGAAGAAGCTTATTTAATTATGCCTGGCTGATTTACTTTAAGCAGCTTTGGTTCCCTCCCTTTAGGTTGATTAATCATCTCTTACAGTGCGCTGTCTCCTGTCCTGGTGGGGCCACATCAAAGTTAACCATGCCAAAAGAATTGACTAGTGCAGACTAGAAAACAATTCCTGAGTGCGGGGATTTCACAGTTGGGTACTGACACACTAGAGAACACCTGGCTGTTCGGGAAAAAAAATTATTGCAATCATGAGACCCTGTGCCTATTAAACCACAAGATTTTAATTCACACGTAGACAATAAACAAGGAAAGTCCTATAAGTGTCATTTGAGTTCCTTAGAATAGATAAAGAGCCTCCATCTAGAGGCCAGAGTACATCTAGGAAGAACACCCATTTCGGTCTGTCATCCCCACCCTCTCATCTTGGCTCTAAGGGGTGATGTTGGGGTGACTGTTCCCTCAGATGGTTTGAGGGCTATGAATCAAAAGAAGCCTGAGTTCCTCTTTCTGAATGATTGATACCAAGTCCTTCACACCACTTTGGAGTGAGGAGGCAGAGTGAAGTCAGTCCCACAGGAATTCTAGGTAGAGTCTTGTCTCACTGCTGGTATGGGGAACCATGTCATAACATGCGGGATAAGCTGAAAATCTAAACATTGAACTACAATGTAACCTAGCCATGCCATTCATGGGTTCCAAGACATGGAGTTTTTCAGTGCTCCAACTGGGAAGACTCATGAACTATGATGAATATTCCATGAGTCATCACCTCCTTGTCTCTGATTAAGGCTGTCTACCCTTTCCCTACAGTGTGGGAGAAAAATGTGGTAAATGTTAACAATGGGGGGTATTTACTGATTTATTTATTTGTGTGTCTGTGTGGGGTCAATACACCAGATACACATATCATCATCTATGCCTATGACAGCTGGAGGCATCTTCCTTTCCTATGATCTATCTTGTTATTGTTATTATTTTATAGACAATACATTTCACTGAACTTGAAGCTCATTGATAGGATGGACTAGGAAGGCCCTGAGAGTCTCCTGTCTCCAGCCTGGCCCCAGAGCTGGAGTTACTGGAGCATGCTGCAATGGCTGGCTTTTCTGTAGGTTCTATGAATGGAGACTCAGGTTCTTATCCTTAAGCAACAAACACTTTATCCACCGAGTTTAAATCAACCATAAAGAAGAATACAATTACTTAGTGAGGAGGGAAATAAATGGAAGATGTGGTCATTCTGTTAAGCAAAATAATGCAAACTCAGAAACACAAACAGTGCATGGCTTCCCTCCTATGTAGAATCTAGGGAGGCATAAAGAAAAAGAAAAGAGCATATAGATGCCCAGAAAAGATGCAAAAAGGAGTAACAAGTCACCCAGGGATGCCAGGGGAGTGGGAGCTGACTTGATGGGACCAGTAAATGAAATCACTACGGGAAATTTGTTGTAATAGGGGCGGCGGGGCTGTGTCCCCAGCATTCCGACCGCCTGCTAGTTTATGCCCCAAAATAACAACACACAAATTGTATTCATTTAAACACTGCTTGGCCCATTATATCTAGCCTCTTCTCGCACCTGGACTAGCCCATTTCTAATAATCTGTGTAGCCCACGAGGTGGCTTACCAGGGAAGATCTTAACCTACGTCCATGCTGGGCCAGAGCTTCATCGCGTGTGCCCGGGAGAGGGGAGCATGGCGTCTCTGCTCCAGAGAGCAGAGCTGTCGAGTCTGAGCTCACTTCCTCGTCCTCCCAGCATTCTGTTCTGTTTACTCCACCCACCTATGTTTTAACCTATGAGGGCCAAGCAGTTTATTTATTATAATTAACCAATGACCTTCCTCCATCAGAAATTAGCTCAGTGAAATGGCTGCAAAACTTGGGTCACTGCATCATCAAAATGCCAACAGACCATGAGCAGTAAATAAGCCTAGCAGCAGAGGAGTCAGGCCACCCTGTGCTCAAAGCTGCTAATAACTGTGCCTCTCAGAACTCAGTTGTGAGATTTTTAGTGAGCTCATCTCTGCCACAGCAGCCAGTGCACCATAAAGAACAAGCCCACCCAAGAAAGCAGAGAAGTGTAACTGTGAACTGGTCTTCAGGGTCTTTGCATCAAAGGATGTAGAGACAGGAAACACTAGAAATACCCTGGCCCACTGCCTTCTTAAGTGGTTGATCTCATCTGAGCTTTTCACTTTACTTTTCTTGTATTCACGTTTATTATTTTATACTATTTATCTTTTTGAAAATGGTTTAAGAGATAAGGTAAAGAATAATAGCACATATTTGTGGTATTTGCATGGTGTTTTGAGATACATACTTCCTAAATTTGGCTAGTTAACATCTATGCCCTACCTCACATATATATCATTAAGGATGGAGAAGAATACTTAAAATCTGCTCTCATCAACTTTTTTCTCTGAATATTTTTTAAGATTTATTTTTTTAATTTTACATGGATGAGTGTTTGCCCATGTATAGTGTATGCATTTGAACCACGTGTATGTATACATACAGAGGCCAGAAGAGGATGTCCTGGAACTGGAGTTACCACATGGGTGGTAGAAACTGAACCCCAGTCTTCTGCAAGAGCAGTAAGTGCTCTTAACAGTTAAGCCACCTCCATAGCCCCCTTTGGAGATTTGTTTTATTTTTAAGTATGTTTTGTACATGTCAGTGTGTATGTGCGTGTGGGTGCAATGCCTACTGAAGCCACGAGAGGGCATCAGATACCCTGGGAGCTGGAGTTACAGGTGTTTGTGAACCACTCCATGTGGTTGCTGGGAATGAATCAGAGTCCTCTGCAAGGGCAGCCAGAACTTTTAACCCCCGAACCATTTCTCCAGCCTTCTTATCAACTTTCAAGAGCACCATGCATCACCATTGGCTATAGTCACCAGGACACATAACAAATCTACCGAATTTATTGCTGTCATCTAACTGAGACTTTGAGTCCATGGACAAGCCCTCCCCAGCCCTTTGTGCCTCCTACCATGGTAGTTTTTCTCCTTGGAGTTCACCATGGACAACTGACTAGAGAATGAAGAACTTCTTACTTTCTGGAGAAAATGCAGTTATTGGTTTCTGGGCCTCTCAGTCAGCATATTGTCTTGTTTCATGTGTGTTTCTGTTTAAAATAATATAATTTACTATATGCTGTGGATTGACTGACACCAGACCCATGGCCAACAACTATGACAACCTGAATCCAAATGAGGCATCTTTCTTCTAGCTAGAGGGCACAGAACTGTTTTCTTGTCCTGGACAGCATGCTAGACACACCCTACCTTTCCAACTATGTTAAAAATAAAATAATCAACAAAAATAGGAAATACAGAGAAATTACACTAAGTACCTCGCAAAAAAAACTGTTATAACATAAGACCTGAAACAAAATAAATGAGGTCATTTTGTTTACTTTAGTGGGAAGTGTGCATGGCAGAGGGTACGAGATTTTTTTTATTGTTCTGCCCATGACACACACAAACATCAAATCACCAGAAGCATTGGTTTTGAGAATCTCACTGGATATTCGTCACAGTGACAAATACCTAAGGACAATGATATGAAAGGACAAAATATAGATTCAGTTCATAGTTTCAGAGATTTCAATTCCCAGTCTCTGGGCTCCATGGCAATGGGCCTGTGATAAGAATAGCATCCTAGTGGGAGGACAAGACAGGGCGCATCACTTCATGGCAGCCAGTAAGCAGAGAGGGAAGGAGAAAGAGACCCAGGACTAGTTACAGCTCCCAGTAACCTGCCTCTTTCATGAGGCTCCACCCCCGAAAGTTCCAACCACCTCCCAATGCTATCAAATTATGAATCTTCCTGTGGATGAATCTGTTGATTAGGTCAGAGTGGTCAGGACTCTGTAATCTCAGTGATGGATCCAGGAGCTCAGGATCACTACTGAGGGGAAGGACACTCCATATTCAACCCACAACAGGGCTACAAAGAGATTTTATCAAGTGGATGCATTCACAAATACAGAATCTAAATAATGAGACTCTTGGCCCCACAGAGTGGCTGTGTTTGCATCGGCCAATAATTCAGACCACATTTAAATAATTCATCATCCTGAATTACTCTCAATACTCCACTGAAAGGAACAAGTGATTAGGACAGGCACACCCAAGGAAGCATGTGTCATAAATTTTAAACTAGTTGACAGAGAAGATTTTTAAACAGTTGCACCACAAGGAATGGTTGATCCTAAAGCTGCGAGGCACGCTTATTGAAGTTATTTGATCCTTGTGGAATCACGGTGCACACATGTAGCACATAAATATGTGTGATTATTAGCTGTCAATCAAAACAAAGCCTACCTTTGCAAAACTTGTGCAATTGATCCAAAGAAAAATGAACGAAAGAAACAATGGATGAATGTAGGAAACGCAAAAAGTCGAGGTGAATGGAGAGAAAGAAGCAGTCTGTGGAGGAGGCACCTTTGCCTCTGCACCCCTCAGTATTGACCTCACTGTCCCATGTCAGACACTCTTCATGTGTTTCGACACACAAGTGAATCAAGAAGGTGTGACTATGCGCTGCTGAAACCCCGCTGGAGAAGTGTTAGGAAGAGATCTGCCTGTCAGGAGTGGTGATGCAGGAGCATAAATGAAAGCAAGGAAAAGGTATGGGAGGGGCTTCAGCTCTCATTCCTGCTTTTCCTTAGCACCTTGGACCCATGTGGTGGATTTTCCTGACTTTCATGGCTAGGGATGTGCTTCAGTAGCACAGTGTTTGTTTAGCATCTGTAAAATTTATCCTGCAGAGGAAGAAAAGAAGAGGGAGATAGGAAGAGAGGGAGGAAGGAAGGAGGAAGAAGAAAAATTTTTTATTTTTATTTTGTGTGCATGGGTGTTTTGTCTGCATGTATATCTGTGCATCAAGTGCATGCCTGCTGCTCATAGAAGACAGAAAAGGATGTCATAACCCCTGGAAATGGAATTAGACCATGGTGAGCCTCCATGTGGGTGCTTGGGATCAAACCTAGGCTATCTAGAAGAGCAGCAAGTGTTCTTAGTTGCTCAATCGTCTCCAGTCCCCAAGATAAATCTTTACAAAGAGGTTGGTTTATTGTTATTGTATGCATGTGTTTGCCCACATGTCTGTCAGAACACCACAGGTCTCCAGTGCCTGAGGAGGCTAGAAGAGGGCACCAGATTCCCTGGAACTGGAATTAGAGACAGTTGTGAGCAGCCACATGGGTGCTGAGACTTGAACCTTGGTCCTCTGTAAGAGCAACAAGTGCTCTGAACCACTGAGCCATCTCTCCAGGCCAGGAAGGGTTTTCTGATGCCCACTGTATCTTATACTTTCTCACGTTTAGCATGGAGATTACAGGGCTATTAAAAATGTTTTTTTAATGTCATTGGAGGTGAGATGCCACACAGTGTCCCGTGTACAATAAGCATTGTTTCCATTTAGTCCTTACAACGATGCGTGGCTGCAACAGCGATCCAACTGTTAGGTGGCCCCTCTGAACCCACCTGTGCTGGGCCTTTGAAGACTTTAACTCCCTAAGACATTTTTGGTTGATAAAGACGCTGTTATGTATTTAAAGAACGTCACTTTGTAGAGCTGCAGAATAGAGAAAGGGAAGCTGTGAGAATCATGCATGGCCTTGAAAGACTTTTTTTTGTACCAGTTCAGACATTTTCAATACGCCTATGCTTTTGCCATCCTATTGTGGAAAAGAGTGACTGCTGACCTTCCTGTTGCATAGACGCCTCTTGACCACAGCCCAGTAGTGAAAAGAACCTTTTTGTCATGGCCCTCAGCAACATAAACCAGACAGAACCATGGCTGCTGGGATTTGTGCCTCTCCTTTTCCTCACCTGTAAAGAGGAACCAGCTTCACCTCAAACGGTGGAGCCTGAGTGCACCCCTCTACCCACACCAGCCTGCTCTCTTCATCCATAGGTGAACATTTCACAAGGCAGAATCCAAAGCCATGACAGTGCTCCAGATGGGCTCATATGTTTCAATTTCCGCTTTGCACTGACAAGAGAAAAGCAATCCAACATCTCTTATGAGGAAAAAGAAGTTTGGAGGGACCATTTTGTGTATTCATAGCAATGCTGCTGTGGCTCTTGGTGAACAGCAAGTAGCATCAAAGAGACAAAAACGGGACAGAAAAGAGGGGAGAGAAGAGGATGGAGGGAAGGCAGAGGAACAAGAGAGATGGGAGAGAGGGAAGGGTAGACAGCAGGAAGAGGAGAGAGAAGGAGAAAAGGATAAAGGAAGGGAAGTAAGAGGAGGGAAAAAATATATATGATGCTATAGGCAAACCAGGGGCGTGGCTACAGGTATGTGGTGTTAAGTGTGCATGAGGGGGTGTTAGAAGGGCATGTAAGGTTGAACTCAATTCTCAGCAGAGGTTTCGGAAGGTTTTCCTGGGATATTTCTGGCCTACTATGTCAACTCACTCAAAGGCATAGGATCAGGGTGTGTTTACTAACGTGTGCTTGTCCTTTAGTTGAATTTTATGTGGGTTGTGTAGAAGAAATAAAAAATAGGAATGAGTAGAGAAAAAAATACTCTTGCATGTGAATATTCTTCCAGCCATCAGAGATGAAAATATAAATAGAAAAGTTGTCAAGATGGCTCAGCAAGTAGAAGCACTTGCTGCCAAGCCTGAGGTTGATCCCTGGGGCATACATGGGGGAAAAACAGACTGAATATCACAAATCCTCTGACCAACAGACAGACAGACACATACACACAATAATAAGAATAATAAATATATATATTTATAAATAAATAAAATTTATGCCCTGGCAATGCTGAAGCATGCATGGGTGTGTGTAGCCCATATATGCCAGTTATGTTGAACTAGCCCATATATTGGGTTTCATGGATGTATATACACCCACATGTATGTATATATATATATATATAGATAGATATATAGATATATATAGATAGAGATGAGAGAGAGAGAGAGACAGAGAGAGAGAGAGAGACAGAGAGAGAGAGAGAGAGAGAAAGAAGGAAGTCCTTCTGTATATGTGTGCTTGCATTGATTAATGAATAAAGCTGCTTTCGGCTAATGGCTTAACAGAGTAAATCCAGGCAGGAAATCTAAACAGAGATGTATACAGAGAGAGTAGGCAGAGTCAGGGAGAAGCCATTTCGCTGCAGCAGGAGACGCCAGACAGAACCTTACCAGTAGGCCACAACCATGTGACAATACACAGATAAATAGAAATGGGTTAATTTAAGATATAAGAGCCAGCTAGAAATACACTTAAGATATTGACCAAGCAGTGTTTTAAATAATATAGTTTCTGTGTAATTATTTCAGGTCCGAGTGGCTGGGAACAAACAAGCAGCCTCCGACTACACACATTCTTAGCATGCTCAAGGCCCTGGGTTCAATCCCTAGCATTATACACATAGGTGAATAAATAAATAATGTAAATCAGAGGAAGATTTGGTTATTGTTGAATCACAATCAAAACATAGTTTGCCATAACCCACTGTTATGAGCTGAGTGGATGTCTGTATTTTCTCCCTATCTGAATGTCATAGTGTGAATATATTTGGAGATGGATGCTCAGGGTAGTAACAAATAGACACACTGATAGAGAAGTAGAGAATCCAGTCATGTGTATATGTGCGTGCACATATGAAGTTGTATTTTCACTGTCTTTGATAAGAATAGCGGGACTATCCTAATGTTCACTTTATGAAACATGACAGCAACATATTCACCCTTAAACACTCAAATAATCTATACTATACTAAAGTACGGCATTCTATACTCCTACTATGGAAACTTATGGTAAAACTGGACTTGGTGGCCACACTGTGAACCCAGAGGCAGGGAAGTGGGGAGAGAAGCAAAGCTGCAGGTCTCTAACCAGCCAATGTAACCTTATTGGTGAGAGACCCTGCCTCAAAAGACAAGGTGGATGCAGGCTGGGGGAAGGGCAGAGCTAGGAATACTGCCTACGACTGGAGTTTGGTTTCCTGCACCAACAAGGCAGCTCACAACTGTATGCAACTCCAGCCCAAGGGATCTGACGCCCTCTTCTGGCCTGCTGGTTACTTTCACTCATATGCAAATATTCACTCAAGCACGTATAAATAAAAAAAATTAATAAATCTTTTTAAAAAACCAGCAATGTGGATGTCTCCTGTTTAGCCTTCACACATACACATACACAAGCACATTTCTATACACACATACACACATTCACTTGCAGCACAGGTACACACATTTTGCTCTCTCACACACACATATAGGCATCCACAAAGCGGCATGTTTCTATTGGCCGCCCTCATGACTACCCCCTAACTTGTCTAGTGACAAAGCAATCCCGACCACCAACACAGATACATCATGACCAAATGTGCTTTTCTCTATTGTAACTGCCATGCATACCCCGGTATTTCATTTGCTGGGTAAGCAGGCTCCATTCTCATCAAACAGGATCTGAAAATTCAACACTGATCGTACAGCAGTGTTACCATGTGTACAAGCACAATTTAGGCTTTTGTCGAGCTTGGCTACATTTTCATAGTAGATGGATTGGGTGTCTTCGGCAGCAGCCCCTTTCATGATTGACTAGCACCAAGAGTCTTTAAGGCTATTCTTTAAAAACTTTTCTATTACTTCTGGGATTGTTTATGACTTTGTTTTAACAAAATCAAATATTCTACGCCATCTCACCCATGTTCTTCTGTTTTCCTTTTCTTTCTTTTTTTTTTTTGTTTTGTTTCTTAGCTTGTTTGCTTTTCAAGACTGGGTTTCTCTGTGTAGTTCTGGACGTCCTGGAACTTGCTCTGTAGACCAGGATGATCTTGAACTCACTGAGATCTGCCTGCCTGCCTCTGCCTCCCAAGTGCTGGAATTGAAGGCAAACACCACCACTGCCTGGCTCATCTCTGTTTTCTGACTTAATGATCAGAAGAATATTGACAGTCCAGCTACCTCTTTTAGACACAGAGGCAGATCCCTTGACAAAGCCAGCACAGCTCTGAAAAGCCTTCCACTGGGTCATTAATTGCTATTCAGAGCTAAATCCTTGGTTCCTGGAGAGTTTCCTCTTCCTGGAGTCTTTCCTGTCATCCTGACTGCATTAACTGACTATTCCACTGAGTTCTCTTCAGCACGCCTACCCTCTAGAAGACACCACACTGGGAAACCTGAGAGATAAGAAGGCAGGGGGTTTTCGGTAAGTATAAATAGGCATGAGCAGATGGCAGTCTTCCTCCTGACAGACCAGCATGGCGGCCAGCTAATCTGCAAACGCCGCAATGCCCCTCTTGGCTGGACACTGTGAGGAGGTCAGCAAAGAGCCATGAGCCAGGGGGAGAAGGGGTTTGAGAGGTAAGCTGTGCGGTTTATCTTTAGTTGGCTTTCTTTCTACTATTTCTTTGCTTTAAGTGTTTTAAATTTGAAGATTTGTTTTATTTTCATTTATGTGTAATGGCTCTGTGTGTGTGTTTGCACAAGAAGAGAGAGAAGAGAAAGAGAGAGAGAGAGAGACTACATACACAGGTGCAGGTGCATTCAGAGATCAGACTCTGGTCCTCTGCAAGAGCAGCAAGGGCTCTTGACCACTAAGCCATCTCTCCAGCTCCTTATTTTGTTTCTGTGGTTTTTGTTTTGTTTTGCTTTGCTTTCTCAGTGGTAGTGCATTATGACATTTTCATACCCAGTTCGGTCGATCCCCTCACCAACACCTGTCCCTCTCCCCCATCTTCCTGACCCTACTGCATGCCTCGTCCTTTCCATCCCCAGTATCTCCCTTTCCACTTTCACAAGACATGTGTTCTGTTCCTTTGAGCCTCCTTCCTTAAAGCCTTCCCCTGCCCCCAGTGTTCCAACTCTGTTTCCTGGTCTCTCCTCTCAGTCTCTCACATGTAAATGCACAAAATAAAAATTAGAAGCTAGGAGCCGCACATGAGCGAGTCTGTGTGAGAACAGTGTTTTCTGCTTTGTCTCCAGCAAAGTCAGATTAGCAAAACCATGCATTATGAGCAGTTAGGATGGGAAGGGAAAAGACATTCTAGAGGGTTTGGGGAGACTGTGGTTTTTCTTTCTCTCTCTCCTGCCTTTACAAACTGTGAAATGATGTTTGATAGACTAAAATAGAACAAAGGCCAAAATAACCCCTGTGTTATTCTGAGTGCCTTGGCTCAGGTAGGTAGGATAAACACCCAACCAGCAGAGCCCTTCCAGCAACGGGACATCAATCATTTCTTTGGCAAGGCAGGCTTTGGAGGCTGGTGGCTCTGTAGCATCCCTGACGCCTCATGGAATCAGCACTTCCCATCTTTCTTCCTCATCACTCCTATGTTGACATTCCCTCCTCTTGGCTGTCATCCCCTGGTCACAAGTCAGCTGAACCAGCTCCGGGTATCACACCTGTGTCCTGTGCAGGAAGAAACAGATGACTAAATGGCTTCCATCTTGAGGGTCCCCCAGAAAATACCCACCTGTGGTACATGAAGGACAAGAAAGGATTTGATCAGAATCTATAAATAAACAGACGGCAGTCCAGTCAATTTCCCTCCCTCCTTCCATCCATCCTAACCTCACTTCCTTCCTTCTTCTCTCCCTCCCTCTCTTTCTTCTTTCTTTCTATCATTCCCTCCCGCATCCCCCTCTCCATCCCATTCTTTCTCCCCCTCCTCCTCCCTCCCATCTCTCATGACCTTTATTTATTTTCACTTGTTTGGTAGATTTCTTTCTAGAAACACAAAGGTTTGGGTAAACAAGCAGTTCTTTCAAAGTGATACTGGTCTGTGTGGAGCCAAATATACGTACTTGAGCCAGGCCTGGAGGCACGTGCCTAGAACCCAGCAGTTAGTATTGACAGTGGGGAAGATCCTGAGTTTGAGAATGGTACGAGCCACATCACATGGTGAGCTCCTGCCTCAAAACGAACTAGCTACTTAAAAACTCTATCTTCAGATGGCCGTGTTCTAGATTCTAGGTCTGTTCTGGTTGGTGACCTACCTGTTCCTGATCTCCAGACAAGTGTTAGAATGGGGTCATAGACTCAAGAATTACCAGTACACAGCGGTGGAAAACCAAGAGTGGGTATGTGAGCGGAGGAGGACAGCCAGCTGAAATACTGAACACTAGCCATCGGCAGTGGAGCAGGAACAGGAAGAGAGGAGACAGAGTCATGGGAGATCCTAGCGTCTTAAGAATTGGTACTGCTGGTTGCAACACCAAGCCGGGGGGAGGGGAGGAAATAATTCTGAAGGTGTACTGCTGACATTTCTTGTTTTTCTATGATCAAATAGTGGATAAGTTCAACTTATGAGGAAGATGTCTTCAGGTGCAGGGATAAGAAGGGATGGGACCATAGTGGCCAGGAGTCTCCATTGCATACCCCGTCAAGAAAACAGAGGTGAATGCTGGGGTGCTCTCATAGAACGGCACTGCCCACATCCCTTCCACCTCAGTTAAACCTTTCTAGAAAGGAGATTCAAAGTGTGTCTCCCAAGCGATTCTAAATCCCATAAAGTTGACAAGATGATGCTGCCAAAAACAAAGACCAGTATCTAAATATCAAAAATCATAGTAACAGATTATTTGAATACATTTAATTTATGAAGGGTATTAGGCTAATATAATAGGGGACAAAATTTGATTCATAAGGGAGACTCAAATAGGTATTTAATTTGAATAAATATGTATTTGTGAGTGTACGCATGCATGAGGAAATTTCTCTACTAATTATAAGTCTTTGTGTGTTAGGAAATGAACATCAATCACATAATTTTTATGTATTCTTCTGTTATTTAGGGTCTATTCCATTAGTAGAAAAGAAAATCCATTTAAATGTCTTTTATTTTATCTAAAGAAATTTAATTAATTTGGTACTCAATGCTCAACAGTTGAATATTTTTTAAGCCTCTGTGCATATATAGATTAAACCATGCATAATCTACTGTGGATACTACTCCTGAAACCTTTGAAAAATACCCCTAATTCAAGCCACCATGTGTCTGTGTGTGAAAATTAGAATTAATTATAAAGTATTTCCCCCCCAGAGAGCCTGGATTAATAGAAACTCAGTTTGAGCTGAGTCAACCAGGAGTAGGGAATGCTGATTTGATCTGACAGTACACAGGGACCAGGCTGGGCTCAGCAGAGCCAGCAACAGATTGATCCCTGAGGCAGGAAGGGGAGGACTCAGGGCCGGCATAGAGTGTCGCTGGCCCTGAAGAAGGCAACCGAAGTGTAAGCAGCAGACACCCAGTGAGTGCTCTGTGGGTATCTCAGAGAGCAGAGGAAAATGCAAGCTGCATCAAGAAAGAAAAGTGAGAAGTGAGTCACCTTGAGCCGACCACACCGAACTTGCTCTTCAGGAAGAGAAGGCTCTCTGGCAGACCAGCTACTGAGTGACTAGCAGTGGGTGTCTCAGCTGGGACCCCAGTGAAATCATGGACAGCAATGATGTAAAAAGACCTAGCAGGGCCATGTCACTCTCCTGTGTTCACGCTGATACTAAGAGAGAAAACTGTGGGATCCTTTATCCCTGGGAACAGTAGTCACAAGAGTCGAAGGGTCACAATCACAGAGCTCTTATCTCCAAGTAGTGACAATTAGTAAAGTGTGTTAACCCAAAGACTCACACCTCAACCAGCTGTGGTTCTCCACCCAAAACCAGATCATGAGCGGGCCACTTGTTCACCCAGTAAATTACCTTCAAAGCGAGCATCCCTGCCCCCATATCTGCCATTTCATGGTAATGATTGTATTCCTGTTACTCCGCCTTCACTGGTGCACAGTGAAGAACCACTGAGGCTGAAAAGTGCACATGATTGGTCAGTGATACAAAAGACATCTTAATCCGTGCATTTGGGGTTAAGAAGACTGCCTATACATTTAATACTCACCCGTAGTTGATGCTACTTGATTCCCTGTGAGCGAGTCTCAAGAAACACAACTTGTGACAAAAATAAAGTCTGTCTTCCCATCAGGTTTGATTTAATGAAATTTGCACACCCCTGCTTTGTTATAAAGATTGGTATAGTGGGTATTTTGTTTGTTTGTTTGTTTGTTTCGGTTTGGTTCAAAATACAAGGTGACAGACGTGCACAAACTTTCCAGATGCTCTGAGAACTCTGTAGTAGGCTCACCCAAGCAGAACGAAAGGGAGGCAGTTATGAAGGACTGCGAGAGGGTGAGAGGCAGGCATTTCTAAAGGAATCAAGGGTCAGACAGAGTGTTGCCAGCAAGACTGTGCACTGTGTGATGCCTCCGGATCCGGTTTTCACCACCCAAGATGGCGGGACTTTCCTTCCTTTTAAGAGGCCAAATCCGCAGGCAAGAAGCAAAGCTTCCACCAAGTGGAAGAGCCCAAAGTCATGGGCGGAGTGACTTCTGGCCCTACAGTGTGCTCCTGCTTTCTCGTCGCCCTGGTGATACCCCTGCTGAGCCTTGGGACCATTGGCCGGGGATCGTTAGCCAGGGCTGAGCATCAGAGGACTCCAAGAATCTGTGGGATCAAATGATGAACAAAACAGAATTGAATATCCGCGCTCCTTTTACGGGGGTTCGCAAGCTCACACTCAGAGGGGCGGGAGGGGAAATTCAAACACAGGCTCCTGATTCTCACACACTTAAGCTGTGATCCACAGAGCCCCAGCAGGTCATGCCCACTTGAGAACGGACCTTCTACTTATAAAACACTAAAAGTCTACATTTTCTTGTGAAAATATCCAGGTTTTGTTTGTTTGTTTGCTGTTTCCTACTCAGGCAAGGACAGATTAGAAAATTTACTGTGAATGGAGAAAATGAACAAAAGGTTATATTTACAGTGAGCGTGAGGTAAGAAGTGTGTGGGGGGTAGCATAAAGTTCCTTGTTCTAGAAAGTTCTGAGGCTTAACGTAGGCCTTAGAACTAAAGAAGGGCCCTGCCTGATATAATAAAACAAGGTGCGCAATCCATGGGGAGCAAGCTGGTAAGCATGGTTCCTCCGTGCCATTGGCCTCCGGTTCCTGCTGCCAGTTCCTGTCTTGGCTTCCTTCCATGATGAACTGCAGCCATCAGTCAAATAAACCTCTTCTCCACCTGGTTTCGGTCATTGTTTTTCACTGCAGCAGAAAAACAAATCAAGTTATCTGACACACAGTATGTTTCCTTCCTTAAAAAAAAAAAGTGTATGAGTGAGTGTTTTACCTGCATGTATGTACATGTACCATGCATGTGAAGTCCCCGGAGTGACCAGAAGAGGGCGTCATACCCCTTGGAACCAAAGTTACAGGTGGTTTGAGCCATCATGTGGGTGCTTGGAACCAAACCTGGGTCTTCTGGAAAAGCCAGTAGTGCTCTTAATCCCTACGGCCCCATTTCTGCCCCACGACACATTTCTTTATGTGGACTTTCTGTTGCTTTTGTGCCCTGGTTTGTGTGTATGTGATAAACGTGTTATCATACACTTAATCTTTACGTTTAAATACAACCCCAGAAAAGAAATTTTAAATGCTCCCATTTGGAAAGTAGCAGTTGTACCTCTGTGACGTGAGTGCAATCACACTCCTTGGTAAAAGCAGAAGGTCCTTGCAGAGTGTTCCTGAACACACACCTGGGCGTCCAGATACAGATGTGCCCAAGACACAAGTTTACAGTGTGGCTGTGGCATCTCTTGTATGATGGTGTGAAAGTTGAATAATGCCATATTTATTGCAGGCATTTCCACGGCTTTGCCACATTCCTGAACCCAGGGGAAGGCTGGCTAAGGGGTTTCTAATTTGGTGACATCCACCAGATAGCACCTTCTACCTAAAAACATAGAAGCATAAGCACACCCCACATACATACACGTGCAAAAAATAATAAGAAAGCAAAATAGAAGGTTATATTTCCCATAGAGCTTCAATCAGACCAACTGAGAAGTTGTCTGAGAGACCTGTCTCAGCAGCTACCAAGTTCCCTCAGTGACATTTGGCCCTGCACAAGTGAGCATCTCCGGGGCTTCAGCTACATTGTAATTTGCTCTCAGTTTTAAGCCCTTGCATGAGTTCTCCGTAGAGGCTAGCAGACGTCTATGAGCTGGATGACTTTTAGATCCACTTACCCCCACTTGCAAGCAGCCCCCACTCTTAATTAAAAGCAAAGCTGATTGGGAGCTTCAGAAACGCTGCCGTGGTTGTCTGGGCTCTCTTGGGCCCTGGTGTTCACTACAGACCCGTGTAGTGCAGCACTTCGTATCTGATTACATAATTAAAAACCAGTTGAAAACTCATGTGGCTAAGGGGCTTGAAGCCCTTAGAAAAGTGAACTTTCAACTTTATTTTTATCTGTGTAAATCTGTGTGTGCACTGGTGTCTTCAGAGTCAGAAGAGGGGGTCAGCGCCCCTGAAACAAGAGTTATAGGCAGGTGTGACCTACAGATGTAGATGCTGGGATCCAAACTCAAGAACTCTGAAAAAACAGCAAGAGAGAGGAGGAAGAGAAAACTGTGGTCAAGATGTAATTTATGAGAGAAGAAGGAAAGAAAGAAGAGGAGGAGGAGGGAGGCCTCATAGCTACTGATGTCTACCTGGACAGTAAGGCAAAGATGCTAAATTTCTTGTTTTATCGTTTATATATGTTACTTATAAGACTCTATTAAACGTTTCTTAATAAATGAAAAATACAAATTAAAGAAAAGAATTCTTAACTGCTGAGCCACCTCTCCAACCCTAGAAAACTAAACTTCTAACAAGAACTTTTCATTGTGAATTTTTTAATCAAATTTTTCTAAAAGGTCCCACAGGGAACAGAGGCCTTGAAAATATCACTCTTGCTGCTGATGGTAAGAATGAGTGTGGCTTGGCCCCTGGTAAGTTGCCCACGCCTGTTGAATGACCCCAGACCCAGGAACATATGGGCTGCTCAGCGGTTAATAAAACAAGACAGGAAGTTGGGAGGGAGAAATGTTGGGGAGACCCTGGGGAGCATTAGAAGGAATGGTAAGGGGAGGCCATGATCAAGGTCCAACATCTGCACGTATGGTATGAACTTTTCAAAGAATAAATTAGAAGTGTTATTTTCAGAAAGAGAATGAATGGGTGGGAGCTCATCTCTTCTCAGCGTGTACAGTACAAGAAGACACACTCCATGCTCGGGGACACCACACACACACACACACACACACACACACACACACACAAGAGAGAGAGAGAGAGAGAGAGAGAGAGAGAGAGAGAGAGAGATCCCTCCAGAACACAGGCTTACAGCAGCGTGACAAAGTCCATAGAGGTTTCAGAGCTTTAGAGAACAGATGGTCACAACTTGAACAACAGAAAAACTTGAAAAATCCTTAGTGTTTCTTAAGTACCATGTAAAGCAAGCATCAATACAAATTCATTTCTTACTTTTAATTTTCGAAGTCCAGTGGGAAAGGTGTGGACTGGATATGTCGGAGATGAAAAATCCAGGGTTCTAAGGTGTTGCCCTGTTCACACTTCCATTAATTAAAGTGGGGATTAAACCAGAAACTCACAGTGAACACTGTTCTTTTGATCTTAGTGCTATGATGAGGCATAACCAGAGCTTGAGGACATCTGCGTCCCTTGGTCTTCACTAACCATCAGCTAGACTCTTTCAAAGTGACTGTGAGCTAGGGCCAACCCTGCCAGCCTATGGTTTGACTCTTTCCCAGGAAACTTTGGATTCAACTGGAGTTTTAAATACAATGATCAGTGGACTAGGGAGAGAGCTCAGACCACCCAGGACCCAGACTAAAATGTTGGCCAGAATGGTATGCACCAGTAATCCTCGCTAGGGGAAGAGACAGGCGGAGCTTTAGGGCTGATCTCTGGGACCCTCTGGCAGCCACTCCTGCTGAAAAAAAGTGTAATCTAAGTTCAGAGAAAGCCTGCCTCAAAAACTAAGATGAAGAACTACAAAGGAATGTATACGAAGTTGACGTCTGACCTCCACATACTCACCCCCCACACACACGCACATGAATACACACACTCGTGATGAACACTTCAGTTCATGTTTAGAATGACACTTGTCACTAGGCAAGCTTACACTTCCACGCAGCTCAGCTCTCATAGCCTTGGCTCCAGAAGGACAATGGGCTATGAACAAGAAGAATTGACTTTGTATTTCTGTCGGAGTCTGGCCATATAGTCTCCATCCCCATTAGCACATCTTAATTCAGAGCCAATATGTAGCGAGTATCTCAATGCCAGAAGCTGCAGAAGTGCATGCTGTACAAACACATGCATTTCTGTGTCTAGCTTCAGGTGGTGAGAAGTTAGTACGCGTGGCTGAGATGAGAGTAAAAGAGACATGAATGAGAAAACCGCATACTCTAGACTCTGTCCCAGAGTTAAAGTGTAGCCTGCATTTTCCAGACATTAAGCTTAGGGTATAGATTACATGCATATGCATTGGACAACTCTTACAGGTGGGGTTTCCTACCACCGAGCAGACTTGTTTTCTGGGTCATTTCTCTGTGACTTCATTTGTAGTCGTTTCTGCAAACATTCCCAGGGCAGTTCTGCTAGATTTAGACAGCGAGAAATAATAAGCCTTTTTGGAAGCCTGTTTTTAATAGAAGCAGCTTTAACAATGACTTCCTTGAAGAGAAAATTATCTCTAGGTGCAGGCTGTCTGCACTACCCAGGGACAGTCACGGGTAACCGGAGAATGGAAGGGCTAGCTACCAAGGCAGCTCGCTCCTCACGCCTGCCTCTATTGAACAGACCTGGAAGATGATCCTCCAACTGATTTTGAAGTCTAAGAGTTTTAATAGGACACGAGTCTTAGTTCAGCCATGAGTTCTTCGTACCTTGCAGCACAGTGCCTGCATGCCGGCTCTTATGAAGACCAGCTGCCACGCGTCAGGGAGAGACAGCCTGGAACCCCAATCCACACAGAGAAGTCAGACTGAATAGCCAAAGACAGTGACACACCTGCTGCCCATATATGATCTCTACAGCTGTGGGAGCTGGCAATGATTGTCCCTGCTCACCTGTGTACCCACTCTCCTGGGTAGCAGGCCCCCCGGGCACTCGGGATGTTCACTTTCTCTCTGGTTTCCTCTACCTTCCTCAAGAAAGGGACTTGAGAAAGAGGTGGTCTTATTCAGATTAAGGGGAGCAGGGGGTCCCTTCCTAAGGAGGAGGACATACTCATGACAGTTGGTTTGAGCATTGATTTGACAGAATTAAGGGATGCCCAGGTAGCTCATAATTCAGGAATTGTTCATGCTCAGCGGGATTGAGTGTGGTTGTCTGCTGGAAAGGAAATACATGTGGTTTGGAATTTGAATAGAATGACTGAGCTGTCTCAGGGGAGCCTGGGGGTGTGGACTTGCGACTTACAGGAGAGATGTGTCCTCTATGAAGATGGACACTGACTATCCAGCTAGCTGGAGCAGGGTGGATACAACTATAAAGAGGAGGCAAGAGAATATTCCCTCCCTTCCAGAGTGAGCCCACCTTCTCCTCTTGCCTTTGACATCTGGACTCCTTTGCTTTGGGACTCTGGAACTGTGTTCTAGTCTGTTTTCTCTACTGTGATAAAATACCATGGCTGAAACCATCTTTGGGAGGGAAGGGTTTATTTGGCTGACTGCTCACAGTCCATTATTGAGGGAAGTCAGGGCGGGAATTGATGCAGAGGCCACAGAGGAATACTGCTTACTGGCTTGCTCCCCATGGCTTGCTCAGCTGCTTTCTTCTAGCACCCAGGACCACCTGCCCAGGGATGATACCTACAACAGACTGAGCTTTCTCATATTCATCTTTAATCAAGAAAATGCCGCCTAGGACTTAGCCACAGGCCAGTCTGACCAAGGGAATTCGTCAACTGAGATTCCCTCTTTCAAATTGACTCTGGGTTTGTGTCAGATTGACAGCTAAAGCTGATTGATTATGATGTTCCAGGAGCATCGGCCCCCTGGGCTGTCAGACTTTTAACCTTGACCTGAGAGGTGCACCGTCGGTTTCCTGGGCATGGAAGACTTGGGATGTCCCTGTTCTCCAGCAGACAGACGACCTATTAGAGATTTCCCGGCTTCCATGCTTGACTCACCAATTCCCTTAACACGTGGTCACCTCTAAACACACGTCTGGTGGGTTTTGTCTCTGGAGAGACACTGTGCAAGGTAAGGTCTCCAGCGTAAGGTCTCTGGACAAAAGTGACCAGGTAGTTTTACCATGAGATGAATAGATCTTGAATAAAAAGCTTCACACCCCAAACTCCCGTGTAATTTTGCATTTGAAACTGTACATTCATTTCTTACAAGGCTCTCTGAGGTAAAGGCTTCAGACTTCACAAAACCTGGACCTACCCTGGAAACTACCAAGAGAAACTAAGATATCAGATGACACTTTGACCATGGTGGCCTCACCTGAGAGAATGGCTTATGCCCAAAACTCAGGGCTGGGACCAGCCGAGAACAGTGGAGATGAGGTGCACAAAGACACAGTCCCATGTGCGGTTTTCTAAAGCCCTTCCATTCCACTCCCCAGTTCAGCATGCAGTCACTCTGGGGACAGTTGCTTTGGACAACAGAGTTGGGAGGGACACGTGAGTGCTGGGGGCTTTCATCTGAGTGGCCCTGGGAGCCTAATTAGCTAATATTCAAGAGTAACTGACGCCTGTACCTTTTCTCTCACAGGAAACCCAACCCTCACTCTCCCCCCAAACATATGGAAAAAGCATCACACACACACACACACACACACAATACACACACAAATAAAGAATCCAAGACATCTGGCTTTTGTCCTCCATACATCTGGTCATCTCTGATCATGAAAAATAAAATCCATATTCTCAAAGCCCAGGACATCGTTCCCCTGAGACCTATGCATCTTGAGACACAGCATATCTTGTTTATTGTGTTGCACTTTCCTGCTTCTGTCCCCACGGCTACAGTTTAAAACCTGTCTCTCTTTCTGACGTAATATGTAACTGAATACATCCTGAATTTTGTTGAACTGACTACTGTTTTAGTCAGAGCTCTATAGAGAAATGAACAAACAAAACACACACACGTAATAGATACCATTAAAGGAAATTTATTGGTTTGGGTTTGCATAAGAGAGTCTGGACAGTCCCGCAATGGCTTTGTGCATTTCAGGAAGGCAGGGAACAATTCTCCCAATCCAGGAATCGAGATGTTCCAGCAGCCATAACCCAATGTGGGAAGCTTGGAAAGTCCCTACATAGCTGCTGGTATTGAGTTCACATTCAAAAGTCAAAGGTCAAAGAAGTGAGAGTCTGATGTCAGCAGATCGTGGTGACAGTAGCAGACACACTCACTCAGGACAGGGGCTCTCATAGAGCTCAGCTCCTTCCTCTGTCTACCTTTCATATAGGCTGTGGCCTGCTAGAAGATGTTGCCTACAATGATGGTCCCACCTGCTGGTCCTCCCTGGAGACACCCCCATAGCACACAGCTGCTTTTCACCTCTTAATCCAGTCACCTTGACAAGCAGGACCAGATTCTTCCACTATCCCATTCACCTTTCGTTACACTAGATAACGTGAAGAAAATGATGATCACTTAGCCTAAACGACAAGAAGGCACCAAGAGGATAAGGCAACCATAGGTTTTATCTCCGAAAATAGCATTTCTGGGTCCCACATCTTTCCCTCCCAACCTATCTAAAGTAGGGGCTCTTCATTGTCCACTAAGATTTAATTCTCGGTCCACTCACACTGCTTAAGGCAGCTTACATATTTATTGTCTGTCTCTGCACAGACTGTAAACCGCACAAAGGCAAAACCATTTTACCCCTAAATAGCACCTAGTGCACAGTAGATACTCAGGAAGCATGCTTTCTGGTGAAGAATAAAACATCATCTACAGCAGCAGGCACCCACTCTGTGCCAACATCTCACAGGATGCTATGTCAGACGCCAGGGAGATTCCACAGACGGATGCACCGTCTCATCCCTCAAGCAAGCCACTAGCTGGATCAATTTGTCCTTGCCCTAAGGCAACATATTCCAGCTTCTCAGAGATCCTAGACAGATGTGAAGCAAGTGTTTCCATTCATGTATCATGTACTCACGCATCCATCCATCCATCCATCCATCCATCCATCCATCCATCCATGTTTGCACACATACATGCTTCCATCCTCCCACAAGGCATCAGCTGAATGTTTGCTCCTTCTCTGGCTTTGTGCTGGGCATTCAAGACAGAGAAACGAAGAGCATGTCTGATGTCCTATATTAAGCCATGTTCTGTTCATGAAGTGAACATGAGAGTCCAGAGTTTAGCCTAAGCGTAGGACTCCAGCCCCACTTCCTCATCAGCCTCTAATTAGACCCCTTCTCTGCATGGTGTCTGTGATACATCACGGTTCTCCGGTTCTCCGTAGGACCTGCTTCCTGTCGGGTGTCCTAGCAACTAACTTTCCTTTCCCCACCGTCAGCAGGGACTTCCTACACGTCTGTGATTTAAAGCTTTCTTTGGTTACTTTTTGTAGCGTGGCCCCTGGGTTCTGCTTTATCTTGCTCTTACCTGTTCACAGTCTGATGGCTCATCCTTCACCTCCTTCCATGTAGCACTTCACCAAACTCGCAAGGCATCCTCCAGCCTTGAGCCTTGTCACACGCTGATCTCTCATTTGCGAACACTTTCCCCAGCATGCCCTTTAGGTACTCTCTGCCAATGTGTTTGTCACCTGCTAGAAAATTACTCTTCCTGTTGATGGGAGACCTTCATCACTTAGCTATGCCCTCTGTAGCAACTCCTTCTGTCTATTCTCAGGCTAAACTCTGAACTAATCTCGTAAAAAGAATATGATTTATTATAGGACATCAGGCATGGTTTTCATTTCTCTGCCCTAATCCCCAGCACAATACCAGAGATGAAGTAGTATCCAGTTAGTGATGGATGGATGGATTCATGCATCATGGAGGGTGGATGGATGGATACATGGATGCATGGGTGGATACATGGATAGATGGTGTAAACCTGTGTGGATGGAAAGATGGATGATGGCTATGTCTGGATTACTTAATAAGTCTACAATCTCCAAGAAGCTGGGATCTGTTGCCTTTTATAGTATCAATGAAGCAGGCATTGACACTCTTTCACAGGTGGATGGATGGAAACATGGATGCAGAGATGAATGATGCACGGGTGCATGAGTGAATACAAAGATAGGTGATGCACACTTGGGTGCAAATATAGATGGAATGGATGCATGCATGCAGCGTGGGTGAGTACAACGATGCATGGGTGGGTGGATAATGGATACTTGCATGCATGGATGGAAAGGTGGATGGTGATGTGTGCACAAACATGTCTACTCTTAATCTACAATCTCAGAGAAAGTGGATCTATTGTCTTGTGGAATATTAATGAGGCAGACATTGCTCCAGTACACGAGTGCCTAGGTAGGTGACATATTCACAGGACTGGGGTGGTTGGCTCAAAAGCCTCTTGGCAGCAAACAGGCCTTTGCATACCTAAGCTCTTTGAAAACAGTCTAGAAAGCAAACTTGCATTCACTGAGTTATTTTACAGATATCCCCAGTGTACACCCAATATCTGCCGACTTTAGATAGAGTAAATCCTGCAGCTGTCAGAGACCGCATGGACTCCCATCTTTTGGAGTTCTCTGGCCCAGAAGGTCCCCTACCTCCACACTGCTGCATCTGAGCTCTTGTATCCATCCCCTGGAGTTCCTTTTCCTATTCCCCTTCCATATATGTCTTAGAACCAGCCCAGTCTCAAGACGATGTCATGTAGAGTTATCCATCCCCTTCATTCAAACTTGTCCTACTATCAACTGAATAAGTGCTCCTTCCCTGTTGCCACCTTGTGGCAATGTCCCCTGGTGAACCCTGGAATCTCCAGGACTCATCACCCTTCAGTGCAAGCCTGCTGCCACTGTTTCCCCTAAACTGTGTGCCATCTCTTCAGGGACCCACTGCTCATAAGGGGTGCTCAGTCCATGCAGCTGCATGCAGGGGTGGGTGGATGTGTCTGTGCTCTCACTGAAGCCTATTCTTTGATATTTACCCCACTGGAAATTATTTGATATTGTCACCTGAGACCCCCGGCCAAAGGTCCATGGATCAATTGCATAGAATCTGTCCTTTGTTGATGTTCTCTTACTTTGACCGTAAGGCATGTGCATCAGTTTGTTGTTACATCAACTTGACACAAGTTAGGGTCTTCTGAGAGGAGGAGACTTCAACTGAGAAGTTGCCTGGATGAGATCAGGCTGCAGACAAGCCTGTAAGGCATTCTATTACTTAAATTGATGTGGGAGGACCCATTTCATTATGTGTGGTGGCATCCCCGGGCTGGTAGTTCTGTGTTCTATAAGAAAGCAGGATGAGCAAGTCATGTGGAACAAGCTAGCAAGCAGCACCCCTCCATGGCTCCTGCTTCGGTTCCTGTCTCCAGGTTCCTGGCTCCTTTGAGTTCTTGCCCTATTTTCCCTCAAGTTGCATTTGGCCACGGTGTTTATCACCGTAATAGAAACTTAACCGAGACTATGTACCGAGGACTTTGGGTGATGCAAAACAAGGACAGACTCGTATTTCCTGGGTGACAGGAGCTCAGAATGTTAAACAGATGTGAGGAACCTGCCCAGAGGTGTCTCTGTTCAGCAGCCTCGTGGCAGAGCCAGGAGTCAGAGTCTCTCAGGACAAAGAATGAAGTTCTCATCTGTTTGTAGACCCAGCTGAACCTCAGAGGGATTACCTGATGTGGGCAGGCCTGGGTTAAGCAGATAGTCATGGTTAGAGCCCCAGACCCAGCGCTCCCAACCCACACTGACTTTCACACATCTCCCTTCTGCCTGCGCCTGCATCCTTTGCTCAGATGACTCCGGGGAAGCGTGAAGCCTATGCTGGGTACCAGGGATGCACAGGTGAGGGGGGCTGCATGCCTACAGCTTCCTTCAAGCATACAGCTGTCGTCTCGGCATCGCTTTGAGCATTTATTTACATCAACTTCTTCATTATTTTCAGATTTGGAAGGTGTAAAACAGCACACCAGCTGCCACCAAATAGCTTCCTTCAAACCAATACAAGATTTGTTTAGATTTCTTCGTTCGGGGATGCTTTCCCTGTGAGCCAAATGACTGTCAATCACTCCCAAACTTTTCATTATTGAAAAAAAATTTTTTCAAATGATATATTCTGATTACAGTTTCCCCTCCTCCAATCCCTGCTAGATCCTCCCCACCTTCAGAAATGAGTACTTGCTTTCCAGTGTTTAGAAAAATAAAATAATCACCCTCTCATGTGTGCTGTAGAATGCAGAATTCTCTGGGAAGAGTTTTAATATAAGTACACAGTGGTATCCCAACAATATAACAGTGTTTCATCAGGATGGTGGAGCATTTGGCTTGGATCTTTCCTATTGAGGAGGTTTGTATTTGTAGTTGGACCAGATATTTTCTGTAGCCTCAAAGGAATAGGTGCCTATAACAGGGTGTGCTGTACAGAGAAAATATATAGATGTTTGGTGTTGTAAGACGAGATCAATGACAGAAGCACCATCAGTCACTGTCATAGGCTTGTATCAGTGAACTCTCAGAAAATCATTTCTGGGTTCCACAGTCCTGCATTGCCTTGCTTCCATCCATGGACCTTGTGTAGCACCCCATTATCATAAGAGAAACTGGAAACAGCAAAGTCCCTATTGGATTCTCGCAGAGTCATTCTCGGGAACACTGTACTTGAAACCCACAGTCCCTGCTGTGATCTAGAGGAGCCATGCTCCTAGAAAAAGCTTTTGGACTAATGCAACCCTAGGCTATGACCCATGGTGTTAACGAGGGTGAAGTCCATTTTCCTCCCTGGGGTCATTTCGACATGATGGCTGGAGGAGGTAATTATTTCTCCCTTCAAATTGAATTAAGTGTTTTAAGGAGGTGGCACCTTTGTCTTCGCATGAGGAAAACCTGCCTCTTCATTATTTGCCAACCCCAGACCCTTTCCCATGGTGTCTCGCTGTCTCGTTGGATTTCTTTATTTAAAGCTTCCCTATAGCAACAGTTTAGCAGAGCCATCTGGCTGGAGGGATTCTGAGAGAGGCTTTGTCAGGAAGCAAGGGCCATGGATGCATATGGCACACAGGGCTGCGCTCAAAAATACCTATAACAATGCAAGATGCACAGCAGCCAGGTATGTAGGCACACAATTTGTAGAATGGATTAATGGAGTGAGAGAAGTGATGCTGGCTACAGACTGAACTTATTAAATTACTTCACCCGGTAATTTAAGCATAAGCATCCAAAGGTATGTGAAGGTACCTGCGTGTGACCTCCATGTAACCACCACAGTTAATATCCAGAGTGAGAAAAGTCGCCTACAATGGGGAAGGAATTTAGTTAGAATTCTGATAAGATTGGCCTTCCACTACTAACATCAGATGATTTTTTTAAAAAACGTCTTTGAGCAGCCAAGCATTTCAGATGAAAATTAAATGAGTGGATATGTTTCATGGGTCCTAAGGAATCTCAGGTTCCCCCACCCCAAAAATTCTTCCCTGGCTGGAAGCATCGATGTGCCTTATGGTGGCACAGCAACTGTCAGAGAATATTGGACAGGTGCTGAGAGAATCTGCTCACTGCCAGATGGCACATGTGAGTGAGTGGTCTTTGTCTGACATCACTAGTAGGTCTTGCAAAATCCAAGATTTCCTTAGCATTAGTTTCTAAATGTCATCTGAGGCCCAGGGGCTCAAGGAACTCAGCCTCGTGCACGTCCTAATAATGTAGAGGAAAAGGGTTTGCTTAGGTGCATTTATTGTGACACAAAGAGGTACAAGGGTCTGTCTCCAGTGTGGGAGGTGGCCCTGCCACTAACCCTGGGAAGCATCTAGTACAGGACATTTTTTTAAAAGCTCAAGTACAGTTTAATAACTGTTTAAAGGAAAATCCTCAGAGCAGACAAGCTGTAAGCTCAGCAGCCGTCTGGAGAAAGAGGAGGAGGAGGAGGAGGAAGAGGAGAAGAAGGAGGAGGATGGAGAACAAAGGCTAACCTCCTGGGTGAAGCCAGCATGGATGTCAGATACTCGGCAAACAGGAAGCCACTTATGTGGAATGGAAACTTAAGAGAAAGAGTAAGAAAACTCAAAACATCAGGGAAGTCCAAGGTGTTAGGGAAAGCATGCTAAGAAAAGAGAAAGAGAATAAAATGTCATTTGTTGTTGTCTCAGTCAGGGTTTCTATTGCTGTGAAGAAACATCATGACCACACAACTCTTAGAAAGGAGAATCTTTAACTAGGCTGGCTTGCAGTTTCAGCGGGTTAGTCCATTATCATCAGGATGGGTAGCACACAGGCAGGCATGGTGCTGGAGAAGGCGTTGAGATTTCTACATCTTCAGGTAACAGGAAGAGAGTTGAACTGGGTGTCTAAGACCTCAAAACCCCCACAGTAACAGACTTCCTCTAGCAAGGCTGCCTCTATTCTAACAATGCCTCACCTCCTAATAGCGCCACTCTCTATGGGCCAAGCACGCAAACACATCAGTCTACGGGGGCCATTTCTATTCAGACCACCAACAGTTACTAACTCTAAAGGTTTGACCTCACAATGTCATATCAAGCTTTGAGGATGTGTGCATGGACCTGAAATTGTGGCCTTTATTGAAGATGCTAGCCAGTTATGAGTCCTATTGTTAATATTTAGCTCCAAACACAAAAGACAATGTCTACCACGCTACAGGATTGTTATTGTCTACATAGCCGTATTCACTTTCTCAGTCACAGTGTCCAGCTGCTGTCACCAAATGTAGAAACCCCAAGAAAGATGATGAAGATGATGTCAAAACATATGTAAGAAGGTTCATGGGTTGATGCGTGAAATGTGGCTTCAACTGTAAACATAGGCCTAAGTAAATTATAAAAATATTTATAAGTATTTATATTTAAATGTTCTCTATTTTAAAAGGCACATGTTTAAATTGACAATAAAACCTTTGTATTGAAACGAAATTTGCAGGTAAATGGACAGAACTGGGAAACACATCCCATGAAGTAGCCTGGACCCAGAAAGATAAACGTCTCATGTTCCCAACCCTATGTAGACCTTGGTGTCAAATCTTTTGATTTGTGTTTAACTCAGAATGGCTGCAGAAGCCTGGACTCTAGAAAGGGGCAGGGGGATAGAAGATCTTAAGGGAGAAAAGATAGTAGAATGCAGATGTTATGAACAGGAAAGGACATGATGGGGAAGTTCGAGGGATGGGAGGGTAGGGCAGAGGTGGGGATGGGGAATGAATGACTAACAATAAGGGTAGCTGGAAAACCCACATGGAAGCCTACTATTTTATAAGCGCTCTCTCTCTCTCTCTCTCTCTCTCTCTCTCTCTCTCTCTCTCTCTCTGTGTGTGTGTGTGTGTGTGTGTGTGTGTGTGTGTGTGTGTGTGTGGTGTGTGTATGTATTGCTGGGACTAGAGAGACAGCTTATTAGTTAGGAGCACTTGCTGCTAAATTGTTTTCCAGCACCCACATGGCTCATAACCATCCATAACTCTGATTCCAAGAGATCTGACCCCCTTTTCTGGCTTCCTTGGCTACTGCACACACATGATGCACAGACACAGAGGCAGGCAAGACAACATTACACATAAAATAAAATTTCTAAAAGTCTAAAACAAAATTAAAGTCCCGTTCCAGGTTTAGGATACTTCTAGCATTGTTGGTCAGGGGTATCCTAGAGACCTTAAGGCAATTTTAAGAACATTTTTGATTAACACATTTGTTGTACATGGTGTCGGACTTCATAAAGATGGTTCCTTCAGAATGCATTGTACTCATTGACCTTATTCACACTCGTCCCTTCCTCTTCATTCATTTCTCCCTTTCTCTCTCCCCCAGTCTTTCTTCCCCAAAGCTACCCTGCTTTTCTAGCAAACACACACACACACACACACACACACACACAACACACACATATGATCTTACATGCCTATAAAGAATTTAGGAGCCACAATTGGGAGAATGCATGCAATACTTGTCTTTCTGCATCTGGCTTAATATCCTTAGCATAACAATCTCGAGTTTCATCCATTTTCTAGAAAATTATAAGATTTCATTCTTCCTCAAAGCTGAATAAAATTCCCCTGTGTGTACACAGTATACTCCCTACATCTGTTCCTCTGTTGATGGGCACCTGAGAAAATCAGTAGCTTGGCTATTATGAACAGCGATGCATTAAACATGGATGTACAAGGGTCTCTGTGGTGTGTTGATTGACTTAGCAGCCAACAAAACCTTTTGTAAAATCTTTCACTGGACAACTTGATGGCCACATTAGGTCTGAGGCTGCTTGAGAGTGGAGACTTGGTTCTAATCTATGTATACCTCTTCGAACAGGTTAAAATGTCCCAGTATGATGTGTAGTGTCAGGAGAAGGCAGCAGGGAAAATAGATGACTAGCCTGTATCCTGACCTAGAGGGACCCAGGGATTAGGTTTCACTCTGAGAAATGATGTCCTTTGTTCTTCCCATTGTTTTACAATGTTTGGATGCTTGACACCATGTCTAGGGTAATGACATGCAAACTGTACCACATTCACCCAGTCCAGAAAATTTTGCTGAAAATAAATGATGTCCATCATATTGGAAGTATGGGGACATCTTTCCTTCGCTGACTCCCAAATTATGTGTACCTCAAAACAAAGTCTCAAAAATACCACTCTTGGGAATATACCCAAGAGAGGCCTTATCATACAACAAAAGTATATGCTCTACTATGTTCATAGCAGCACTGTTTGTAATAGCCAGAACATGGAAACAACCTAGATGCCCTTCAATTGAAGAATGGATGAAGAAAGTATGGAATATATACATATTAGAGTACTACTCAGCAATAAAAAACAAGGACTTCTTGAAGTTTGCAGGCAAATGGATGGAAATAGAGAACACTATCCTGAGTGAGGTAAGCCAGACCCAAAAAGAGGAACATGGGATGTACTCACTCATATTTGGTTTCTAGACATAAACAAAGCACATTGAGCCTCTAATACGTGATCTTAGAGAAGCTAAATAAGAAGGAGAACCCAAAGAAAAACATATAGGCATCCTCCTGAATATTAACCTTCATCAGGCGATGAAAGGAGACAGAGACAGAGACCCACATTGGAGCACCAGACTGAAAGCTCAAGGTCCAAGTCAGGAGCAGAAGGAGAGAGAGCATGAGCAGGGAGCTCAGGACCGCGAGGGGTGCACCCTCACACTGTGACAGTGGGGATGTTCTGTCGGGAACTCACCAAGGCCAGCTGGCCTGGGTCTGAAAAAACCTGGACTAAAACCGTCTTGGGAAAAAACATAGAGACAATGAGGACTACTGAGATCTCTAGAACAATGGCAATGGGTTTTTGATCCTACTGCACGTATTGGCTTTGTGGGAGCCTAGGCAGTTTGGATGCTCACCTTAATAGACCTGGATGGAGGTGGGTGGTCCATGGACTTCCCACAGGGCAGGGAACCCTGATAGCTCTTTGGGCTGAAGAGGGAGGGGGACTTGACTGGGGGAGGGGGAGGGAAATGGGAGGCAGCGGTGGGGAAAAGACAGAAATCTTAAATAAATAAATAAATAAATAAATAAATAAATAAATAAATAAATAAATAAATAAATAAAAAAACAGTGTGTGTGCTGCAATGGAATATACTCAGAACAACAAAGAAATGAGCTACAGGGCCATGATAAGAGGCAGAGGAAGGTTAAGTGTGCACCTAAAAAAGCCACATCCCGGAAGATTTCAAAGGCGTGGTATTCTGGAAAATGCAAAAGTATACAGGCAGAGAAAATCAGTGGCTGCCAAGGAGCTCATGGGGCCGTGAGACGGCTCTCTACAGTGCTGTGATGACCTGTCCACGTCACATATCTTTGTCCAGTGCCTAGAATGTACTCCCCAAGATGACTCCTACTATGAACTCTGGACTTTTGATCATATTGATGTGTCAAGGTGGCCTCATCAATTGTAAAGGACGTAGCCTCCAGCAGGGACATGATAACCAAGAAAAGCTGTGTGCACGGGGTAATGGGTATGCAGCAACTCCTTGTGTCCTTCTCTCAAGTTATAGATGAACCTAAGACCACTCAGAAAATAAAACCTTTAAAATTATGGCACCTTTTACGTATTATAAGTGTGTATGCATAAAGGAGCGTGCGTGGGCACACTCACACCATGTTGGCGAGCCAATCTGCTGCAGAAAGGCATGTGAGCATCTGAACAGGGAAGGCTTTGCTGCAGCTGCAGCTGAAAGGAAGGGTGTGAGGCACCTCTGGATGAGACTGTAAAGGTAAGAGAAGAAAACAGCAGGGGAATTCCCGAAAATAGTAACCCCACACAACCCTCAGTCTTCAAAGCCGCTTGCCTTACAATCAGAGGTGACTATTTATCTGTAGCTCAGGATACAAAAGTAGGACATGCTACAGATCAATTTTAAACCATCCGAAGCCACGGCAAAGACATTTTCCGAGCCTCTTTTGAAACGGGGTAATATATATTTCCCCTGTGGCCTTTAATAGCAGGCGATAGAAGGTCATGTGCCTCTCAGATACTCCCTCCCCGACACCACATTCAACACAAAGGCAAACATTTGAGCCAATTACAGCAATGGAAATAGTCCATCTAGTACTAGAGATTTGAATTGTAGGTGTTTTTCTTTTTAAGTCTATGTCTATGAATTCTTTGAGAATCTCATGCATGGCTACAATGTGTTTTGATCACACTCACCCCCCTACTCCTAACTCCGCCTACCTTCCAACTCCCTCCCAACATTGCATTTCTTCTTCTTCTTCTTTTTTTAAATACCCACTGAGTCCAGTTATGGCTGCCCAGATGTGCAACCCCTGGATCATGGTTGACCTCTAGAGAACACACCTCTAGAGAAAACTGACTCTCTCTCCCCTAACCATTAACTGTGCACAGCTCCTCAGCTAGGGTTGAGGGCTTGAATGTCCCCCCCTCCATTTGTGCTGCAGTGGTGACTGGTTTGTTCTTGCACAGGTAACCTCAGCTGCTCGAGTGCAGAGGTTCTGTAGTTGTTTGCGTTTTGTTGAGAAAGGGCCTTACTTTATAGCTCTGATTGACCCAGCACCTACTAGGTTGACCTTGGACTTAAAGAGATCCTTGTGCCTCTGCCCAACAGTTCTAGGATTAAAGGCGTGCACCACCTTGCCTGGTCTCTAGAACTATTCCTTCTGTATACTATCTGTACTAATCTGAGGAAATTTTAAATCTGCTATTTGTTAGTTCACACTTATTAATGAAAAGATAATTTTCTATTTCTGTACCCTTGGAAGGAAAGAGAAAAGGGGATGTAGATCAACAGTTATCAGTAACACGTGCACGCCTGGTAGTGGGACTGGGAGCTTATTCAATTGTACCATTCTACAGAGTAGGAAGCTGACCAGATCAGATCTACTCACCATTGACCTGTAAGTCCCCTGCCTCTGTTGTCCTGTTCCCACTTGATCTGGACCCAGCCGGTCCCTGGCTCCCTTCACCACAGCCCAGATGATCGCTTCACCCTCTCCGTTCATTCACTTGTGTGGATGACTTAGTTCTCAATCTTCCTAAAAATTGGCACAGCTGAGCTGTTCTGCAATATGAGTTGTGGGTTCTAAAGTACTGGGGATGGAACCCAGGGTTGAGCACTGGTGATGCCAGTGCCTTACTAGGCTATATTCTCTGGATAGTTTACTGAAATTTAACTTAGGGCACCACATCTGCATGCCAACTTGAAAGCCAGGTGCCCACTGCCATCTCGGTGCCTGCAGTGGTGGTGATGTGAACTCTATGCCATTTCTGGTTTCTCGGTTTTCCTTAAAGCAGAGCATGTGCGAGCTGGAGATGCACTGGCTCCTCGCGGCATACTCTGAATGAGCAAAGTCCAACACAATGGATTGGATGGCAAGTGTGTCCGGGACAGCCTATTCCAAGGACAGTGACGGTCAAGGTCTGCAGGATGAGGCTGGCCAGGGTTCTCTATATTCCAGACCAGTACTTCCACCTACTAACACACTGAGGAGAGAAGCCAGAAACAAGGGCTATACGCTAGGCCTTCAGAAAGCTGGCTAGGCAACAAAAACTCTTTCCAGTCTGAGGAAATAAATTAGACTGTGCAAAGCTTATGAACACAATACCATTAACTCAGAAGATAAAAAGGTGCATAATTTGATAAGCCAAACATAAACGCCCTCCCTCAGCTTCCCAATTGCTATGTCTTTCTTCCCACCACAGTTCATCATTTTTATTGTGGTCGCCATAGTTTGTGGAAAGAGAAAATAATCTATATTTATAATGGGAAATGATTTGCATACATCTTGCTTGCTATTCACGGTAACGAGGCCTTAGCGGAAGCTGATTCCAGCAGCTCCATATGAATGCTGGCAAGATAATCTGATATGCACGCGCTCATTTTCCTGATGAGAAAAGCTCTTTCTCTCACAGAGAAATCTCAGGCAATTAAATAAATATTCTATTCTAATACCGGCCAGTCTTCTCTGTCATAGTAACCTCCCCATCCCCTTAAGTCTAAGCTACTGTTTGCTGTGAAGCAGTTGAAAAGGACCATCTATTTTTGCTCCTAGGTGACAGAATGCATTCATTCCGACAGGAAAAAGAAATTTACATGAGGTGGAGGTCCAGCTTTAGCTACGCCCTTACCCACTTGTTTACCGTGATGACTCACCCTGGCATTCTAATGGTCCTTAAAAACACATTCAAGGCTGAACCATGGTAATGCACGCCTGTAATCCCAGCACTAGGGAAACAGAAGCAGGCAGATCTGTCTGAGTTCGAAGCCCAGCATACAAAGTGAGTTCCAGGGTAGCAAGGACTACACAGAGAAACCCTATTCAATTCCTAATTTCATCCCAAGCACGATTCCTAGCAAACGGTTTGCCTTTTAGCAGTCTGATCTTTATGAATCTTTGAGTTTAAGCAGGGGATGGAAAATAAACTTTAGGGATAAATCAGCATGATTGCAAATACTCTCTGCTCCAAGCAAAATGTTGGAATCACTCCAGTTTCTTCTCCATCCATTGGTGTGGGGCCTGGAACAGCACAATGCTGATTTTATAGACAAGAGAGAGCTGGCCACCAGGACTCAGAAGAATGAGATTCCTGATGTTTGACATCTGATTGGAGATAGCGTTCCTCTTGCATGCATTCTAAGAAGACAATACTCCCACTAATAATATTCTAGATAAGCCATGCCGAGCCATCAGGATCTAAGCGTGGGCTATGAGAGCACAGTGACATCTATTATCTCCTACTTGAAAAGCTGTTAGGTTGATGAAAGGAAGGGCACACCAAGACCGGGTTCTCAGCACAAAGGGGATTTACTTGCCCCCGAGGGACAAAGGACTGCCTCTGCACAGAGGGGAGACAGACAACCCTTAGATAAGTGGCGGTTTATAAAGGGAAAAGGGGAAACCCTGTGCTGGGATGAGTTAGTTCATTTTGATTGATCGTGTTAATTAGAGTAGCCAGAGGGGCCTTTTGATGGCTGGACTTCAAAACTTTGATAGCTGGACCTTGGTAGTCAGCCACAGGAGGAGACAGTGGCTAAGTAAGAGAATGGACCTCGGCGACTGGCTTTAAGAATGGAATCTAACTGTTAGCATGGCAGAGGGAATTGGGGTGCAGAAAGAGGATAAAAGGCAAAACCCTCATGCAAAATGTTTGCCATGTTTGGGTTTGTGTTTGCCACATTCAGGCCCGCTAGAGCCCTTCTGTTGACACTCACATTTGATTTTTTGAAAGTTTAAATGAACAAATTAACTATAGCATGACATGACAGAGAAGTACACATTCCGGAAGCAACCAGTTCAGTGAGCGAATGCAAGGTGATTCACATCACAGATGGTACTGAAGCCAAGGCACGTGGCCCATATTTTCTCCATGCCTCCTTGGCACCCTCCATTCACCTTGACCCCGAGATCACATCCGCACATTCTGTGCTGGTTTTGTCTGCACTGAACCCTGTGAACTTGGGAAGATGTTACCCAGCTTCTGATCACATTAAGCAGGTAGGTTCATTTACCTGCTGCCTGTACCAGGATACATCTAACTCTCGTTTCCTACGGTCTGTCTGAGAGCCCAAAGTGCACTCACTATTCTCCCAATCAGCACTTAGGGTCTGTGTCTGATTTGACGCTCTAAGAAACAAATCATGGTCCGTTTTCAGTATGCTGCCCCCATAGAGCGCATCAGAGAAGCACAGACAAGCAGGAGGCACTAAGCTTCTGTCTTCCCTAGCAGGCAGCTGCTGTTGACTTGTCTGGACCTCTCCATTCATCCTAGGGTCAATCGGCACTTGACTGAATACGGTATCAGAAAAGAAGGGAATTTCAAGCCCAGGGTATCCATTACATAATGCTTTGCATCCTGAGCCAGTGGGATAGAGAACATGTGGGAAGGGACAGTTCTAGACACCAAGGGGATTGTATCTCAATGAAAAAGTTGGCCAATGAGGAATACAGTGGGTTTGCCAGCAGTGTCAGGGGGAGGGATGGGAGTGGACTGTGTGTGTGATTAGGATATAAGAGTCAAAGTGGTACACTAGACATTTTTGCTTTATCTCGGAGACGATGCTGGACTGTGCTACTCTGAGTCTCAGGGGTTCTTATTATGAAGTGAGGACTCTTTTTCTCACAAACTCACTTCTGGTAATGGTTTTTGTGTGCTCACATGTGTGTGCGTGTATGTGTGTATGTACATGTGTGTGTGCTCACATGAGTGTGTGTGTATGTGCTCACATGTCACACACCAATGCGTGTTTGTCGGACAGAGGTAGATGGCTTTGCCTTCCTTGTCCACTCTCCACCTTATAAATCAAAGCAGGGATCCTCATGTGAGCCCAGCTGACTCAGCGAGTCTAGTTCCCAGCTTGCTCTGGGGATTCACATTGTCTCCCCAGCCCCTGCTGAACACCAGATTGCAGGTGGTCACTATTCCTGCCCAGGATTTTTGAGGGTGGGGGACACAAACTCTGCCCCCCATGCTCAGAAAGCTCTTTATCCCCTCAGCCACCCCCATAGTTCTCTTTTACTTCTCCCTCCCTCCCTACCTCCCTGCCGCCCTCCCTCCCTTCGTTCCTTCTTTACTTATTCCTCCCACCTTCCCTTCCCACTCTCTCCTCCTCATCTTCTTCATCCTCCCCTTTTTCCTTCTTTTCTTCCTTCTTTTTGATGTCAGAAACTGAAGATAAGGCTTTATGCCAGCTAAGCACACACCCTGCCAAGGGTACACTACCCTATCCCTGAAAAACTTCCATGAATGTATACTTTGGTTCATACATAAACTGGCTGGGTCAGAGTTTTATAACATTTCATTTTAAGGGATTATGCCTAATCATTTCCCACAGTGTTCAGTGTGGTTTTGATTTCCGCCATTGCAGAACAATTTCTCTTACCCTGACTTTTCACCGACAGTAGATGTTTGCCAGGCTTAAAAACGTTGCCCATTTTTGGTGGGCACATGCACAGATCACTATGGGTTCAACATGTTCCCAGTAACTAAAGAGGAACATTTGGATACACTTATTGATTCTTCAGAATTCAGCCAAACTTTTAAAAGCATCTCCACATAACCTTCGACCTACAGTCTGTTCTCCCTATGGAATGTGCGGTGGTAAGGGTGGCCTAGAAATTGAGAGAGTAAAACCCATGCCATGAGAGGAAGCCCCCGCCCGACACTGCCTGGAGGACCAGGACCCACAGGTTGGATGATTGAGAGACCTACGATAGAACCTAACATGACTGGAGGAAAATAAATGTCAATGTAATGAAGCCTATTGATATTCTTTCTGCTGTACTCATAGATTTGAGCCTATCCTGGTTGCCATCAGAGAGGCTTCATCCAGCAACTGATGGAAACAGAGGCAGACCCGTAACCAAACATTAGGCAGAGCTCAGGGAATTCCACAAGAAAACTCACAGAATCCACAAAGGGGCTCATAGGAGTTCACAGAGACTGAGACCAAGAAGCCTGCATGACACTGACCTAGGCACTCTGCAGTTGGGTAGCTTGGTCCTCTCATGGGACCAGGGAAGCAGGGTCTGTCTCTGATTCTTTTACTGGCTTTAGGGAGCCTACTCCTCATACTGGGTTGTCTTGCCCAGCCTTAATACATGGGGAGGTGTTTAGTCTTACTGCAACTTGATATGCCACGTTTTATTGATCTCCATGGGTGACCTACCCTTTTCTGAACAAAAATGGAGGTGGGTTGGAAGGTGGGAACAGAGGGCTGGGGTGGGGGAGGGACTGAGAAGAGATGGGGAAGGGGAAACTGCAGGCTGGATGTAAAATAAAATAAAAGTAGTGTCTCTCCAATATTTTGCCTTTTTCTGATAGGAATGAATTTCCTTTGTGTGTGGTTTTATAAAAAAAATATTTATGAGGCAAAATTTCTCTGTATAGCCCAGGCTGGCCTCAAACTCAGGGTCCTCCTGCTTCTGCCTCCTGAGAGATGGGGTCATAGATGTACATGGTGTGCCTGGTTTACAGTCTTCCATACACCGTGATTAGAAGACTCCCAGTCACTTCATGTGTGGCCGTATCTTCCTCCACTCTGGGCTTTGCTAGTTCATATTCTCAGCATGGTATTTTGATGAATAGAAGTTCTGGGTCTTAACAAAGTCTAATTCATCAGTATTTGACTGTGTCTATTGTGTTTCATGTCTTGCATATGAAGTCCTTGTTTACTCAAATATTTCTTTCCTAGGAGTCTCATGTCTCATCTTTTGAATGTAAAATTCACTGAAACTCATTTTGCACAGAACATCAAATCATAAATTCTTCCCTGTATGATACTAAATGGCGCAGGACCATATCACAGAGCCCAGTAGGGCACGAGTACCATGGATCAGCTGCTTGTAGACCTGTGCCTTTGTAGCTCCCGGGCAGGCTTATGCAGGCCCTCACACGTGCTCCGCAGCTCTGGTAAGTGCAGACACTCATCAGATCAAACCAATTTCTCCACATTCCCGCTTCTTGGCTGCTTCTCACCTTTTGCATTTTCACACAAATTTTAGAGTCAATTTCAATATCCTCTGAGGTCTTGGTTGGAATCACAGCCCAGCTGTATTAGCAGGTTCACGCCGTGAAGTTTTCGGTTCACCGAGAGCAATCTCTCCATTTCCTCCCAGCCCCTGTAGCTCATCCCAATGAGGCTTTCTAACAACCTCTGCAGAAGTCCTGGATGGCGCGCATTAAACTTGGTCTCCAGTGTTTGAGTCTCTCCTTGCATTGCAATGACAACGTTGCTTCATTTAATTTCTAAATGTCTGCTTCTGGGGGAGAAGATGCAAATGATTTTGTATCCCAGTCTCCTAACTAAGCTCATTCATTGATTGAAAAACAAAATCTTTGCTCTTTAATATTTTCTTTGTAGATCATGCCACCTGCAAACAAGGATGGCTTGTCTCTCTCTTTTCAAATATTTTGCTTCTTTTTGTGCTTTTACTACACTGGCCGAAATGCCATTCGGTGTGCACAGTGTGCCCACTGCTCCGTATTTCACTATTTGCTGTGATTTGACTACCGGTCATCTATGTGCTTCTTTTATAATAATATGCTACTCTTTCCTTTGACTTTAAATTTCATTTTGAAGAATTCTAGGGGTTGAACTCAGGGCCTTCTACATGTGAAGCATATGTTCTAGCACCAAGCATATGTTCTAGCCACTCCTGTCACCTCCTCAGGTAAGATTTATGGAAACAGGGGCTTGAGAGATGGCTCTGCGGTTAACAGCACTGGCTGTTCTTGCAGAGCAAGAAAATGCGGACATGACCTGGCTGTCAGCCTTCCTGGCATACTGCACTTCTAATAAAAAAAAAAGCATGGCACACCGTGCTCCTGAGTATTCCCAGAACTCAGACACTGGACTCTGAAGCAGCCTGAGCAGCTTATGGCCTGCCTGCTGGTGAGCCCACACTCTCCATGTTCCTTTTAATGTGCTCCTTGTGCATAGCGCCCCTGGTGGTGTGAGCGTTCACTTTCCAGTCCAAGGCAATGTGCTAACCAGTCAAGGTCAAAGGCTTCCATTATATAAGCAGCTGTTTGTGTACAACAAAGCAAACACCGTTCCCTGAGACTGTCTCCAGGGTGGTTCATCTCCATACCCTTTACGGACCCACGAGCACTGCAGTCATGTTGGGGGACACCCCGGTAACAATGGCAGCAGAGGACCCAGGTTCAGCTCCTAGCATCAAGTGGTTCACAACCATCTATAATCTCAGTTCCAGGGGATACAGCCTCATCTCTGGTCTCCTCGGGCCTTAGGCATGTGCTGAACAGACACGCGTTCAAGCAAAACACTCAGACACAAAATAAAATAAAATAATAAAAATAATTTATTAGTTTAGTTAAAGATGAATGGAAACAGAAGGAGTTGCTCAGAGGTAGATGAGTGCCAAGGTTTCAGATCCTAGGAAGTTAGAGAAAGAGACTTAAGACTAGTGGACTCTAAAGACAAGGTGGGGAAGAATCAGGAAGATCCACATTATAAATCAGTGTTGGGGACGTGGAAATGACCTAGTAAAACTCTTGCTATGCAGGCATGAGGGTCTGAGTTCAATCCCCAACCCACATCTGAAAAGGCCAGGCATGGTGTTTGTTTGTTGAAGAGACAAAGACAGGTAGATCCCCAGGATCTGGTACACAGCACCAGAGCTTAGCCTCTAGCTTCCATACACGTGTGCACACACATACCTCATGCCCCAAGCACACCAAATTAAAGTTTTATCTTAAGGATTTTAGAAGGCATTTCCGAGGATGGGCACAGTTTTAACATGTGGTCCTGCTTGTTGGGGTTTCTGTCTTACCCGGTTCCCACAGTCGTTAGGTCCCAAAGAATCACAAAGAAAGTCTCCATAAGTTATAAAACTTATAACTCACGCTTTGTATTAGCTCTTATAACTTATATTAGTCCATTATTCTAGTATATGTTAGCCACATGGCTCAGTACCTTTTTCAGCAGGGCAGGTCACATCCTGCTTCTTCAGTGTCTAGACAGGACTGGGGAGAGAGCTTCCTTCTTCCCGGAATACTCCTGTTCTCATTGCTTCGCCTGTACTTCCTGTCTGGTTGTCAAGCCTATACTTCTTGCCTGGCTACTGGCCTATCAGCATTTATTCAAAACATGATTGACAGAATGCAGAATTGTCCTGCATCACACAGTGTCTGTTATGGTTGGTATATAAGCCACAGACACATGTTTTAACACTTGTCTCCTAGTTGGTGGGACTGTGTAGGAGGCTGTGGAGCCTGTTAGAGATGAAACCCAGTTGGTGGAAGTAGGTCACTGGGGCAGATCTTTAAGTGACATTTAAGACCTTTAAGTGGTACTTCCTTTTCCAGTCTATTCTCTTGGCTACATGGTTGACCATGAAGTGAGCAGACAGCCACCTGCCTGCTGCTCCTGCTACAATGGAAAGAGATGTCCCAATGACACTTCTCCTTCAGTATGAACTGAGTCTCCCAGAAGCAGTGAGACCAAGTGAACGTTCACTTTCATAACTTTCTGTCAGGCATTTGCCATAGCAATAGAAAAATAACTAATACATCACATCTGAGAAAGCACATCCCAGGCATGGCGTGGAGGCCCAGCAGTTGTGGACCTATCATGGGGCTGCTGGAATATGTCAGGACCTACATGAGGATGACTCTGGATTAGAACTTCTGGCAGAGGTAAGAAGTGAAGATAGTACCAGGTGGGCCAAGTGTTTCGTTGTGGAAGACTCATGAGAGAAGCAAGTTACTGTAGGAGAGATTTGGGTTTATGGTTTGCTGCATCCAGCATGGCCAGGGCTTGACTTGCCTGGGGCAGCAAGGGAATGAAGAAAGGATGGACACACAGACACATATACAGAAAAGCTGGGATCAGATGGGCTGTGCACACTCTAATGGAGTGATATAAACACCCAAAGCAACCTGGAACCTCGTCATCTATTTATTAAAGACAGCATGGGGGGGGGAGATTAGCTAGCTTGGGTAGGAGGTGCTTCTGGCTGTAAATATGCAGGAAGAGGAAGCTGTGGTTGCTAGTTTTTGCACACACTGCTCAACCAGTAAACATTTGTACTTGGATCAAAGGAAGGCTTTATCTTTCTGAGTCTGATCCTGAGGAAAGGCTTTGCCAGTTTCCCGTGGGTCCAGGGCCTTTGTCATTGATATAGCTGTGCCCATGTCAACAACACACATTCACTCAATATTTTATCCACCCTTTATATCTTCACTGATACTTTCCTTTGTATTAGGAGGTCCCTTGTTTGTTCCCAGATGCCCAGACTTGAAATAACCACACAGAAACTGTATTAATTAAATCACTGCTTCTTATGGGCTAGCTCTTACATCTTAATTTAACCCATTTATATTAATCTGTGTATTGCCATGTGGATGTGGTTTACTGGCAAAGTTCCAGCTTGTCTGTTCCCAGCAGTGGCTACATGGCATCTCCCTGACTCTGCTTTCTTTCTCCCAGCATTCAGTTTAGTTTTCCCCACATACCTCTATTCTGCCCCGAGTAGGCCCAAGACAGTCCTTTATTAACCAGAGGTATTCACAGCATGCAGAGGGGAATCCCATATCATTCCTCCACTCTTTACATACTCCCATGGGGCTTCCTGAGCATCTCACAAAGATTTCATAATTTCTAACTCAGAGTTTATTGGCTCCACTGTTTCTAGAGAGTGGTACGACATGTGTAAGAGATCACTGACTTCACATTGACCAAGAATCAAGGAAAGAGATTCTGAAAACAGAGACTAGACACACACGCACCCGCAGTGACTCACTTCCTCCAAGCAAGTCCCAGCCCCTCATCTTAACACCAGTTCCCCAAATAACATCAGCATCAGGAAGCAGAATTCTCTAGACTTTGTGACCGTACACAGAGGTAGAAAGGAAGCACAAAGCAATGACAAAAAATCTACATAATCTTTCTGACAAACCATGTATAAGGGACCCAAGGTTGGCAGAGAAAATCTGAGTTGATCTGACCCTCCAACTACGGGGCAAGGCCAGTGGGCTAAAGAGCGTTTATGGAGGCTCAGTCTGTCTCATTCACCACAACCCTGTCTATCTGTTGTACGGCATTATCCTTTGAGACAAATTACCACTGACTTCATGAATGTGGCTGCTTGCAAAATATTCCAGGAAAGTTTAGTGACCAGTGACGTCACCCACATAGAAGAGTGAGGAAGCCTCACCTAAGTATCCAGTCACTTGTCATAGCCAGCTGGGTGCAGTTCTGTCCTAATTGCAGGTTTCCTTGGGGACTCATGTTGAAGTTAGAGTACATGGGTGGGGAAGTCTAGGAGGAGGAGCATCATCTGTGTAGCCAAAGGGAAGCCTTCACCCTGCTGGGTACAGACCTTCCAGTAAGGCTGCTTCAGGGTCACCTAAGCTTATAACTGTAACTCCTTACCTGTGCTCTGAAAGTCAGCCTAAGGGACTCACTGGTCCCCCAGGGTGAACTTGGTTGTCACCAGTTTTGAACAGAGAAGGATGGGGATAAACATCCTTAAAACTGTCCCCAGGGGGAAAAATTCTCATTATATCATCCTGACCAACACTCCTAAAACATGAATTCTGCATTTGACACTCCCCTGGTAGACTAACCAAAGAAAGGACAAGGAGGAGGGGGAGCAGGAGAAAGAGGAGGGGGAGTTGTTATTGATGTGGTTTAATTGAAGAAACACCTTGAGCTATGCCACCCTTATTTTCTGGAAGAAGGAGGAGGAAGGGGAGGAAGAGGAGGAAGACAAGAAGATGTTTATGTTAGCATTATTTTATTGAAAGTTTCACACCATGTGAGGGTTGACACAAGGAATCGAGTGGTCAGGAAGCCCATCACCACAGGTGCCATTCCCACACTGGCACCTGTGGAAAAATCAATGCCTTCATCGATCTTGCACCCCAGATGCCTAGCTTATGTGCCCTGCCTGCACCCCATACCTTCCTTGAGTCTAAACTGCCCTGTTGTGACTCTTCAGATCACTGGAGCCTGCAGAGCCCCTCTACCCCATCCCACCCCATCTCACCCCATCCCACTCCATCCAGTTTCAACACCGGCAGGAAAGAAAAGGCTTTTATTATTTCCTTGTCTCTGTCTGATACTGGACTGATCCGCCCTTAGCCTGCTTCTTATCTCTAGGCCACGGTGTAGAAGGTTTCTTAAATCTCCCAGAGCCAATTTCCTGGCGATGGTACTGGTAATAGCTGCTAAAACCCACTTCATGAAATTGCAGAGTAGACCCCGAGCTGTAAAAACATTATCCTCGGTCTGTGAAACTGCTTGGTTTAGGAACTATCAGGGCTCTGGAGTGACTGGGGTTACCCTCTTCCTGCTCAGTGTCATGTCCTCGGAGCTGCTCTCAGGTTTTGGAAACTTGCAGCTGATTTCAGCAGGGTTGGAGTCCCTCTGATAACTCTGTCCTGAGACCGGGAATAATCATGTGTGAGAGAGGAACCCCGCTATTTGATCCTCACTGCTTGTCAGACACAGAGCACCTTTGCTTCAAGCTGCCTCCTCATCTCTGCAGGGAGATGCCAGGCTCATCACTGACGCTGCTGAGGCAACAGTAGCCAAATATGCAGGTGGCAGATGCTGTCCTGATTGCTTTGGTTTTAATATTCTCTTCCTCCTCCTTTACCCTCCTTCTCTTTTCCTTTCTTCCTCATCCCCCTCCTCCCTCACTGTGCATCCTTCTCCTCCCCTCCTCCTCCTCCTCCTCCTTCTCCTTTCTCCTTACTCCCCCTTCTCATTTCTCCTCTACCCCTCCTCCTCCTCTCTTCCTCCTCCTCCCCTTCTCCCCTTCCTCTTCTGTCCTCCTCCTCTTCTGTTCTCCTCCGTCTCTTCCTCCTCCCCCAACTCCTCTACCTCCTGGACTGCTGCCCTTCCCATCTCACAGATGGAAACTGTTCTAGTTCCCTGTCTGCTGATGTGGTAAAACACTCTGTCTAAAAAAAAATAACTTAAAGAGGAAAGGGCTTATTTGGCTTACACTTCCAGGTCACAGTCCATCACTGAGGGAAGTCAGGGCAGGAACTCAAGCAGGAGCTTGAAGAAGAAGACATGGAGGAGCACTGCTTGCTGGCTGGCTTTTGGAAACATGCTTAGCTACCTTCCTTTTACAGCCCAGGACCTCCTGCTCAGGGAATGGTGCTACCCAAAGTTGCCCAGTGCTGCCTCCGTTAATAACAATCAAAGCAATCACCCATAGAAATGCCCACGGGTCAGTCTGATCTGGGCAGTCACTCAGTTGAGACTCGCCTCTCTGATGACTCAAAGCTGTGTTGTCAGTGAAAGGAGATGCGGACAGAGCCTAAGGCAGTCCACACTGCTCCACTGTCAAAAGAGAAGCTGTGGATAAGCCGGGGCTCTTCTTTAGACATCTATGTTTTATCCATGCTATAAACAGCCTTGTGTGCTAGAATATGCTCAATGATAACCTAAGTTACTCTCAAATCAGAGTTTATGAGTCAGCACAATATCTTTCCCATTCTGAGTAACACCAGCTCTCTGCTGAGCTGGAGAAATAGTCCAGTCTGCAAAGTGCTTGCCATACACACAAGAGGACTTGAGTTGGAATGAAAACACCCTTATTAAAGTGCTGAGTGTGGTGTTGCATATTTGCAATTCCAACCCTAGGGAAATGGAAGCACGTAGAGCCTTGGGGCCTACTGGTCCATCAACTTAGCCTACTTGGTATAACCAGTGAGAGACCCCCTCTTGTAAAACAAAGCATACAATGCCTGAGAAACAAAAGAGATTGTACTCTTCTCTCCACCTGTAGGTACACACACGTGCAACTGCACATGCCTGCATACCTTGCAGGTAAACATGCACATATCCATATGCACAAAAATTAAAAGTGAAAGAATAATTTTAAAAGACATTCTATTTGTTTTGATGTGTGTGTGTGTGTGTGTGTGTGTGTGTGTGTGTGTTACTGCAGTGCCTGAAGAGGGCATCAGATCCTCCGGAGCTGGAGTTCCAGGAGGTAGTAAGCCACTCAGTGTAAATGATCAGAACTAAACTCGAGTCCTCTGCAAGGGCTTCAGCTTGTCTTAACCACTGAGCCACCTCTCTAGCCTCATGGAAGCTGTAACATACACTGCTATTGACTCCTAAACTGATTTTAGAGTAAATTTGAAGGCTATCATAGGACATATCCTCTGCTTGGGTTCCTGTAGGACTTCCCTCAGTGATGCACTGTGACCTGGAAGTATAAACCAAATAACCTCTCCCCTCTTCTAAGATGTTTTTAGTCAGATCGATAGGAATAAAAATACAGAACAGAGACTAAAGGGAATGCTGAAATGAACACACGGTTGAGGAAAAGGTAAGACAGAGTCAGCTCTTGTGCACGGGCGCAGAGACCTCTTAGCTGTATTTCCCACAGTTAGAGCCATCCCCTGCTTCCTGTTAAGCCTCTGGTTAACATGGATAAGATGTAAGCTCTGAGAAACAGGGAAAAATGATTTGAGATTTGTTTCAATATATTATTCATAAGTCATGCTTAAGCAATCGACACAGAGAGTGTAACTACCGCCTACAGAAAAAAACTCAAGGGCAGAAGAGCATTTAGATGAAGTCCTGAGAAGGCTGTGCCACCAGATGGAATCCTTGCTGCCTCTTTGTGAAATATTCATGGCCAATAACAGGAAATGTCTAGGACGCATTCCTTTCTTCTTTCCTGTGGTGTGGGGAGCAGACGACGCTCTGAGTGAATGTGTACTGTTGACATGAACGCAGCATGTCAAGGATCCCAATGCCTCAGACCCAAGAGGTGGCAAAGCCTTTCCCAGATCAGGCTCAGACGTCTGAATGCGAATGCTGACAGCATATACAGAAACCATCCACCACAGCTTCCTCCTCCAGATGACCACAGTGCTGAGTATAGCTAAGTCCACCTCCTTGTTCAGCTATATACTGTAAACCACCTCTTCAGTTCACATGTACAGAATCAGCGTGCAGGGTTCCAGGCTGCTGGTACCTTCCAGTGGAGCAAGAACTCACCACCTGACCTTAGCTGTTCTATCCACATGTCCGGCGTTTCTTCTCTGTGTCTGGCCTTTCTTCATTCCCATGTCACACCAGGAAGGTCAATCCCTGAAGCCATGAACAGTGAAGTACCGTGGTAAGGAGTGTTTTGTCCTAAGCCATATGAAAGACTCATGTGTGGATCCCACTCCTAAGTAGAGATGGGACATTGGGCACACTCTCTAACCTGCTGTCCTTCTCCATGGGCACAAAGCACGGCACATGCTCCAAGCCACTGAATTTGTGATCTCTTACTTCAACAACAGGAAGTTAACAAGAGTTGTCCCTCACTCATGGCCCTCTAAGACACCATGAGTCATAATCTTGACAATGAACTCTTACTCTGATGAGATATTAAGACGCGGCAAAGGTGTCTGAACTCTGATCTGGACAAATCTATAGGAAAGTTCACCATACAAAGCTAGTCTAAGTTCACAAACTGCAGGTGCTCACGAGTGACAGTCATTTGTGTCTGTATATTGTTTTACAAACACCACTTCATGGTTGGAGAGGTAGTTCCATGATTAAGGGCACACATACTGATCTTGCAGAGAACCTGAATTCTGTTCCCACACACAGTCTGTAACTCTGGCTCCAGTAGTTCCAACCCAATTTCTGACCTGTCAGGGTCCACATTCATGCACATATTGCTAAGTTTTTCTGTGGCACAATAGGCCTCTCCACCAATGCAATAATCCAAATTAGACCAAATCAGACCAAATTAGAAGAAACCCAGGTTTAATGGGTACCAGTGATCCCGGGTGGCCCCTGGGAAAACACAGAGAGGGGAAAGGAGAACCAGAGCAATCACAGAAAACCGGGAGCTCACGTGTTCATGATCTGGGGGGGGGGGCTGTTTAAATAGCCTGTGGGAGTGGTCTTGACCCTCCCTGGGGAGGGCTCACTGTTCGACTTTCTTGAAGGTGGAGTTTGGACTGAGGCAACTCCCAAGGGAAGGGAGCTTTGAAATGGAACTTTTTACTCAACGTTCCAAAATGGGTGCCGGGAGCTGGGGTGAAGCCCCCAGGTAAACATTCCTGACTTTTTTGGATAAGGATGTTAGGGGCTGAGGTGACACTTCCAACCAAACACACATGCCTATGCACGGATATACACATAATTAAAAATAAAATAAGTCTTAAAAAACCAGCTTCTATGTACATTACACATACACATTCCTTATTAATACCCATGAACGTTGAAACCATGATGAATAGGGAGAACTGGAATTCCCCGCTTGGGTCAAATGCAGAGAAAAAATTGTACTGCCTTCTTAACTCTTCTCTAAGTCCAAGACAGATGACTTGGAGATCCTTGTTTTAAAAATGAATTTAATTTTACTTAATCCAGCATTTGCTAAATGTATTTGAATTAAGGCTTTTCCTATAGAATGTCTATACATATCGCATGAGAAACATTTGGGAATGTTACTAACTGGCTGGAATCGTTTTCTAATGAGAATTCTTAGGGGCATGATTATAAATGAAATATCCAAGCTTTTACCATTGCCTCTCAACTTCCTAACTTAACTGCCTGTGTGTGCAGAAAGCAAATGATTAGAACATAGCAGTACCAAAATTTCACCTTTCTCTTGCAATTACATCAGAAGACTGTAGTCAAGTCATATCAAAAGTCCAGAGCCATTGTTCAGGCCCCAGGGTCACTCACCAGAGATGAGCCCAGGCATGCTGCCATTGCTGGAAGCCTGCTCCTTCTCAGGGTAGCATTACCGCAGAGATAGACAAAGCAGGCATTACTCGGGAGCTAAGAACACTTAGCAGCTGCGAGTGAAATGCCAGCCTGTGTCCACGGTCCTTGGAAGTGATTTGCAGTTACAGAAACCTCCAGGGGAAGTAGGCTGGTATGAACAGCTTGCAAAAGGAGGGTTTTGCAAAATACCATTAAATTGCTACAGGCCAACTGTTCTCAAAATTGTGCTCAATAATTCCACGTTGCCTGCCTAAGCCCGGAAAAAAAATTCTCTTTATACAAAATGCATGCAATTAATAAAAGATGAACAGTTTACATCCCTGCCCTTCCCAACACTCATATTTACCTCCTTTGATTCACACACAGTTTCTTTTACATAAATGTGATCACGGTTTGGTACATCCTGAACCAGCCCTTGAGGGAGCAATGCTGATCACATTTCTTCTGTTGCGCCTCACTGTGCATTTCATTAGAGTGGGTTCTGCACCAAGATTTGCCCACTGAATAACCTCTGGGACAGCAGAATAAGGCTGTGTACACATTAGGTACTTAAAAGGTTTACAGGTGTTACTGCTAGGGGGAGAATCCCACTTCTTACAGGGATGGAGGAGTCCTCTCCACGTAGAGCATTCAGAGGCTATCGTCTTCTTACTCCTTTTCTGAGTTACAATTACACAGGTAAAAGTAGTGGCAGCTGCAAGGCATCCGGGCCTTGCAGAAACAGCACCAGCGGAAGAAGAAGGCGCCTGAGGGGCCATTGTGAGAGGCCTTGTTAGCACCACAGTCATTTGGCCAGGTGTTGTGCTCTGCAGAGCCCACCTGCACTACCTCGCTTTGGCCGTGTGAAAATAGCTCGTGATGGCAGAAATGCCCCTGTGGAGGCAAATGGCTTACTGTGGCAACCCACAAAGTGTAAGGTTAAAAGATAACACCAGGGAAATCAAGAGTGGTACTCAGTTTCCCGCTGGTTAGGAACGGTCATTTGCAGTCAAACCCACCTCCTGTCGGTATTCTTTCTAATGACCTATGTTGCGCAGAACGCTCTGTGGGGAGTTTCTCAATTGACCATGTCTTCCGGCTGCTCATGGGAAAGTTTCTCCTTGGCTTGGACATGTTGATGCTTCTGAGATCTTTCTGGGCAGAGGCCACAGGGATGCTAGCTAATTAAAGACAGTACTTTTAAAATTACATTTGTGTGTGTGTGTGTGTGTGTGTGTGTGTGTGTGTTCATGTGCCATGGTGCGTGTGAGGTCAGAAGACAACATGCAGGGGTCAGTTCACTCCTTCCAGCATGTGGGTCTCAGGGATTGAACTCGGATCCTCAGGCTTGGCAGCAAGCACCTTTACCTGCTAAGTCATCTCACTGGTCCAAGGTCAAATCTTTTTTTTACCTCAGGCACACCAGCAGACATTTATTTTCACCTGCCTTGGAGACATAAATTTGTCCCAGACTCAGGGCATTTAAATGCAGACTATAAAGAGAAAAGCAATTCAGGAAAAAATGAGCGAAATCCCATCGTGCATATTGTGAGTGAAGTTCCGGAATAAAGTCAGCCAGGAATTCACTCCTCTTTGACAAATGTAACAGTCACATCATCGGTTGTCAGTGTAGTATGCAGTCTTCCTACACTAGATTTTAAGAATCAAGAGAGCCAATGTTGTTATTTGACAAAGAACATATTAAAGTGTTAATTAGGGGGGATCACACTGGGGATTAAATGCTTGTTATCCAAGTATGAGACCTAAGCTCAAATCCTGAGGACCAGTGTAAAAGCTGTACATGGCTTTGCCCACCTGCATTCTCAGTGCTGAGGGTCACAAACAGGAGAATCACCAGGGCTTACTGATCACCAGCCTAGCTCCAAGGACAGACCCTGTGTGGTGGTTTGAAAAAAAATGGCCCCAGCAGGGAGCGGCACTATTAGGAGGTATGGCCTTATTGGAGTAGGTGTGGTCTTGTTGGAGGAAGTGTGTCAATGTGGAGGCAGGCCTTGAGGTCTCATATATGCTCAAGCCATGCCCAGTGTTTCAGACCACTTCCTGTGGCCTGCAAGCCAAGATGTAGGACACCCAGCTACTTCTCCAGCACCAGGTCTGCCTGCATGCCACCTTGTTGCACCATGATAATAATGGACTGAACCTTGGAAAATATAAGTCTCTCCAATTAAATGTTTTTCTTTATCAGAGATTCTGTGGTCATGGTGTCTCTTTACATCAATAGAAAACCTAACTAGACACCCTGCTTCAAGGGAATAAGGTGGAGGGTAACAGAGCAGGATGGGAGATGTCCTTTCTACACACACAGATATACATATACATACACATAGATCACACACACATACACACACAAACCCACACATTCAAACACCACACACACAGCTGCCATATATACGCTCACCACATACACATATATTCTTAAATACATACACTATACATACATATAGCATATACCACACACATATACATACACCCTACATATTCACAAACTTGCAGACACCTCGCACACACTCTCATAAACATACACCACACACACATACTTATACAACATATATATACCACACATAAACTCTCACAGACACAAAGATGCCATGCACACATACACACATATTCAACACACATATCACACACATACATATAGCACACACACACATATATATACCTCACATACACTACACATGCACATATACACACATGTACCACACATATGTACACACACAATACACAAACATCATGTACTCACACACAAGCACTCATAAAAATATATATAATAAATTTAAAAAATTAAAAACCTGTAAATAAAATTTTAAAGGCACTTAATTCCTAATAGTAATTAAGATTAATTGTTAATTATTCATAGAGTTTCCATTCAGCTAGTTCCTGGTATAACTTCTTGGCTTAATGGAAAAAAAGAAAACAAAAAATACTTAAGTATCTCACTCAAGTTGATAATAGTAACAAATTAAATTTAGTTTGAGTTTGGAGGTAGACTGCATCCTCACCTTACAAAGATTGGAAATGTCTAGTCCAGGAGATAATTGAAGGACAACCAGCCCCAAGGAAGAGGCAAAGAACCTGAAGAAGACAAGTGGCCCTCATTCAAATTGATGGAGAAGTGGGTTGCACCCCTCCTCCACCTAGAGGGACACAGACCCAAGTAGCATCCTCCACCCAATGTAGCAGAGACCAGAGACAGAGAACTCTGTGACAAGACAAGTTGTGTTTCTATTTCAGCTCCATAACTTTAGCACACGAGTGACTTTGCAAACTCTTTCCCTTAGCCTGAACTCCTATAAGAGGTGGAGAAGTGCCATTACTAACCACCTATTTGTGAAATTGCTGATTTGATTTTGAAACATCACCCCTGGCTGTGTGAATGACCCTGCTTCCTGGTTAGTACTTATGTGGACTTTGGCTTAGCTTCTGTCACTTGCATTCAAATACATTTTACGGGATTGCCAACTGTGGTAGGTTTTTTTTTCTCTCCTTTCTCAATTTGACTCAAATTGTAGGAAAGCTCTAAATAGCAATTAACTGATGCCGCTGGAAGTAATAATGCCAAAGGTTAAGTAGTTACTTTGTGAACATCTTAAGCTGTCCCTTCTGAGGACTCCTGCTGCATTTTCAAGAATGCCTCCAGCTGTCCTTGACTGAGTTCTGCTCAGAAAGAAGGGATAGAGAGGAACAAACATTCCTCCTGTACTAAAGGCACTCTAAGACAAGATCTATGTGCACCAGCTCAGCTTGTCAGGGACTAGGTGCTACACATGGGGCTCCTGTAGCCACACCTCTAGGGAGACATTATTATTATTATTACTAAAATAAAACTTTAAGGGGAATAGAGAGATAGTTCAACAGGTAAGAGCACTTGCTGCTCTTGTGGAGGACCTGGTTTTTGCTGCCCAGAACCCACATCAAATGGCTCATAACAACCAGTCAGTAACTCCAGTTCCAGGGACTCTGATGCCTTCTCCTGACATGCTGGGGTACTGCATACACACACATGTACATACACACATAATTAAAAGGGAAAAAACCTTTAAAATTCACACATAGGATTTTCTCACTAGAGAAAAAAAATCACTTAAATATTGTCAATAATTTTTGATAGCGTAAAAAGATATACCTATTTTCCCTGTTCTACATTTAAAATGTATTGATCCCAGTACATCCAGTATTCTCATTCAGTTTACTGATTGCTAGTGCTACCAGTTATATTATTGCTATTGTTATTATTATTATATGTATTATTTTCTCAGCCAATCATATCAAAACATGAAGCTCCTGATCCAGTGGAAATTTCCCATGATTAAGCATGATATTGGCTGTATACTGGCATAAGCACCATTTATCAAGCCTAATTCCTAGCTTTCCATGGTTTTTAAAGATGAAGAATAGATATTATATTTCATCAAGTGCTTTCAGGACATACCAACGTGACTGTGAGTCTCTTCCTTCTCAGTTTGCTAATTTGCTCAATCATGGAATGATTTCCAGGGGTCAATCTAACCTTGCATTCCTGGGACAAACTCCACTTTGTCACGTGTGTGCTCTTCCTTGGGCTATGTAAATACATTACTGAATTCTTTTTGAAACATCTTTGCATCAGTCTTTGCACCTAGGAGAAGTATTTGATCTTTAGTCTTTTTTTTTTCTTTTGATATTCTGGTATCAAGCTGAAAAGTGGCCTTAGGAGACGAAAGGCTAAGTGGCCCTTCTGGCACAGTGTTCAGCAACTCTAAGAGTGCCTCCTGCAAATTTCTCACACCCTCCCTCCCTCTGTGTCTGCCCCTCAGTGCTTGGATTTTCTCCTCTGCAAGTGCTCCACACCCCACCTGACTTCCCAGACAGTACCTGGCTCCTCATATCTTGACCACAGTGAGGAAGTTGCCTACAGAACCAGCTGAAACAAGTCCAGGGTTCCCCTCATTTGTTTCTTATCCCTCATAGCTCACTGTTCCCTGTTGCCTGATGTTCCTACAGCTGGAGGGGCACCATGGGATATGCCCGGTATGGTTTGTTAATCCCTGGGTGTGGTGGTAGTGGAAGTCTTCCACTATACCTTCCATTTCATCTCAGCTACCAGCAGAATGAGAGTCTCAATACCATTTTTAAAAAATGAATTAGTGTTTCTCTGCAAAATAATAAGTATCCCAGAATCCAAAACACCCCAAAGAGGAGACGACCATGAGATGCAAAGAAACATTCAGGAAGAAAGAACACTTCAAATGTCACCCTACTATTGACGCCTTTTCATTCCACACTTCAGTCTTGACCTGGAGGCCACGCCACAGACACAAAGGGAAGGATCCTTCTTAAAACACTTCTCAGTTTTACCCCTAAGAGAATTCCCAGTGGCAGAGGAACAATTTTGTAATACAACTTACACAATAAATAAATATTTGAAAAAGTGTCATTTTGTCACTTTTCCTAGTCTCTCCTTGTAAGTCCTTATGGCCCTTTGGCCCCTCTGTAAAGCAAACCTCAAAGAGAATAAAGATTTTTGTTTTTTCTAATATTACAAAACCCTGTACTAAAGCTCTTATTAAGATTGTTTAATTACAGCTGGTTTAATAAAGCCAAATGCAGGGGCTAGAGAGAAGGCTCAGCTGTCTAAGTGTTTGCTGCTCTTTCAGAGAAATCGAGTTCCGTTCACAGCCTTCACCACACTGGGATGCTCACAGATCCCTGCAACTTCAGCTCCAGGGGATCCAACACCCTCTTATGGCCTCTGAGGATACTGAACTCACATACAGGAATGCACACACACATGCACACACAAACACATACATACACATACACAAATAAAATAAAAATACCTCTAGACTGAATTGATCCAGCAGACTGAATGCCCCCCCAAGATCATTTGTACGTGTCTTTTGAAAAGTTCAAATCTGTGAAAATAATTCACTTGCATATGTGTAGAGTGTATCATAGAGACCACAGTGAACCAAGCTTGTGGTGTTTTTTTGTCAGTCACCTGCCCAGGAAGCTGTCCTACCACCACCCTGGTTGCTCAGGAGAATTTAAATCCTACTCTGATGTCTCCCTTTGCACAGAACCATGAGATTTGGGACAAGCTCATTTCTTATTAGAGTAGACCTAACTGATGTGATGATGTATTAGTTTGCTGTCTGTTTCTGTGTTCAAAGAGAAAAGAGTTTATATAAGCTTACAGTTTATAATCCATCATTAATGGAAACTGAGGCAGGATCTCAGGGCTGAAACCGAAGCAAACACCACAAAAGAATACTGCTTATTGACTTGCTCCTCATGGCTTGCTCAGACCACAGAAGAATACTGCTTATTGACTTGCTCCTCATGGCTTGCTCAGGCTGTTGTCTTGTGTCACCAAGGACCACCTGTCTGGAGGTAGAACTGCCAAAGTGGGCGGAACCCTCGCACATCAACCATTAATCAAGAAAATGTCCCACAGACTTGTCCTCAGGGCAGTCTGATAGAGGCAGTTTCTCAATTGAGGTTCCCTCTATTTGACTATAATGTCGGTCAAGTTGATGAAGAGAAAACTAATCATCACCTGTGAGAAGCAGTTCCCACGGGCACTTGTTTGGTCCACACCTAGCTGGGTGACTTGGAATTTACTAAGGAAAAGAAAAATTTGCTGGTAAGTTCTCAGTATGGATGTCTTTCTGTAGAGAGCCAGAGATCCTTGGGAATAGATCCCTTTACCTGCCCCTGAAGACATTAGATGTCGGTACAACACCATACACAGCTGCAGCATCTGCTCCCACATGAGGATGCAGGAAATGCCCAGAGAGAACCTGGCCTGGAGAATTCTGAGTTTTTATGTCTACTGACTCTGATGTCCCTTGTAAGTGCCATCCCTGTCACCCAGCAAGAAGAAATTCCTATGGTTCAAGATTTGCATGGGTTGAAATGACTCAATCACATAAAAATTGATCATGGGTATTCACACATGAAAAAGAATCTCAGGTGCCACCCTGACCAGATACAGCTCGTTAGGGGCAGAAATAGGCTTCAAATTTGGGTTTCCTATCTTCAGTCTACAGAGAGGCAAAAATAGGAGGGAGACCAGAAAAGAAATCTTTAAATAAGACAGCGGTGAGTGATGGAATTGGAATTGCATTATCTGTCCGCAGGATTTCTTTCAAAGCAGGAAGGATCCCATCTAAGCCTTTATCTTACCTTTTCTCTGGCTCTCGATCCAGCTGTTAGATTGAATTCTCCGAGAGGAGATAAATTGAAAACTGGGGTTCTAGCATGTTTTTCTTTCTTTTTTAAAACTCCATCTCACACCCTGTCCTTCTTTCCCTTGATATCCCCAATTATCCTCTAGGTCTTAGATAGTGAGTTTTAGAAAACTTTCCACCCGTTGGTAACTGCAACTCTCAGGTGGGCCTTGTATGACCCACAATATTCTGTTATTTCTACATGGAAATAATTATCCGAGGTTCGGGCCTGATGTTACTTTGTAGACAGAATGTAAGTTTCCCAGTTCAGCCCCATTATCTTCTGCAGGTGTGCCCAACCTTCTGAAACCACAACAGAATGCTATCTAAAGTTGACACTAAACAAGTAAAAAAAAAAAAAGGGAGAAAAAAATATCCTGGTGATGTTTTAACTAAGTTCAAAATTTTTTTGTTTGTCTAAATTCAAAGATACCCTTAGCAACATACATCTGATGGGCTATAGGCTGGACATGTTTGCTAGCATCCTAACAAACCCTTTACTCGTCCATCATCTCCCTTACACTCTGTTGCTGTGTGGGTTCAAGACTATGCCACATCAATTCATTTTTCTCTACCTTTGGAAGAGTCCAATCAGCAGACTCCATGGGAGTCCTCATGCTGCAAATACTCTTTTATTTTTTAAAAATAAACACACTGGATCTGATAGAAGAGAAAGTGGAAGTACTCTACAACACATGGGCACAGGAGACCACTTCCTACGTATGACCCCAGTAGCACAGACAATAAGAGCAACATTGAATAAATGGGACCTCGTAAAACTGAGAAGCTTTTGTAAAGCAAAGGACACTGTCATTAAGACAAAAAAACAACCTACTGACTGGGAGAAGATCTTCACCAAACCCCACAACAGACAAAGGTCTGATTTCCAAAATATATAAAGAACTCAAGAAACTAGACTTTAAAATGCTAACTAACCCAATTAAAAAATGGGGCACTGATCTGAACAGAGAATTCTCAACAGAAGAAGTTCAAATGGCCAAAAAACACTTAAGTTCATGCTCAACCTCCTTAGCGATCAGGGAAATGCTAATCAAAACAACTTTAAGATGCCATCTTACACCTGTCAGAATGGCTAGAATCAAAAACACCAACGATAGCCTTTGCTGGAGAGGATGTGGAGAAGAGGAACACTCATCCATTGCTGGTAGGAATGCAAACTTGTGCAACCACTTTGGAAATCAGTGTGGTGGTTTCTCAGGAAATTCGAGATCAACCTACCCCAGGATCCAGCAATACCACTCTTGGGAATCTACCCAAGAGATGCTCTATCATACTACAAAAGTATTTGTTCAACTATGTTCATAGCAGCATTATTTGTAATAGCCAGAACCTGGAAACAACCTAGATGCCCCTCAACGGAAGAATGGATAAAGAAAGTGTGAATATGTACGCATTAGAGTACTACTCAGCGGTAAAAAACAATGACATCTTGAATTTTGCATGCAAATGGATGGAAATAGAAAACACCATACTGAGTAAGGTAATCCAGACCCAAAAAGATGAATATGGTATGTACTCACTCATAAGTGGATTCTAGCCATAAATAAAGGATATTGAGCCTATAATATGAGATCCTAGAGAAGCTAAATAAGAAGGTGACCCCAACGAAAAACATAAAAGTTATCCGCCTGATATTGGAAGGAGACAAGATTGCCAGGCAAAAATTGGAAACTTGGGGGTGGGGATGGGGTGGGGATAAGGGGAAGTGGGGAGAAAAAAGTGAGAAGGGGAGGATAGGGAGAGCTTGGGGGAATGGGACAGTTGGGATAGAGGCAGGGTGGATATGGGAGTAGGGAAGTAATATATCTTAATTAAGGGAGCCATTTTAGGATTGGGGAGAGACTTGAATCTAGAGGGGTTCCCAGGTGTCCATGGAGATGTCCCCAGCTAGGCCCTTGGGCAGCTGAGGAGAGGAAGCCTGAAATGGCCCTATCCTATAGCCATACTGATGAATATCTTGCATATCACCATAGAAACTTCATCTGGCGATGGATGAAGCTAGAGACAGAGACCCATATTGGAACACTAGACTGAGCTAGGTCCAAATGAGGAGCAGAAGGAGGGAGAACATGAACAAGGAAGTTAGGACCACGAGGGGTGCGCCCACCCACTGAGATTGTGGGGCTGATCTAATGGGAGCTCACCAAAACCAGCTGGATGATGGAGCATGTGATCAAACTGGACTCCCGGAACCTGGCTGACAAGGAGGGCTGACTGAGAAGCCAAGGAAAATGGCACTGGGTTTTGATCCTACTGCATGTAATGACTTTGTGGGAGCCTAGTCTGTTTGGATGCTCACCTTCCTAGTCCTGGATGGAGCGGGGAGGACCTTGGACTTCCCACAGGACAGGGAACTCCGACTGCTCTTTGGACTGGAGAGGGAGGGGAAAGGGGATGGGGGAAGAGGAAGGAAATGGGAGGAGGGGAGGAGGTGGAAATTTTTAATTAAATAATATAAATAAATAAATAAAATGTGTTTTGTGAGGGTGCAGTGCCCATGTAGGCCAGAAGAGGGCAGCAGGTCCTCTGGAGTGGGAGCTAACAAATGGTTGTGAGCTGCCATGTGGGTGGTGGGCACAAAACCCAGGTCCTCTACAGGAGCAGCCAGTACTCTTAACTGCTGAGCTGTCTCTCCAGCCCCACAAGACTTGCATGATTTGTAAGTAGTTGTTGGTAATTGATAGCTCTATAGAGGGAGAGTCCGTTTTCTTTAAGGATGTGGCTATGGTAGGCTGACCCCACTAGAGTACAAGGCCACATATTCAGGAGTGTTTGGGCAGCACAAATTGGATTTGGTGGGGACAGAAAGGAAAAAGGCAACACAGAGTTGAGTGTAATGATTAATCTGGGAGGGGTCGTGGTGTGAATATGATCAAACCACGTTGTATGAAAATCCCTAAAGATTTATTATTATTATTAGAAACTATTATTATTATTAGAATTATTAGAAAAAGAACTAATAATTTTTTTAGATGAAGAGCTTTCCCTATAGTGGCCCTGCCCTTTGCTCTTCCCCTCCACAGTGAAGCAGACCCCTTCCTTTCTCTGAGCATTTTACCGGCGGAAACTGGTAGATCCTAGCAGAACCTGGAGCTGAAAAAAATCCATAGTTTCTGTTTATGGACGCTCTAAGTCTAAGTATCTTCAAATAGAAGTTGGCTTTTTCCCCCTTCTTTTCATTATATTGTCAATTGAATCAGTGGTCTTCAGGAGTCTATTTAAAATCACTAGTCCCCGCAGGAAACATTACAGTCGCCTGATGTCTTCTCCGATGCCCAGGACTTAGGCCATTTAGAAACACAGTTCACATCTCTAACTCGGAGCAGCTCATTAGCTTAACGGAGGCCTGTCCAGCTGTCATTACCAGATCATGCTTCCAGCTTCCTCAGGAGATGGGCATCTACTCACTTCCCCCACCCCTGGTTTCCTCTCTCAATCTGTAATTCAAAGCTGGGGTTTAAATTCCTCATAGTTGAGACATCAGCAGAAGGGGTGAAGACAGCCATCTGTATCAGGCTGCTAATGTCCCTGATACACTAGGAAGCTGTGTGGGCTGTAGTTCACGATCCATTGAGCAGGTTCATTCCTCCGCGTCTCCTGGCTCAGACGGGAAGTCCATGTGCTAAGCAGCGGGAGTCCATCCCTGTGGAATGGGGTGGGGAGAACTGTTAAGACTCTAAGCATTAACAGCAGACACTGGGCCACCAGCCCTGGGCACAGGACACAGACTCCAGAACTACTCTGTGCAACTCCGATTCCAAACCAGGCATGCAGTTTTAACTTAATGTCTGTAAAGTTCCACTGATTCCCACAGGCCTGATTCTGAATCTCTTTACTTCCTTTAATGTTAATCTGCAAAACAATAAAAATGAAATTGAAGTCATTGCCAGTCTAATCCTAGACTCCTGGCATCTCTTTAAAGCCTCAGAATGTCTAGTCAAGGCTAAGCAGCAGCATTAAACTATGGGTATATGCATAAACAGATAGATTGCAGTTGGACACAGTTTAGAAACAAAAACATCACCGCCAACAACAAAACAGTAGTAGGTTCCCCTCTCCCCACAGAGCCTATGACCTCTCAAGCTATGGGCTTTTGACCAGGTTGGCAGTACCAGGCAGAAATTCCTTCCATTAAGCTGGGCTCAGATTCAAGCAGACAGTGATTGGTTATCTACATAACTTTCAAGTCACTGTGGCATCATGATTGCATCTTGTCTGGCAGCTAGATATTGTATCATTTATGGTCCAACACTGAGTAACACCTCCTTTGTGCTCTGGCCACGCACAGACTCCTAGGAGATCAACGTACTGAGAATAACTGGCTGTTGAGTGCTCAGTCATAAATGGGACGTCCATATCAACCAGACACACACACACACACACACACACACGGTTCATTGAACATTGAGGAAGATGGAGCAGAAAGAATGTAAGAGCCAGAGGGTGGGGAAGGGTGCTGTGACATGCTGTCTTCTGGACATGATATGGGCTGTCACACTCATGAGCTCACTGCAGCTATGGGTACCTGTCCAAGATCAAGTCAACAAGATCAATCAACATCCCAGCAGGCATTTGTACTCAGAATGAAGAAAGAAAGAGAGAGAGAAGAAGGGAAGGGGGGAGGGAGGGAGGGAGGAGGGAGGGAGGGAGGAAGGAAGGAAGGAAGGAAGGAAGGAAGGAAGGAAGGAAGGAAGGAAGGAAGAGAAGATGGAAGGATGATGTGTTGATGGGCTTCCAGAGGAGTGGGAGGAGGTTTTTGAGTGGGTATAATCATGACACATTGCATATATGTATGAAATTATCAAAGAATAAGTAAAAGATAAAAAAAAAACTCTTGGAGTATCTGGTTCTAGAACCACACAACTCTGCTATGACAAACAAGCAGACCCCTCCCTTGTATGTGTAACATCTAAACACAACCCATCCTCCCTACCTACCTGCACCTGCAGTTACCCATCCTGATTCTAATGCTTGACCCAGCATGATTTTAGTACTTTCATAACTAACTAGAATCCCCTAATTTTGCAATTGTAAACAATGCTTTTTTTTTTTTTGGTTTTTAGAGACAGGGTTTCCCTGTAGCTTTTGGAGCCTGTCCTGTAGACCAGGCTGGACTCAAACTCACAGAGATCCGCCTGCCTCTGCCTCCCAATGCTGGGATTAAAGGCGTGGTGCACCACCACTGCCCAGCACAATGCTTTCTTTTAAACAAACACTGGAAGATGCTCAGAACACTTCCTCCTGCTGCCAACTGCTGCTCTTGACTCTGCAGATTAATGGATGACTTGAGTCTGCACCCCACAGCCATGGGACCCCACACACATCTGCTTTGTATAGCTAACTAACATCCTTTCTAGCTATAGATGGATCCTATCATCTACACATTTGATTAGCTTCTGAGTCTCACTTTTGATCTTTTAATAATGACAATGTCCCCAATGAAAGCCTATGATGTCTGGCATAGTCTAGGACCTTAGTGCCCCTGTCCCCATCTTATTTTATGACTTCAAGCACACGGACTTTCATACGTACACACTTTCATGGTATTCACCATGATCTCTCTGCCATAGCGGCTTGTAATGCTATTCTGTGACTAGACACTCTCCCCTCCTTCTTCCATATCTGTGACTTCTACTCCTTCATCTCTTACATCTCCATAGGGGACTGGGGAGAGAATGGTCAGTAGTGTCTGATTCTGCTATGCAAGCATGAGAATCTGAGTTTGATCTTCAGAACCCACATAAAAATGTTGGTATGAAGTGGCATGCTTATTATCCCAGCACTGGGAAGGTAGAGACAAAAGGATCCCTGGAGCTCATAGACCAGCCAGTGCAGCCTAGTCGGTACGCCAATGATTGACCCTGTCTTGAATCTCAAAGGACATGGATGGTATTCCTAAGAATGACACCTAAGGTAGTCCAATACCTTCTATTTGTTTCCACAAGCTGGGCACATTCCCAGAGAGGCCTCTCTGGCCTTTTGACAGGAACACATATCTCCATCCTGTCATGTTAGGGAACCCCATGCCTCTCGTCAGAAGGATTTTTTCACAAGAAGAAACTGCCTAGTCTCTCCAAGAACTCAGAGCAGAAGCCAAGTGAGGTTTCAGTCCCCTCTCATCCCCAGCACAGAACTAGAGACCAGAAACTTGGGACAGAGGAACAGTTGGCACCGGATGATTTATATTCAATTAAATCAGTTGAATTTACTCAAGCCCCAAGGTGACGCTCTTTGTGATGCAAATCACCCCTGATTTATTTGTAATGTTAATTTCATTTTCATTTTTGCAACACATGTCGTTACCAGAGGTGAATTAAACTGCCAGTGCTGGTGTTTGGGACAATCGATGAATATATCTGGTTTCACTGGGGTTTCTCAGCTCAAAAACTAATCTTCTTTTATAAGCCATTGACAACCTTAAACTCCATAGCTTCATCCTGAGTTCATCCCAAGCACAGTCGCCTTATTCAACATGACTTTCTTTGAGGACAGTAATTCTTTTTTCTTTTTCTCTCCTCAGTCCAATGCCTGGGTTCCATGAGGACTAGCAAAAATGACCACACCCTTGTCCCTAGAGTCTCAGCTGAGCCTTGGGGACAATATCACCTTATATGGAAAAGAGGCATCAAATCCAGGTGGAATTAAGGTCCTCATCAACTGACTAGGGGATGGAAATCTCTTCCAGGTTTATCCTTTAGTTCATGTGATCCTGATGTAATCAAAAGTCTTTAATAGATGTAAGAAACGGAAAGAAGAAAAACGTTTAAAATAAACCAGCTCAAAAGCGTGACTTGGAAGTAACTGACTCTACAAGTGGAGGGGTCCAGCAGTCCAGCATCTCAGGCTGTTGAGACTAGAACTCCTAAAGAAGTAGATTACCCCCTCTAATCCACAAGTTCCAAGCCAACAAGAGACAGTCTTAAAGCTCAAAATGCATGAATGGTATTCTGAAGGATGACCCCCTAATGGCTGATGCTTGATATAGCTACACACTCTGACCTTCAGAACTTGACTTAGCTGCTTCTCAGTTGCCGTGATAGAACACAACGACCAAGGCAGCTTATAGAAGAAAGGGTTTACTTAGGATTACAGTTCAGGAGGGTTAGAGTCCACCATGGCGGGAGTCATGGCAGCAGCTGGTGGGCGGCAGGAATGGATGACGAGAGCAGGAAGCTGAGCACTGAGCACTGAGCGCAACTCAACCGTGAGGATGAATCGGAGAGAGAACTGGAAGCGGCTGAGACTCTCAACTCCAGGGATACACTTCCACTAGCCAGGCTGCACCAGCTAAACTCCTTGAAGCAGCACTGTTCTCCAGGAACCAGCTGTTCAGATGCCCGAGATGTTGGGGAACAGTTTGCTTTCAAACCCCCATTTTCTATGGTGATAGTGGCGTGGCTTCCTGTAGAACATGGAAGACTTTATGAGCTGAACTTTCTCCTTTTGGCAATGCTCAAGACCAAGGGATGGAAGCCAGAGGGGTAAATTAAGGCAGGATTTCAAGATTGGATGACCGAGGGAGACATGAGAAGGTGGACCTACCTTCCGGTAGTCACCTTCCGGTCTGATTGAAGCCCTCTTCCAGCTGAGAAGCAGGGATTTCCAACACTACTAACAGCAATCAGTGTGAAGGCTGCTGATATTAATGTCCCCTTCATATATATGAAGGGGATATATAGATACTTTTTTGTTAAAATAGCAATGAATCAGGCTTAAAGCTTGAATGTATATGACCTGGAGTAAGGTCTCATTCATTTCCCCAGAATCTAAGCAAGACTTTTTACAGCAAAGACACCCTACCCACCTATATCCACTAGATCTCCAAGGGATAGACCCTATCTATTGAAATCCTATGAGGTGTCCCTCAGGAACCACCAAGTGTTAATACAGTGACTTCAAACATCACCAACGTTTCACACATGTTGGCTGTAGAAGAATTCCTGGTACCCCTGTTTGAGATGTCATACATCCAGACTCTCTAGTGTACCCTACTTTTTTTGGATGTCTCCTTTTCTCTTGATCCTCTAGATTAAGTCTATATTAAAATGTCGTTAATCAAATCTCTGCTTTATTAGAGATGGGCTAGTATTAAACTCTCTTTCAGCATTGAAGCCACAAATCCCAATGTGGCCTAGGTGGAAGTCCCCAAAGGAGAATGAAAAGAAGAAAAAGAAAAAGGAGAAGGGAGGGAGAGAAAGAGGGGGAGGAAGTGATCAAGGATTTACCACATTTTAATTTTTATTTAGTTTTTTGTTTTTAGTTTTCTTATTTTATAGTTATGAATATTGACCTGTATGTATGCATGTATGTATGTGCACCATGACTGTGCCTGGTGCCAGAAGAGGCCAGTAGGGGGCGATGCATCCCCTGGAACTGGAATTACAAACAGTAGTGAAACACTGTGTGGGTGCTGGGTAGTGAACCCAGGTTTTCTGCAAGATTAGCCTGTGCTGTTAGCTGCTGGGGTTTGCTCCAATTTAAAACAACAAAAAGAGGCACCTGAAAAAAGAAATATAGGAGTGTTATATTTCAACCCCTGTAAGAGTTTGGGTATTATTCTGGAAAATTCAATTACTTATTCAATTAACTTAAATCTATTGAATATTCACGATGTGTCAGTCAAATTGCTCTTGAAAGCACAACCATAAAGAAAAAGGTCACATTCATGGTCATTCTTTTCCCACGTGGATGGTGTGGAAATGGATGCCACTTCAGCAAGCTAGAGCCCCTATACAAATCCCAGCTGCTCATCAGGCAGGTTATCCAAGGCTCTGATAGCATGAGAAATGCATTTCAATATTACAAACTAAAATTTAAAATGATGGTTTAAAACATGCTTGCTTCTGTGTATGACTTCATTATCAACTGGTCAAGCAATCAATGAGTTTGATGAAAGGGAAAGGTCTAGAAAGGATTTTAGGTGCTTAGAAGATTTGATCTGGGGGATTGTAAAAGACAAGGGAGTGCTTGGCTCTTGAGCCTCACCTTAGCTTTTGACCTTAGCTCCATCACTTAGCAATGATGCCACTTTCAGGCATCTAACTTGCTACCCTGCGCATCACTGTCCCTGGATTCAAAGGACCAGGATTTGGAATGGAGATGTAATTACCTCACTGTCTCAAGGCGCTCCGTTTTATGACAAGCCAGCATCCACTGCAGTCACATAGATGAGATGGAGACTTGCCCCCAAATCTTCTGAGGGCGTTTCCTCTGCCTGCTCTTTTCATGCCAGCCATGAGGTAGAGAAAGCACAAGTGAGTGTCACCTCCTAAGGGGGCCAGGGTAAGCACCTATGAGGAGAAACCATGGGAGCAGGTGAGGAGGATGTGTCGTGTAAGTCATCACCCGCAGCCACCTCCTCTGAAGTGCAGAGTGATGAAAATAGGCAGTATACACATGCACACATATTGTGTGTGTGTGTGTGTGTGTGTGTGCATGTGTGTCTGTGTATACAAATCTGTGTACAACTGTGTGTACCAGACTTTATATAAATTCTCTGTGTTTTTACTCAAGTCTTTTTGTATGTTTGTAAAACTAAAAATGGCCTAACTAAATAAATTTCTTAACTTTGCAAGGAAAAAGTTGGGGCTGGAGAAACAGCTAAGTGGTTGAAGTGCTTGCCACACAAGCATGAAGACCTGAATTCAATCCCCTGCACCTATGTTTAAAAAAACTGGGCGCAATGACTAGTACTGGTAACATCCTTGTTGGAGAGTCAGCTTGGTCTCTTCAGAAAACCCCAAGTCGTGAGTGAGAGACCCTGAGTCAAGGAATAAAGGTGGATAGTTCCTGAGGAATGACACCTGAGGTTGACCTCTGCCCTCCATATGCATGTGCACACACATGGGCCCTAACACACACACACATATGTATAAGCACACATATGCACACAAAATACATACATTAATTTTTTTACTTAAAAATGATAGTGAGCTCTGGACTAATGTGATGAGAGAATACTTACGCAAACTTTGAAAGTGTAAAGGGTGACAGGCTGATGGAAAACTCCCAACAAAGCCTGTTGGGGAACGAAGAGAATGGTTGTAGAGTGCAGGTTCCTCCTCTGTTTACTGGGCCTATCAACCTGCTGCACAACACATGCTGTGCAGGCTCAGAAAGGTGAGCATCCATTCCCTCCCTCTCCTACTCATTCGCAAAAGGCTTCTGAGCATACTGTGTTTACCAGCACTTCCCACGGATACCAGGGTGGCTGAGGTGAGCAGGGGGATGTGGTCCCACCCTCAGGCAGGGGCATTCTGGGGAGAGAGAGAAGACAAGACAAGCAAACTAACACATACACAACACCTCAGGTATAGGGAAATGCTGCAGAAAAAATAAAACCTGGAGACAGCTATGTGAAGACCTGAAGGGAAACCTTCCAGCTCTTGGGTCACAAAAGCAGAATCCTAAAGGAGCCCTTCATGTTCACTACAGAGAAAGGTCAGCATGAGACGAGACGTAGCAGACTGTGAACTTGGCATCGGTGATTCTCCTCGTTTACTGTCTCCAGCAGTTCTATGTAGCTGGTATTCTTCTCATCCTTGCTTCATGGATAGAAAATGAAACAAAGTAGAGGACACATGCCTTTAGGACTTTGCCGTAAGGACAGAGGAAAGAATGAAGTTCAAACACCACTTACACAAAGATCAACAAACCAAGAGAAGGTGGGCGATGAACCCCTGTAAAACAGGACATTGCTAATCAGAGGGAGTGATATCATGAATCTATTCCCAACCACTGAGGGCTGAGATCATCACAGAAGTGGCCACATTCTTATGTGTGGACCAAGCTTAAGGAAGCCAAAGCCCAGGGAATGGTGCCAGGACTCTACAGCCTTTGCCTTGCACACTCTGCTGTTCTCACAGCAGTTGGGAGGTATCAGTCCCCAGACTCCATAGTAAGAGGCTAGAGAGACAGACAGAGCCAACAGCAGGCAGAGAGACTATAACTCAGATGCAGAGAGCTGCATGCCAATAATTAGGAGTTATGCAACAGTACAAAATAGGGAATCATTGTGGTCTGTGTTCATCTTCTATTCCTTCTCCTTAATCCTTAACGTGATGAACATTCCACGGTTGCTTTGCAAGAACATAAATGTAACATGAGGGCCTCCTTGTTGGGGTTTCTGTCCCACCCAATTCCCACGGCTGGTAAGCCCCAAAGAAAATCACACAGAAGTCTCCATAAGTTATAAACTGTTTGACCCATTAGCTCAGGCTTCTTATTAGCTCTTATAACTTATATTAACCCATTATTCTCATCTATGTTAGCCACATGGCTTGGTACCTTTTTCAGCAGGGCAGGTCACATCTTCCTTCTTCGGTGGATGGGCCAGGACTGCAGAAAGAGCTTCCTTCTTCCCAGACTACTCCTTTTCTCATGGACCTGCCCCTACCTCCTGTCTGGCTATCCCGCCTATATGTCCTGCCTGGCTACTGACCAGTCAGCATTTATTCAAAACGTAATTGACAGAATACAGGCTTGTCCCGCACCACATAAGTATCAGCATTTGGGGGCTCTGAGTGGTGACTTCTCTGCCACCCACCACACGTTCATCTATCTGACCCAGGAAGCCGGCTGCTCGTTACACAGACACGCATTTCTCAGGTTCTCAATTCAAGGCAGAATCTGACAGAGCTTTGAGGGGAAACAGAAAAGAAGCCCTTTGAACAAAAATTCCTAAGCAGTGAAAATGGTATCTATAGAATTCCGGGGCTGTTTCCGATTACCTGGAATTGGCCACTGTTCTCACTCTCCTGGCATCCCTGCTTGGAGGATCACCTGCCAAATTGGCTTTGGTATTGTGTGGCATGTGCAGAAAGAATATTTTGAATTAACCACCATAAGAACTCAGCAGGGCTTTCAGCCATCCACATGGAACAGAAAGCAAATTTGGATTCATACGTATCTGCTAGAAAAAAAAAAATCCGGACTTGAGGGGCCCAAACCCTGAAGAAAAATGAGACCGAAAGACGTGAATACTGCCTTCCAAATTGTTCTCAGAGCCGTGACAGGTCATTAAACAGTGTAGGGGGAGAGCCTGATGAACTAAATTAGAAAGCTACTTAAAAGCTGAGCAAAGTTGAGAGCACCCTTAAAAAGCTGGAGGGGGGATAAAAGCTTGGAATAACAGACAGTCGAGGCTAAATAGGAGTGATGGCATCAAAGGATTCTAACAAGGATTGAGGAAACTTCCAAGGAGATATAGACAATTTTCACACAGAGAGAACTCTGGATGCAGTATTGGGGTGCACCTCCCCAGAGCTGCTCTGAGCTTAAAGACCAAGTGACCCCATGACTGTTCTAACAAGGCTCTTCTTGGGTTAGTTTTCATTTGGGGTCATTCTTGATAAAGCCTCTATCTCCACATATACCGAAAGAGCATTTTTGTGGTTCCTGTTCTTCCAAAGGCGGGGTTACAGTGGCTGCTTCACGAGCAGGTACCATCAGGGGTCTCGTGAGAGTGAGCTGTGAGAGAAACATCAGCATGACTTTGTGGTCGCGACTGAGGGTGGATGATGGGATTCCCAAGCCCTCACCTTCATTGTTTATGATGCTACCTGCCCCTGTTTTAAATAACCTTTTGTTTTCACTGGCCTACCACACATTGACTGAAAGATTTTCAACAGTCCATCCCTGTTGTTGAAATTAAAGAAAGGACTTTCCTGGGGCTGGAGAGAGAGAGTCAGTGGGCGAAGTGCTTGTTGTGCAAGCATGAGGACATTAATCCCACCCCCAGAATACATGTAAAAAGCTACATGTGGTGCAAGACCTATAATCCCAGCATTGAAGGTGTGGAAACAGGAGGATATCAGGCACTGTTAGTTAGTCAATCTAGGTTTGGAAAGAGACTGTCTCAAAAAATAATTGGATGGAATTGAGGAAGAAGACCCTGAAATTAACCCTCTGATCTCCACATGCAGATTAATATCTACACATGCATATAGTAAAACATATAACACACACCTGCACACACACACACACACACACACACACACAGAGAGAGAGAGGCACACGAATAAAAGAAAAATCCTTCAGAGCTAACTCTCCTGGAATCTCTTGGTTCTGATCAAATAAATATTTACGGATTTTAAATATGCCACATTAGCTAAGCTGAATAAGTCAGGGTATTTGGTGCTATTTTTATTTAGGAGCTTAATCAATAAGCAAATTGCCCACTAAATAACTTACGGAATTAGCTAATCCATTCCAAAGTGGTTATAGATTTGGAAAGGGACAAAGAATCACACCATGATTTGTCTGAGGTTTCCTCCACCACATCTGGAAGGAAGTGATGTGATGTGCAATCTTGCAGCCGAACTCCTGCATCCCATACTGGGGAGATGCTAATGGGTCTGTGTTCCTTTTCCAGCAGGTTCAGAGCATTAAAACTGTATTTAAAAAGCAAAAAAAAAAATCTCATTAATAGTCGTCAATGTTTGTCATTAAGGAATTCCAAAACTCTACCAGGAAACAATAGGTGCTCAATTTTAAGGAAGCCAACTTATGTGAACTATGAAACCATCTCAAAATCAGACATGATTTATAGTCTCAAAACCTAATATATGACAAGACAGATGGGTGCAGACAGCGACTGCCTCTTCTCATTTTTTATGAGAGGAAGCACGTGCGGATATGAGATAAGGCATTTCTTTTTTCATTTTTGTTTGGCCTGTGTGGAGTTTATTCTCTCCCACCCTATATTGATTTCACACTAAAGATAATTCTGAAAATATAATTGGACTTAGAGATCATACAAATTAGTAGTTAAAATGTGCTTATGATTCTTGAGAGGCCCATACGTCCTCTGGAGTGTATACTTTTTCCGGTAATAAAACTTTAGCCAAATAAGATGTACTTATTTATTTATTTTTACGTGCATGAGTTTGTGTACTATGTGCATGTAGGAGCCTGTGGGGTCCAGAAGAAGGTGTAAGGTAACCCGGAACCAGGGTTTCAGACAGTGCTGGCAACAGAACCTGGATGCTCTGCAAGAGTATTAAGCACTCTTGATCGCCAGGTCAACTCTCCAGCCCTATTCAGATGAGGATAGATGAAACCCTCACTACCGCTTTTTCCCTGAGGTTGAACTGTAGCAACCTGCCAAGCTGTAAAGTAGCCAGTGACCACACAAGTTACTGTAACCCACTAAGCAATTGCTGCAAGAGGGAGAAGCCAGTGAGTTAGTTGATGGAACTCTCTCCATCTCTGTGACGACGGTATCCACCCTCTGCTCCTCTTCCTCCCTTTCATCACCCTCCCTTGCTCTGTCTTGAAGGATGACTCATTCTTGGTCCTGTAGCCCCTGGGCTCTCCTTTTCCCTCTGACATCTGGCGAGACAGAGCCCATGGGCCAGGAAGAACACTGGAAAGGAGGAGTGAGGTCAGAGTCTTCATTCCTCTCATTCCCTCCATGTTGAACAACCACATCTGCTCCTCTGAGGTGGCCATTTCCCCAGGAGCACAGCTCTCACTGGGTCTGGTAAGGCTCCCACTGCGTGCCCCTCCAGCCTCGAGCTGAAATGGCATCAGGAGGCCTCGGTGTGTCGGTAGATCACGATTGTTCCCTTCATGTTGGCCATACCCAATCAAACATTTCCTCTTTTCCATGATTGCCTTTGTCTGTGCTATTTCTTTCATCTAGAACCTTAACTGATACATCCTTCCCAACAGTCCCAGCTCTCAGTCAGCTGGTGTCTGTGATTTAGAAACTCCAATTACCAGCCATGTTCTATGCCTGAAGAAATCACAGCCCAGGTAAGTTTTGTAACTAGCCCAAGATCACATAGATACCAAATAACAGATTTCAGTTTGGCTACACTGTAAAATCTTCCACTCTCACATCCGTGCCCTGACCTATTAACTCCACTGGGCTGCTTCCGAATTCTTCCAGAGAGTTGCTCAACCCAGTGGCTTCTCCTATTATCATGTCAACTTGGCGATTTATTGTACTATTTAGTTTTCATGTGTCACTATTAAAGTGTGGTGTTCTCCCTCAAAGTCATTAGCCGATGGCCTCCAATCATCAGGTGACATTCTCAATTAATCCACCAGACAATCTGTCCTTGCTGTGCCTTGTCTGCTCTTGTTAACATGTCATTAGCGCGGTGCAAAGTCCAGCTTCTTTGCTTCTGAGCAGTGCCAAACGAGGCAGGAACTGCGATGGTTTAGACTTAGATGAAGCTGGAATGGGCTTTGCGAGCTTGTGTTTGAGCTGGAGAGAGAATGAAGCACTGTGCGATGTCATTTTTGGCAGTAAAGTCAGGAAGTCACAGTTCACATGTGTCACCATTTGAAAGCTACTTGGGGTCATCCCCATGTTTAGGGATGTGGCATGAGGTTGAAGGACACACAAAACACTAACAGAAAGCAGCCAGCTCCCCATGCTACACATGTTTATTTTAATCATGATCGACTCGTCATGAGGGCTTGCTATGGGTAATGCTGTTACAGGGGTCTCTTGGCTCTTGTCTTCTAGAACAAAGGGGTTTAGTCAAGAGACAGTTTAAGCAGAAGTTTATTTAGCAGATCTAAACTAAGCAAGTACTGTAAAGAGACGTTGGAATGGGCTGCACCAAAGTAGGGAGCATCCTAGTGTACAGAGGATTTTAGAGAAGGTTTTTGAATATTTATAAGCTGGTGGCACATTCATAGGGTATAGTAACCTTTTATTGTCCTCAAATTAAGGTCTCCCTTTAAAGGGTATTTTTTTCTTTGATCCTCCAAGAAAATCAATTCTCAGAAATGAGGTTTATTTATTCAGTTTATTACTTTTTAAAGTAGTGTGTGTATAAGTGTGAGTGTGCCTGTGTGTATACATTTGACTTTGTGGGTAGGCACACATACGTGTGTCAGCAGTCTAGAAGAAGGTGCCTGGTCCCCTGGGGCTGGAGTTTCAGAAAGTTGTGAGACACCACTTGTGGGTGCCGATCACCAAACGCAGATCTTCAGGAAGCACAATAGGAGATCCTGCCTACTATGCATCTTCCTAGTCCCAGGCTTGGGGAGTCTAAAGACGTATGGGTGCTATTAACAGACCCCTTTACTAGATAAGGCCTGAGGCACAGAGATGTTGCTAAACTCAAGTAAATGAAGATCCCTTGACTGACTCCAAGTCAGGGCTCAAACCCTGGTTCTCCGAGATCAACCCCGCTCTTGCTTTCCCATATGACTTATTTATTAACAAGCCCTCTACCCGCCAGCTTCAGGGGTCATGGCTATGAACTTTCTCATCTCCGTGGCAAGAAAACTCTCCTATTGGGCATCAGCCGAACCTCAACTTTAAACAAAATAACAAAGAACATATTCCCCATGGTTTGTGTCAAGTCTTCTCCTGCAGTCTACATTCCTGGATTTCAAAACAGAGCCCCGAGCTATCACATTCAACATCTCAGTTAGGTGGATTTATTATAAAGCACGTTTTGCTCAGCAAATCGAGCAGCTTTTGACACATGTCTCTTGGCACTACTTTTCAAAGAAAACAAAGCTGAGACACAGATGTTTCCAGATAGGGGTATCTAAAATCAGCCTTTAGGAAGCGTGTTATGACTTTCTACCAACAGAAAACATATCCATCAAACGCCATCCTGCCTTCGAGCATCTGTGGGAGGCAAGAAAGTACCAGGAATGACAATTATTTAACTCAAGTGGCCCTAGTGGGGCAAAGTACCCAGACTTCTAGGCAAGATGACACTGGATCTTCCCCTGTGAAGAAAACTCCCACACGAAGTTCTGGAAGTAATTAATTCTTGAGTGGGGGTGGGGAGTAGGGAGAAGGAACATGCAGGTCTAGCTTAGCTTTGCTCTTGGAAGAAACTGAGGACAGAAGATTCTGTAGGGTCTTTTAATAGCAACCTCTTTCAGGCCCGAGCGATGGTTTAGTGGTTAGGAGCACTGGCTATTCTTCCAGAGGACCTGGGTTCAATTCCCAGTACCCACGTGGTGGCTGTTGACTGTCTATAACAATTCCAGTGGATTCTACGTCCTCTTCTGACCTCTTGGGCACTGCTCACACACAGCATACATATATACATGTGGACAAAACACTCATCACATAAAATGAAAGTAAATCACTCTTTCAATGTAACCCCTTTCATCTCCACAACCTTAGTCTCCAGACCACAGTGATGATATCACCAGAACATCACTCTAGATTGTGTTGCTGAGATTTTTTAACTCACGTGTTCTTCTGACTTCCTTAATTTTTAGGACATCTTCTACCAGCCTTGGGGAGCCCTCCGCCATCTTCCCCATAGAGCTCACTTTCAACTTGTTTTATTTCTTTCTTTTCTCTGAATTACAAATATTCAAATGTTAGACCTTCTCACTTTCCTCTCTCTAATTCATGTTTCACAGTCTGCATTTTAAACTGTTAGTCTTGTTTTTCTCCTTCTCCTCCTCCTCGTTCTCTTCCTTCTTCCGATTTTCTTTCTTTTTTTGGGGGGGGGGGAGGAGGCTCAATGTTCCTTCTAGTCTACCAATTTATCTTCAGCGAGGAATCTGTTCTTAAACAAGCCAGTAGGTTTTAAACTTTGTGTTGTTCTATTTCCTTCCAGTTTATAATTTCCACCATCCCTTTACAGATTGCATTTCCCTGCTGTGATTTTTTTTTGCTTCACCTTTCATCTCACTAAGGATAAACAAGATTGTGAGGTCACAATCAGGCCCAACAACACCAGAATGGGAGGTATTGTAAATGGTATCCGCTTTAACCTCCTGTTAAACTAATTTTTATCTCTAGCAATATCTTACTTGTGCAACTGCTTCTTTGTTTCCTGACTGTTTGCTTTTCAAAAAATTCATGCTGCAATCTGTGAGTGTGCAAAGCTAGCTGTGAATGCGATGGCAGTGTGTTCTTCCAGGGGAGAATCACACGCCCTGCTCACTCACCTGCAAGCACTCTCAAGCCAAGATGAGCTTTACCCAGGGTGCTTCCAAACAAGGATGTGGTGTCCACAGGGAAGCCTCCCTTGAGACCCCAAATACAGCAGGGCAGAGTCCCCCAGACTCTCATCCGGTTATGAGATGCGTCTCATTGACACCAGCATCCCAGATAAATCTTCTGGGATTTTTGTTGTTGATATTGCTTTGGTTTTTTATTGGTAAGAGGTCAGATGTTATTTGCATTTGTTCTTGTCCTAAATGGGAGCACAATTTTTTTTAGAGCCACCATCGGATTACCTGACCTGTCCCTGGCGTGAAGTAAAGGTTTTCATTGTTCTTGTATTTAGCTTCATCGATTCGGGGGTCAATGATAAATGAGTCTTCATTTGATTGAGAATGGTTTTTAATCTCCTTTTCTGAGAATTGCCTTTTTCTATATGACATTGATTTACAATGTACAAACCCGAAAGTATCTAACCCCCCTCTATCATGTCTCAGCAGATACAATTATAACCAAGTCATCCGGTTCATGGCAGGAAATGTCAATTATGAAACAGAGTCTATATTAATCACTGCGTATGTGCATGTGTGCGTGTTGGTGTGAGTGTGTCTGTGTGTTTGAGTGTAGCATATGTGTGTGTTTGTGCTTATGTGTGAGCATGTGCATGTGCGCACATGTACACACATGTGTTCATGTGTGTGCATTTACGTGTGAATGTGCATGGACAGCTGTAAGTTCACACAATACAACCTCATCTGTCTGCTTCTCTTTAGGCACCATCCACTTTGGGTTTTCTGAGGGTCTGTGACTGTCGTGGAGAGTAGCAAGTAGAATATGCTGGCTGGCCAGAGAACCCACAACAATCTGCCTATCTCTGCTTACTATAGTGATGGCATTATAAGCACACACCATTACTCTGGGCCTTCTTTTTTAATGTAGGTTCTGGCTGGTGGTGGCACAAATCTTTAATCCCAGCACTTGGGAGGCATGGGCAGGCAGTTCTCTGTGAGTCCAAGGCCAGATTGGTCTACAGAGCTAGTTCTAGGCAGTCAAGGTTACACAAAGAAACCCCGTCTTGAAAAAGAAGCAATAAATAGATAAATATGTAGGTTCTGGACATTGAACCGAGGTCCTGATGTTGCAAGGCAAACACTAACCAAGAATTATCACCCCTGCCCTGAAATTCATATTCAAAAGGATTTAAACTTCCAAAATATCACATATTTCTCTGCCATAAGCATCTGGCTCTCAGGAGTAGGCATTCTCTCTGTTGTAAAGTGAAGGCAGAGCACAGATAGCCATTAGTCACCGAAAGGAATCCTGATACAGGGAATTGTAGTAATAGCTGCAGGGCTGTGTCCCCAGCATCCCGGCCGCCTGCTAGCTTCTGCCCTGATATAACAACACACAAATTATATTCTTTAAACACTGCTTGGCCCATTATATCTAGCCTCTTCTTGGCTAACTCTCGCACCTGGACTAGCCCATTTCTAATAATCTGTGTAGCCCACGAGGTGGCTTACCAGGGAAGATCTTAACCTACATCCATCGTGGGTTGGAGCTTCATCGAGTGTGCCTCAGAGAGCAGAGCTATCGCATCTGCCCGGGAGAGGGGAGCATGGCGTCTCTGAGCTCACTTCCTCTTCCTCCCAGCATTCTGTTCTGTTTACTCCACGCACCTATGTTCTAACCTATCAGAGCATGCAGTTTCTTTATTTAATTAACCAATGACCTTCCTCCATCATTTCCCCTTTTTCTGTTTAAACAAAAAAGGAAGGCTTTAACTTTAACATAGCAAAATTACATATAACAAAACAGTTATCAAGCAAGAATTACAGTTACAATATTTATATCTATTTTATCTTTTATCATAACAATGGAAAACTATAACTATAACTATCTATCTATTCTTCAACTCCATCAAAGACTCCAGAAGAATACAATATTACCTAACCAAACAAGAAATAAGCAACTTTCAAACTCTAGTAATGACAGACATCTCGCTGCCTGGATAGTCACCCAAAGTTTCTCTGTACCGTTGGGGCATCCGTCTTCAGCCTACAGGCCCATGGTATCCAGAGACATTTCCATGAAGCAGGACATTTCAAAGTCAGTTCAGTCACTATCTGTTGTGTCCTGCAGAATGTCTCGCAGACTCTTTCATGATTCAGGAACCATGAAAGATCATCTCACCTTTAGGCAAGTTCAGTAGTCCTCTCTTTGTGGGTTCCCTGTGTCCAGTTGGGAATATAACACAAACTAACGGACAGCTATGCTGCTTGCTCGCCTCCTGGGTGGGACTTGCTTCAGGGCTGGCGGGTGGAATATTAAGAGTTGGTTGGGCATCTGTAGGGTTAAGGGGATTGCTGACTCTAGGAAGAAAATGGGTTTAATGCTAAATGTCAGGCCAACTCAGAAAAACCAGTTCAAGCTTGTGGATCGATGTCCTACCTCTGTGCTGGTGGCCTGAAAGCTTTCACATGGGTCCTTATAATTGATCATGACCTTTAGATCGCTCTTTTTACAGATACAAAACTTGAGTGTGCAATTAGGAAGTGGGTTGTACTGCAGAGGTCATTCCTTGCTGAGCTTTGGGCATTGGGACCAGCAGCCCAGAGGTGGTCATTACTAACCATTGCTCCTCATCATGGGCTTAATGAAGGCCTTACCCCTCCTCACACACACAACTATGACAAGCTCAGCCTGGATGGTGCACCTGATGAAGGGACCTTTGTGGCATGGTTGCACTTCCTTCCTGGAGCACATGAAGACATTGTTTCAGATGTTTCTGGGTGTCTCGTGGATCCTTTGATAAGTGGGGATCAGGATTTCTGATAGGAAGAAGGTGAGTACCCGTCTTCATTCTACATGGAGCGAAGGGCACATGGCTCCTCATCACCCGGTCTCCTAAGCATCCTCACGCAAGCATAGAGTCTCAGGAGGCACACCTGGATCTCCACTCTAACACTCAAGAGCTCTCATAAGAGACAGCAAAGCTAGAGCCATGTCTCTGCTCTTTCCTCAGTTCACTCCAAAGAAAGGATCCTTGCACGAGAGCTCGCTTAACCAGCGTACATGGTAGGACACTGCTGACAGCTATAGACTCTGTCAACAGACACGGTCATGCTTGAGAGTCTCTTCAGGCTCTCCTGATTTGTTCTAGCCCATTGTTTTCCATACACCAACAACCTGCTGCCCACCTCCAAGATACTCTCAGGAGCTATCTCTTCATAGTGTTTGGGAAATACAATTAAAATGTAAAACTCTCCTGTCAGACTAGAAAACCTTTCCACAAAAATGAGAAATACAAGAAAACAGTTCTATTGCTATACAAGCGTTAAACCAGAATGTGGGGTGCATCACAGGCTATCAGTTAAGCGATGGGAAAACTGAAAGAACATGGACTCAGGCAGAGAACCACACTGCCTCTGTCCTCTCAAGATACAGAGTAACCAGTCCTCAAGTGAGAGCGTAAACAGACATTTGTCAAGCACAGTCCATCCCAAGATCACCCTGGCAACTGCATCCCAATATGCATTACCTAATTCACTTTCATTTATTTGTTTATATTTTATGTATATGAGTGTTTGCATGCATGTCTGTGCACCATGTGTATGCAGTGCCTTAGGAAGCCAGAAGAGGGTGACAGATCCCCAGGAACTGAAATTCCAGATGTTTGTGAGCTGCTATCTGGGCCCTGGAAATCAAACCCAGGTCCTATGGAAGAGCAACAAGTGCTCTTAACCACTGAGCCACCTCTCCAGCAACACCCCCCCACACACACACACACTAGTTTTGCCTGTCTTTATGGCAACAGCTGGTTCTTGCCCTATTATCCACTCTTGGTGAGGAAATGTCTAAGTCATGATCCCAGCATGCTCATGAAAAGAAATTCTGCATCATAAAGCTAGCCAGAGGTATAATTAGCACCTAAAGCTAATGTATATGAAAATTACACATGTACACATGTATGCACGACCCCCCCCATACATGGCAAAGCCTTACAACTAGGAATTCTCTAGAACAGCTGTTCTAGGAAAAGGGAGGAAGGTCTCTTCACTTGCAGAGAGAACTAAGTCTTATTTTAAGACTTTTTACTGCTTTTAATACCTTCATGGATAATTATTTACTATTTTAATTCAATTTGCTGCCTTTTAAATATAACTCCATCCTAAGCTATCAACTTCAAAAAAATAGGCTTGGTGTATTGAAGATATTTTTAATTTAGAATATAACTGTCATCACCAAAGAAGAACTAGTCCAACAGAGACACGTGGATCAGTCTTCAAACAGGAATGTCCAGAAAAGGGGTGGCTCTGCTCTCAGCCCAGGCACCTCTCCCAGAGAATCCCAGGGGAGTGGCATACTGTCCGCTGATGGCTGTTGCCAATGGAGGACACCAACAGTGCAAGCCACACCCTTCCAGATCCTACTCAAGAAAGAAAGAGATTGTGGGTAGGTCTTGACTATTGAATCCCCCAAAAGAAATAGCCTATTTTGAAGTTGGTACTGGAAGATCCTTCCACCAGGAATGCAGCCCTGAGGTCTGCAAACAGATGGCCAGCCCTGGGGTCTACAAATAGGTGGCCAGCCTCAGGTCTGCAAACAGGTGACTGCTACCTTGGTTCTCTTAGAACATCTCCAAGTCTGACAGTGGAAGATAGAGAAGAACTCAGGTCCTCAGGATCTCCTTGCAGATAGGGTCAGTAGTGGGGGCCTGGAGACCAGGACAGGGCCTTGTCCCTCAATTGTAGTAACCACTCCAAGTAGTGACTGCAGCCAAGTAGCCACAATGCCTCACTTGGCTCCTACCAAGAGTTGCACGTGAACCTGTGACTTTGCCAGACCTTCAATTCTCAAGATCTTCAAAGGCCACCAAGAAGGGCAGAGATGAAACGGTATTGTCTCCTGTCAAGAGGTGCCTGGGCTGAGAGCAGAGTCACCCCTTTTCTGGACATTCCTGTTTGAAGACTGGTCCACGTGTCTCTGTTGGACTAGTTCTTCTTTGGTGATGACAGTTATATTCTAAATTAAAAATATCTTCAATACACCAAGCCTATTTTTTTGAAGTTGATAGCTAAGACAACCTAGCTTGTCTTAGGGTTTCTCTTGCTATGAAGATACACTATGACCATGGCAACTCTAATAAAGGACAACATTTCTTTGGGATTGGCTTACAGTTCAGAGGTTTAGTCCATTACTATCATGGTGGAACATGGCAGCCTGATCCACGTGTCTCTGTTGGACTAGTTCTTTGGTGATGACAGTTATATTCTAAATTAAAAATATCTGGGGAAGTAGGAGAGTTCAATATCTGGATCCTAAGGCAGCAGGAAAAAAGAAAGTGACACTGGGTCTGCCTTGAGCATCTGCAACCTCAAATCTCACCCTTAGTGACCCACTTCCTCTAGCGAGGCCACACCTACTCCAGAAAAGCCACACCTCCTGATAGTGCCACTTCCTATGAGTCTGTGGGGGCCATTCTCATTCAGACCACAACATGACCCAAGTGAGGCTGCTACACCTCCATCCAGGGAGCCAATCTGCCCAAATACTTTCACATTCTCCCTTGGCCACCAGGCTCCTTCCTGTGAATGAAGAATGGTATCATCAACAGCCCACTTAAAAAAGGAACATTATGATTTTGTTGCTGTCACCAAATAACATTGTTTTATTTTCATGCCACCCATATTTTATAAATGAGGGGATAATACTGTATTTCCATGTACAGTGATAAGATATGTATTCATCAGGGTTTTGTAAACAGATCCAGCATGGTGGTATACACCTACCAATCCACCACTTAGGAGATGGAGACAGGATGATCAGGAGTTCAAAGCCAGCATGGATTTCATGAGACTCTGTCTCTAAGAGCAACAATAACAAAGTACTATAAACAAACAAGAAAGCAAGTCATTGCACTGAGGTAGAGTACCCATAATAAAGACCACAAGAACGTTCTAGAATAACTGGAGTTAGAGGGAGGCCATGTTTCACCTGTTCCACTGCCTGAAACAGAAATGGTCAGTCAGTATTTCTTGAGGCGTTGCCTGCTTGGCATCCTGATAATGTGTCTCCAAGCTTGTGAAAAAGAGGCTCAAGGGTGCCAGGCCCCACAGCTAGAACTCTGCAATCAGATCCCTGAAGGATGGAGGAAACGAGGGAAGGGGGATCCAGTTTAGTCTGTGTAGTTGGCCACCACCAGCTCTGGTTTTAGCTGACATAGACCAGACCCTATGTATCAGATCTATGTATTCAAGAAGCTAAGCCTGAAATCACAGCCACAGGAAGACAGGACAGAGAGAGGGTACAGACACATTCTCGCTCACATGTTAAAAATAAATAAAAGGCTATCACTCTAGCATCGTAAATGCTACCGAGGGTGACAGAATGCCATTCTGTCTCTGCCGGCAAAGGGCTCACAAGGGGATGGCAGATGGGTTTGTAGGAGCAGGCTGGTGACAGCAGGGACACCGCACAGAGAGGTTCACAGATGCGTTTGCTCAGGGAACCAACAGCGAAAAGACTGAGAGAGAAGCGGGGAGAAGAAGAAAGAGAGCTGGAAAGACCGGGGGAGACACAGAGAAGGAGACAGAGACAAGAGAGAAGGTGAGATGGAGACCCAGAGAGGAAAGAGGGAGAGGAGAGAGATGTGTGAAGATGGAGGGAGAGATGAGAGGGAGAGAGAGATACTGAGAGACAGGAGAATGGGGAGAGAGAAGCAAGTCCACATCTCTTGTCTTGTCCAGAGCTGCAGAGGAGCTGGTCATTAGCGGATTCACACACACACACACACACACACACACACACAGGCTTTTGTGTCTCTTCACAGTCTGTCCCTGGTTCTCATTTTGTTAAGGAGAACCACTGTCTAATGGAGCCGAGCACTGACATTTACAGAGGGCTGGGAGACAAATGACACTAATGACATCTTGCTGTTAGTTCAACATCATTTTCATGCAGATTGCAAGCCGTGCTGCACTCATCCCAGGAGCTAAAGTTAAAGGTTTTTCTTAAAAGCTACTCTGCAAATGCCTTAGTTCACGGAAACCAAAACAAGCCAGAGATCTTTTCCCCACCAGCCTCGACACTGTAGAGACTTCCCATGAACCCCGCAGCCATGCCTCTCCGTGCACACGGCCTCTGAAAGTCAAGTAAACCTGGAATACCACACTGGAAAGCCACACGATTATTAATCCTGTTTTCTAAGGAGAAGTCAAACACAAACTCATAATAGCTCTGAAGTAGCTGGAAGCAACCTAGCCTAGAAAGAAATGGGTCCTTCACAGCCCTTGCTTAGGATAAATATCCTCTGCCTACAAGCGCCAACTACCTACACTTCAGGAGCCAAGTTTGTTTGTTCAATAAAATGCATATTTGAGTTAGGGTCTGGAAGCACACTGGCTAACACAGGGCTGTGGCCTTTTTCCCCCTTTGAAGCTAACGTCAGCCTTGGAGACAAATATCAATCATGCTTTTTCTCAGAGGAACGAAACAGGGCCTGCTTGGAACAAGGTACATGTTTAGATTGGATCTACCTGCCATATTTAAATATCAGAATTTCATGTGTGTACATAGCGTGTTTTCATTATACCCACTCCCTATTCTCTACACTCTCTTTATTTCCATCTCTCCCTCCCAGCTTCATGTGTTTGCTTTTTTACTTAAACCCACTGAGTCCTCTTAGTGCTGCTTGTGTGTGCAAGGATGGAGTGTCAGTTCATGGAAGGTTCTAGTTATACTACCAGGAGAGAAAAGGATCCAAAAATCTCACCCAGTTATGAACCCTGCAAGCTACAATAATGATCAGGCTAGGAAGATATGCCCATTGATGTAATAGTGGGATGAAAATTATGGAAACAACCAACCACTTTTTAATTGGATTTAAAGCCCTTTCCACAAGACAGAACTCACACCTGGTACTATTAACTGGGCCAAAACCACATTACTGGCTAGGCCATAGGTTCTAGGTGAGAACCTAAAACTGTTATTCTGGCAAAACTTCAATATATTACATGTAAAAATATAACCTATTTTTTTCCAGAATTGGATTATATTATTGCATGCAGGCCTCATCTTTCTACTGAGGCAAATGTCTACCAGTTAAACAGTGGCTTCCTTCTTCATTCATCTTTCTACCTAGCATACAGCTATGATTTTGTGGGATAAAAACTGTATCTTATGTTGGGGAAGGTCTCTTGTTTGTTCCTGACTGCTCAGCCTCGTTTCCCAGCTGCCCAGATTCCCAAAATAATCACACAGAAACTATATTATTTGCAATTCTGTTTGGTTAATAGCTTAAGCATATTGATAGCTAGCATTTACATGGAATTAATCCACTTCCATTATTTTATATTTTACCATGAGTCTCGTGGCCTATTGGCAAGGCTCAAGCTGGCAGCTCACATCTTTCCTCTCTGGCAGCTACATAGCATCTCCTCACTTCCAGCATTCAGTTTAGTTTTCCCCGCCTAGTTCTATTCTGTCCTATCACAGGCTTAAGACGGTTTCTTTATTAACCAATGGCATTCACAGCATACAGAGGGGAATCCCACATCACTCTTACAATTTATTTAATTACTTCTACAAGGGAAGAGTTAAAAGGCATGATACATGGAGTGAACAGCTCTTACAAGCAGAATCTCATGTTCCAGCCCCTGAGGCATTGGCAAAGTCAGGAGTGTCTGCTGTTGCCCTGATGGACCAGGTGTGCCAAACCTCTGCTCCAACTGGGTCGTACAGATAGAAGTAATTTCTAGCACCATTAAATAACTCCTTGCCTTCGCTTGGTGATGTGTATATGTATGACTGGGCCTGCTTCAGGAGTTCTGTGTATACAAACCAGGTGCGACCTTCTAGCTAGTGTGAAGGTTTTAAAGTTTATGTAAAAAACCAAGGATCTTGTGGCAAAGAGTGATGTCAATCCTGATATTTTAACTTTGATCAAGATACGAAGCTATTAAAGTATTCAATTACCTAACGGCGACAACGTTCCAAGGCAATGTTCCCCAGTCTGACATATTAATCTACTTGACATTCAACACATTGTGCTGTGTTTTTATAAAGTGATAGCCATTTCAGAAGGCCAGAGCAGAAGACTTTCAGCCTGGCCCCTGTATGCCCTGACCGCTTCCATTAATGCACTTATTATTGATATAAAGGGGACACATTTAAATGTCTGAATGAAAAAATGTACATGGAGATTTCAGGAGAGTTAGCTCAAGGTCATTGATGTGCACATGTTGATAAATCTGTCTCGCCTTTTTTTCCATCCTGAAGAGATGAATTTTAGGTGTTGGTAAAACTACTTCATCTTCAATAAAAACCCCAGTCCATAACTGCTTCTCCTTTCAGTGAGTTCTCTCTGTCAGCTTTCTTTATAAAGACACAAAAGCAGGGGAAAAACTCCTGTCGGGTCTCCCCACAGATACCTGCAGTCTCACAAGTCACACACCAGTGCTTCTGTCTCAACAACAATTTGTTAAACAGCTCCCAAGTGTGAGGCACAGTGAGGTGTGCTCTGTGTAAACTATCTCATTAGCATCGTAATAAAGGTGGGAACAGCGAACTTCAAGAGTGGTGCAGACATCACTTGGTTTGTTCCACCATGCAGGTAATGTGATGCCTCTTGCCCTCCCCCATTTAACTCATTAACACTTCATCATGTTACTTTTGCCAAATCAAACAGGCTTGTGTGTGCATGTACATGTGTTGCATGTGCACCTGTATGCACATGCTTGTGAAGGCCAAGGGACAACCTCAAATGTCAGTCATCAAAGAGACCATTCATTTTGTGAAACAAGGTCTCTCATTGGCTTGGAAATTTTCAGTTATGCTTGACCTACTGGCCAGTGAGCTCAAGGAAGTCCTTCTGTTTGTGCCTTCCAAGCTCCAGCACTACAAACACATGCCACGATGCTCGGCTTTTTCGTATGAGTTCAAGGGCATCAAACTCAGCTAACTGTGCCTGTACCACAAACATTGCACCAATGAAGCCACCTCCCTAAGTGCCCAAACAAGTTTCTAATACCTAGATCCAAGGAACAAAGCCTGATTAGGTATCAACGTCAGTACCATGCGCCATGGCAGTGAGCCACAAGGAGTGCCAAACTGTCAGCGCTCAGATGTGGCGTCTTTACCCACCACCCCGGTGCAGCTACACGAGAAAGAGCCCAGTGCATCACAGACCCACAACAGATAATAGGTAGTTATCTGAGGCCATTAAGTTATACGGTGTGTGCATCCAACACTAATATAGTGACTTTCTCACTGGAGGACATTGCAGAGAGCTGCTTTGCCAAATATTGAAGAGAGAACAAGTTCAGACTCCTGGAGCCTGAGCCTTTATCACCACAGGGGCAAACCACAGTGCTCTTGTCTTCACCAAATATGTTAGAATACTCTGTCTCAAATCCATATAGTGGACCTACAGAAACATCAGCCACAAAGCATACAATATATATAGGCAGATGATGAGTACACATTTATGAAATTATTTTTCTAAGACTTATTTTCATTTGTGGATTGTGTGTTTTATATGCATAACTCAAGTGTGCAGTTCCCACAGAGGCCAAAAGAGGGCATCAGACCCAGTGGAACTGTAGTTACAATGTGAGCTACCTGGTGCTGGTGCTGGGAACCAAACTCAGGTCCTATGGAAGAGTAACAAGCACTCTTAACTACTGTGCCATCTCTGGAGTACTTCAAGTGTGCTTTGAAGTAGCAACATTTTGATCCATCCGTATAATTCATTGTTCATCACAATTTGTTCATATAAGAACTAAAAGTCTATTCAGTAGACAAGAGCCATATACACACCATCTTCCATGAATCTTCAACTAGCTACATTGTTTAATTAATTTGGAAAACATTCATGTAGCATCACGGCTTTGAGTTTGAGAGCAAAGAATTGATTCTCTCATGGGGTAAGCACTGAGTTCCTCCATAGTCATACAAGGTGAACAGTGCACAATGTACAAAGAATAGAAACTGCAGCTAACATTTGCTACAAACCCAGCAAACTACCACTTTTGCATCTGTGATGTTGGGCGTGTTTTCTTTTTCTATAAAACACAACTTTATTTAATTCACAAGAATAAAGCTCTTCCTCTTACAGTGTTTAATTTGGTTGGTTGTTTCTATGTACAGAGTTTCACACCCATGACGGTGATAGCCCTGGGAAGGGGAAAATATACTCTTAAGAGTGGCAGCTGTCTCCCCTCCCCTTTGGCTATTAGACCTTTGAAACAATAAACTCCCAAAGTTAAATATTCCTCCAGAGTCCCATGCTTGAAAAGCTGGATTCTAGTGCCAACCAAAGGGGACCTTGCCTGCCAGGAAAAGAATCTACATGGTTCTTACAATTTGCCAGCCAACCTTACAGGAGAGACTATGATGGGTCAGGAATGACTGGCAGGACCAGACCTCGCGGGACTGTTTAATTATGTCTGCATCTGTCTTCTATCGAAAGCTACACCTCATCTCAGAACACTCAAAGTTGGGCTTGGGGCTCACTGGACTCTTTGTATTTGTTTCTCTTCCCATTGTGGCCGTTTTGAATAAATCTCCTTTTTCTGTTTTTCAGTAGTGTTCATCTCTGCTGGGCATGTTGAAGGTGGATGGTTAAGCTTAGCTTATCGATACTTCCAGAACCCAGATTTTTACCTTAAAAATTCCAGCAACAATATCACCAGCTGCTTACTATTTTCATAACTTTTAAAAGAAACTCTATATCTAACAGTTATCAGTTCTCATTTTTCATGACCCTCTTCTCAATCCCTACAACCACCATTCTATTTTCTTTATAGATTCATAATTTTGAGGGTTTTGTTTCAAAGAGATAATTTGGTAGTTAATGTGGTATGCATGGTTTTCTTTCACTTAGCATAATATCCTTAGGGGTTGAATAATATTCCATCATATAAATATACCACAATGTGTTTACCCATTTGTTTGTGGATGGCCATTTGGGTTGTATCCATTTTGATCTGTTAGTAATACTGCCACTAGGATAATTTATATGCAAGTTTTATGTTAAAGCACATTTCCAATTCAATCAGGCGTGTTTCTAGGGGTGAAATTGTTCTTGCTCTCTCTATGTCTCTGTTTTTCCATATAGCCATAGGCAGAATAAAATACCTACTTTATGAGGTTGTTGTGAAGATTCTATGAATTAAATCTAATAAAAAACAACTTAGGATGTATTCCCAGGACCATAAACATTGAAGCGTTTCTCTTCCCATCACAGTTTGGTCTTAATTTCTTCAGTTTCTTTAGATTGGTGCACAAGCAATACATTGGTTATTGATTGCTTAGGATTCCTAGTTCTTGACTCTGAGCTCACTTTTCTTTTCTTTCTTTTTTCTTAAATAGAAGATCTTTATCCTACTTATTCTGGGCCAAATGTTTTCATCTTTTAATACTCAACACAACTGTCTTCTTGGTGGAATCTTCTCTGATCCCCTGCAAAAACCAAATTCCTTTCCCATCCTCTGGCATGGCTTCCCTGTTGTTTCTGCCATGACTCCATAAGAAACACGAACAACCACTTTAACCTGTTAACATTCACACATCCCCACCGCACCATGAACAGTTGGACATAGTATATACAATGTTATTACTTTGATATCCTTCATCAAAGGAGATCACTTTATGCTCAAGAATTATCTATTGAATGAGCAAGTTGACCAATTAAAATAATTTTGTGTAATAATACTTTATTGGATATAATTCTCCTAATTTCAATATTCTATTTAATTTTAATTTTATATTAATTTTGCTTTTGTCTTGATTCTAATTTTACCTCTAATGAGTATATTAAGGTATTTTTACTAGATCTATTTTGATATTCTTATAGATTAGTGCGTGGACCCAGGTGATACACATACACTCACTTTAGTGATTTGAGAATAGGCGGAAAGGGTTAAAAATCTGAGATGGTATAACACAGGAGCTGTTGATCCCAGGGACAAGTTAGTTCTGGAACACAAAGATTCATGGCACTTTAAGGAAGTATCAGATGTAAGTGCTGTATTAAATTCTTAAATATAATTTTAAAAAAAAAAACCTACATTTCTTGATTAAGTTCAGCTTATCCAAAGCTTGACTCTGTAGCTCTGACCACATTAGTCCTCACCAGCAACTTAACCCTAAAAATGTGAATACCAGAGGAAATTCTACGAAATATAACATCTATCAAACTCTTTCTGTGTATAAGAATGTTTAATTTGGGAGCTGGAGAGTTCTGTGAATAAGAGCACTTGCTACTTTTGTAGGAGACCTGAGCCCGGTCCCTCACTCCCATGCCATTTACGTCACACCATAACTCAAGCTCCAGAGGGCATCTGTCCCACATGTCTGGCATGCCCTTGCAGCTATATTCACATGCACGCATGCACACACACTCACATTTATGTGTGTGTGAGAGCACACATGCACACATAAAATAAATAGATATAAATATGATAAAAGTATTATTAAAATTCAAACAACACTGAAGTATTTGTTGTAGAAAATGAAATAAACTTCTCACTTCAGCCCCATTTTTCTTCCCCAAGATCACAATGGCAGGCATGTTATTCCTACTCCCAACAGCCAAATTTAAACTGAGAAACCTGTAGCTGCAGAATGGGTCTCTTCTCAGCCCATCTGTTGCTCATGTCTATCCACTCTGAAAGATCATCAAGAAATTCAGAATCACCCCTCTGGCCATCATCTCTTTGTCTTACTTTTTTCCCATCAGAACTAAGTCAGTCACTTATTTTTTTAGTTGTGTTTAATTAACAGTTGCTTTATTACTAAACTTTATAAAATATTAGGTTCATGAGGACAGACTTTATTTACTATTTGGTCAGCTCCCCCATCCCTATCTTATGGCCAGTGTTGGGGAACAATTTCCTTCATTTTATCATGGAGGGAAGCTCTTTAAGAATCGGGAAGTGAACAACTCACAAGTCTCAGGAAGTTCCTGAAACTGACCAGATACACAAGACTCTCCATCCCCAAGGTTATATCAGCAAAAGGACTGCTGAGGAGACTCAGACCAGAAAAGCTACTTAGATGAGAGTCTCTGACCAACTGAACCTCCTGAAAGAGACTCTTGCCTGTCAAGTACCTTCAAACAGTAAAGAGAGCCCCAGAGTTTCAGATTTCTTGAGTCATCATTCATTCTGTGGTAAGTTTCTTGATGATGTATCTATCTTTGAGTCCTCAATTCTCCTATAAGCAACCACTCCACTCATACCTGTTAGAAGCCCCAATAAAGTCATTAGTTCACCAAGCTGAACTTTGACAATATTGTAACCTTATTCAGTTGCTAGATTCCTATCTGGTGTGATACTTGTTCACATCTCCCTCGGAATAATGTCTCATAACAGCCAGATGCAATGGGCCTTGAAACCATATCTACTGGAGGACCAGATAACAGTTTGAATGCTACTTTCCATCTCTTTCCCTCTTTGTCCTGTCATGCATTGTGACAGATGCCATAAGTGACTCTGGGCAAATCCTCCTCTTTCTATGTCTGATCATGATGTCAGGATACAACTAAGCATGGCTGCAGATTTGTACAACCAAACTTTCCCTAGAAGCCTCCCTTGGAGGTGCTTGAGAGTTTTCAAATCACCTCCCTTCTCATTGGCAGTGCCACATCAGAGGTCAGATCCAGAATCAGAAGAACATGAAGAATCATGGGAAGGGGCTGGAGAGATGTCTCAGCAGTTAAGAGCACTGGTTGATCTTCCAAAGGACAAGGGTTCAATTTCCAACACCCAGATGGTGGCCTACAATCATCTGTAACTCCAGTTTCAGGGGGTCTGATGTCTCTTCTGGCTTCCAAAGACACTGAATATATGTGGCACACAGACATACATATAAACAAAACACTTGTGCACATATAATTTAAAAAACAAACAGAAGGTTCTGTACATTATACTTATGAATGTTGATTGTAAGAGGAAATGTATTAGCATAAGACTGAGATCAAGTTCAGTGGTAGAAACGCTAAGGTTCCCTATGTCCTCTTACCACCATTACCTCCTCCCACAAGGGCAAGGATAGAAAGGAAAGGAGCCCCTACTCAGGCTGTGATGTGGAAGGGTTGCTAGAGATCCTGCAGGAGACATACACACTCGTATTCCACATCTCCCTCTACAGGTGCACTGAGTTATTGCTTCAAGGGACATTGCACAGTTTTCTGGGGACAACTGTCCAGGCCATCCCCCTCCCAGAGGTCCCAGTGTAAATGTTCTGCTCCAGTGATGGGCCGGGAGCAGCAGCCAACATGTCAACAGGTCTTCAAACCAGAGAGACAAATAAAAGGACCTGAAGTCAGATGGAGTCGGAGAGTGCAAGTTATGAAATTTTTGAGCTCATTTTTATCATCTACAAACTTTCCCATAAACTCTGTCCCAGGTGGCTGGGCAAACACTTGAGCCTTGAAATGAAATCTTGGAGTTGTTCCGTCACTCACACAGACTAAATCCATCCTGAATTGTGTAATAAACTTTAGCCTTTGGCATTTTATGATTTTGAGACTCATATTGCCCTACTTGTTTTATAGTTTATCTTCTAAGCTATTTGTGTTTTCTTTATATTTTTGTGTAAACTTTTTGAAAAAGAGGCATTACACAAGCCTCACAGTGAGGGAACAGCAGGCTGTGTGCTGTGTTTTCACTTGTAAATAAGAATTCAGCTTGGTTTCATAGTTTTATCTTCTAAAATATTGCCTAGAGTACTATTTTGGATAAAATGTATATATACTATCTTATTTGGAAGAAAACACCATTGGTTTGTGGCTACCCCCAATAAAACTAACATTCTTACAAAAATGTTTTCAAAAGCTTTTTCATGTATATTTGTTCAAATTCTCCGATGTGGACAAAGGGAAGGCAAGAAAATGAAGATAAATAATATGCATGCCAAAAGCAGACTCAGTGTGCATTCTCTCCCTCCTCCTCCTACTTCAAAATGAATATATAAATCACTATTTATAGATCTTCATACATGTGTTTATAGATGAATGTCTAAGTGCCTATCAGGGTATGTGGGATGTCTGTGTGTATATATCTCCTTATATAAACACACATACATGTTGGTAACCATATCCTACGATGTTTCCTTTATTTTCTTCCCAGATGTGATGAACACAATAATTTCTCTTTGCTTTTGAACATTCTCCAAACCCGAGGGTGATGAGAGAAAAAACTAATGCCTGACAGCATACTTCATGGGTTTCATTATCCAAAAAGATTCCTGAATGACTCTGCCCCCTGCTTGTCTGCCATTTAACTGGTTTTAAGGGATGCACGACTTAATTAAAGATGCTTAGAAGACGGACAGATGTGATAAAATGTAGTGGCTGTACTGGGTATGCAGGGTGGCTACCAAAGGTACAGAGGAGATGGTCTCAGGGGATTCAAGATTCCAAAATGCATCTTGAGATCCTATGCTTCTTAGTTCAGCATAGATCCTAGAGGAAGCAACAAACTAGACTGTAAAATAGAATAGAAGAAAAAAAACAAGAGGGGAGAAGACTTTAACCAATTATAAAAGTTCTACATACAAACAGTAAGGCCACCAACACCATCCGGATGAGCCAAAGGTCCTCCTGGGTCTCGCTGATTTTTCTGCCCGTCCTCATCCACCTGTAGGAAAGCACAGTTGTGTTTTCCAGATGCGCAACTCAACATCAGTTTCTTACCGTTGCTTGTAGATGGGAACCTGAATGTTTGCATTCCTCTCTGGCTTCTTTCACTTATAGTAACCTTACATTCTCCTGGGTATATGACAAGGTTTATCCCTGTTATCGGAGTGATATTCAGTCACAAAAGCAATCCTTAAAACATTTAACCAGTGACTCACTGGCTAGCCATTTGGCTATTTAAAACAAACAAACAAAACTCTTACTTTCAACTTACCTATGTCACAATAGTTAAAAAGCGTTTATGATCTTTGGTTTTAGGACAGAGTAAATGCACTTTTGTGGAGGCTGAATTTAGTCTCTGAGACTTACATGGAGGAAAGAAAGAACTGACTACAAACAATTATCCTCTGACCTTCACACACATGCTGTGCACACATAAAAAATGGATGAGATATAACAAAGAGAAATTTTGTTTTAAAAGAGCTCCTCTGCTATTATTCATCTTTCATACCGAAGAGGGTATTAATCTTAAGGTTTAGGTGCATTCCTTTATCTCACTTTATTTTATTTATTTTTATTTTTTATTTATTTATTAAAGATTTCTGTCTCTTCCCCGCCACCACCTCCCATTTCCCCCCCCCTCCCCCAATCAAGTCCCCCTCCCTCGTCAGCCCAAAGAGCAGTCAGGGTTCCCTGTCCTGTGGGAAGTCCAAGGACCACCCACCTCCATCCAGGACTAGTAAGGTGAGCATCCAAACTGCCTAGGCTCCCACAAAGCCAGTACGTGCAGTAGGATCAAAAACCCAGTGCCATTGTTCTTGAGTTCTCAGTAGTTATTGTTTTCTTTCCAGTCCTCATGTTTTTGCTTCCCTGTAGGCAATTTCACCTTTTTAAAACTTTCCTTGTTTTATCAGTAGCATTATTCAAAGTACTTTGATGTAATTAGTGATAATTTAAAAAACATACATTGTCAATTTTTGCTGACTTGAATTTAAGGTGTAGAAATCTTTGTTTTTCTGTTGATAGGCGTTCTGGTACACACATGTGTGCACCATGTGCTTGCAGCACCATGCACACCAGGAAGAGGGCATTAGATGGTTTTGAGCCACCATGTGTGGTGGGATTCTAATCTGTGTCAGTGCTCTTAACCACTGAGCCCTCTCTCCAACACCCCCAATCTTTTCTTTTTAAAGATTTATTTTATGCATGTGAATGTTTGTCTGCATGTACAAATGTGCACGCAGGCCAAAAAGAGGGCATCAGATCCTTGAAACTGGAGTTACACATGTTTATGAATCACCACACGGGGGCTGGGAATCAAAGCCAGGTAGGTTCTCTGCAAGAGTAGCCAATGCTTTTAACCACTGAGTCGTCTCTTTTGTCTGCTGAAGTATAGAAATCTTGTATCCCCTTATTCAACCTCATTGATAATTAATTGTCTGAAAATTTCTATGCATACACCTAAGACCACATTAGACAGTGCTTCTTTTTTTTTTTATTTCAATGATCAAACTTAATTTAGAAAACTCCAAGGGCTTTCTGGGAACTTAGAGTTGTTTACCTAGCTGCAGTTTGTGTTGATGGCTTTGCTGTCTGATACTGCAGAACGTCTTCTTTTGCCACTCCCTCTTTGTCTGCCATGTCCTGCACAGTTCTTCTTTTGGGGTATTTCTGCAGGTGAAAACTTCGAACAGTTTCCTTGTGTCTAAGACCACCTGAATCATCCCTTCAAGCACGAAGGGTTATTGTCTCTGGCTAAAGGAAGAGCTTTGGCTGGGTGGCTCTCGCTTTAGCACTTAAGAAATGGTACTTCTTTCTAGCTTCAGTGATGTCCCTTGTCATTCAAACTGCCCCTCCCCAGGGAAAGCCCAGCTTCTGTCTCTCCTGTTTGGGTTTCCCTCTTCTTCTTAACCCCCATCAGCCTTGACAGTTCTGCCTGTTTTTTGTTGGTATGTATTTCCTTGCTTTCCCCCACTCAGGGTCTTCTCACCTTCTTAACACTCCAAGAATTTCTGGATTGCTTGCTTGCTTGTTCATTTATTTGCATACTTTATTTTATTTTATTACCAAATTTGGAGAGATTTCAGTCACTGTCTTTAGAAATCTTTCCAACACCTCCCTTTTTTAATATTCACCAGCACCATAGTGACATGAATGTTTCATCTTCTATTACCAGCCAGTTTGTGATTCTGTTGCTGTGGTGTGGGTCTTTTTTTCCATGTCTGTTGATCAGGGATGTTAATACAGGGCATCCTAGTTCCTGTGTAGGCCTGTGTAGGTTTGGCTGCAGCATGTTGCCTTTGTGTAGGTGTGCCTGTACTCACCTGTGTGTGTGCCTGAATACTTCCCCTCATCTGCCTGTCTAATGGCAAGATATGTCCCATTGGTCCACAGCTAGCTCCTCAGGATCCCTTCATGAGATCTTCCCTCTTTCTGGGTATCAGAGTATATGGAAGACTTTATGTTGGGTTCCAGAGGCAGAGTCAATAATGAAGAAGGAGGCAAAGTTGCAGACAGCCAGAACAGGAAGCTGAGACCTCTTATCTTCAACCATGTGCTTGAAGCAGAGAAGGAACAAAAAATGAGGTAAGGCCGTAAATCTTCAACCCCACGGCCACTGTTGCATTTCCTCCAATGAGGTTCTACCACCCAAAGGTTCCATAACCTCACAGACAGCGCCACCAACTGGGGACCAAGTGTTTACACAGCTGAGCCTATAGGGGACATTTCTCATTCAAACCACTACATCCTTTATAATGTCTATTTCTTTTCTAAAATGTCTAACTTTCCCATTGCTTCTAAGCTTACTTGTGATTGTTCTTCTAAGCATTTTAAGGATATCTGCTTTAAGATCTATGTCTGACCATCCTAACATCTGCACACTCTTGTTGATGGCATGGTTATTGTCTTATCTCACTCCAGTTGGGGGATTCCCAGTCCTGGTATGACAAATGTATACCAGCTAAAAACTGGACATTTCAGTTATTGTATTAACCATCTCTCCATTAATACTTCTGTTTTGCCTGGTCTCATCTGACACCCCTCCTATGACAGTTGGCAGTGGTGCATCATAACTAACTGATGGAGAAGGAAACCAGTCTTCTCACACAGCCTTGTCAATGTTGGATGAGGACAGATGTTTAAGTTCCTCACTTAAGCTTCTGCTGATAAGACTCTTGATAGAAAAGGCAAAGGCAGTTGTCCACAGTGGTGCTGTGGTGGGTAAGAAAACTCATATTCCTGATTGGGTAGTAATTCAGCCTCTTCAGTAGCCTGTACTGTCACCATGAGACTTATTATCACTGAAAAGATTACAGCTCTTGGTTGCTGCTCAGCCTTCTCTGTTGGAACTTTAACAAAGGGTGTTGGGTCACTGTTTAACCATCTAGTGAGCCACAAGTCCAGGCACCACACACACTCTTTGCTGTCAGGGTCACAATGCTCAGCATGGTGGCTTTCATCTCTCACACACTCCAGCTCAATAACATCAAAGTCATTATTTGTGCTGGACAGATGAAACAGGGCTCCTTGAGAAAAACAAGAAGACTGAGGGTCCCCCAATCTCTGAGATTCATTCTAGTGCTCTTCCCAGCCATGCCAATGGGTGCCTTGTTCCCATTTTCAAGCCCCTCTGCCAGCACACAAGGGGCTATCAGGAACAACATTGTAAAATAGAGGAGCACTCACACCTTCTCTGTCCACTAGTTAGGTAAATACTTAGAGAATGAGGGATGGATTGGAGGGGAGGTCCAGATAGTACAGAGTTGGGGAGACCTCAGGATGGGTCATTCATCAGCTGACATGTTCAATAAACACAAAGATTCTCAGACCCCAAATGATGTTTTGTGTCACTTATCAATTCAGCCCAACAAAGCAAACTCATATAGTTAAGATTACCGGAATATCTGGTGACGGAATCTGCATGCTTCCCCAGCCCTTACATCTTTGAAGATGAGCAGCCCATGACTTTATAGCTTCCACATATTTTCCCAGAGTGCTATAGGCAGCAACAGGAAAGGCCCAGGAGTCTGTTTGATGATGACTTTAATAGAAGTGTTTTCAAATTGACTAGGAACTCCAGAAAAGGGAAAATCCTCTTGTCACTATGTTTATTAACTCGACTCTTCCCAAGAAAGGGTTTTCAGCACCACGATGCTCTTATTGCTTCTGTTCTAGCTTCACAAAAGTAAAATGATCACCAAGGCAAGTGACCACAGACACCCAGAAACCTGGCAAACAAATAGCAGGAGCCTGCTTTGAGGGAGGCTAAATTAACCAGCTTAAAATTCTACAGCAAACCATGTGCTTCACAGCCCATAGCAAGGGCAGGATATTTCATACAATATAGGAGAAAAGAGAGAACACTGAGAAACTGTGGTGGAGAGACCTGGAATTCTACAGATCACTGAAACATTCTATGTGGCATTTTATTTCAGGTAAAAAGAATAGTTAAGTCACACACACCCTGTGACTCTGTTGTCATAATTTAATTATCTTCTCACTTGGCACATGTCCATTAGGGTGGAAGGTCACTTTCCACTGTTAGCTCTTGATAAACTCACTGTTGTCATAGATGAGTCTGGGTCTCAACTTTCTCAGTCCATGAAGAAGGAGATACAAGCAGTCCTCAGTAGAATCAGCAGCAGACATTTTCTTTGGCTTCTGGATGGCTTTGCCTTTAGGATCTGATGGAAGAAATAAATATGTCCTTCAGACGTTCTGAGAACAGTGTGCCTCCGTCCAGCTCTCTGGGGGACAGTTCCAGGGTTCTGCTCTGTGAAGAGGAGATAACATTTTGAGCTGCCTGCTCTGTGCTGGGGACAGAATCTAATTGCCGTGTCTTATTGATGCTAACGAAGAGCTGGCACAATGGGCATTGCAGTCTCTGATTAATGATTCATGAACTTCAAAGCTCAGCAAAGAGAAATGTCCCATCCAGGGACACTCGGAAGTAAACAGCAGGGTTTACGCTTAAGGTTTGGGAGCTCTGAAATTCACACGCTTTTCTCTCTGTGGAAAATTACTTACTTCTGAGTGTTAAAGACACTCTTTCTCTGCCATTACATCACTCAGGGTGTAATTTAAGCAAAAAAAAAAAAAAAAAAAAAAAGCCGGGCGGTGGTGGCGCACGCCTTTAATCCCAGCACTTGGGAGGCAGAGGCAGGCGGATCTCTGTGAGTTCGAGACCAGCCTGGTCTACAAGAGCTAGTTCCAGGACAGGCTCCAAAGCCACAGAGAAACCCTGTCTCGAAAAAACCAAAAAAAAAAAAAAAAGAAAAAGAAAAAAAAGAAAAACAACCAAATTAAGTGATGCACGCATGCGCACACACACACACACACTGCTGTGACTCTGTGTTTCCGTCTAGTCTAACTAAGCTCTTCATAGACATCATGTTTAGAGCAAGATCAGAATCCTGGATTAATTAATCGGAAAGACCTCCTAGAAGGTTTTCTCCTTTTTTCATTACTGGATTTATTTGGTGCCCATCCTGTTCCAGGCATTGAACTTGCAACTGGAGTCCTAGAATTAAATCAGACAGTGTTAGAGTTTCAAGGTTTTGTTCTTTGGCGGGGGGGGGGGGCTTGCAGGGAGGATTTCTGCAGTGCAATCTGCAAGCAAATCATTGAAATAAAGAGCACTGGACTCTAATGAAAGAAATTTACACAGGGTTGCATAACGACTGTAAGTGCTGTGTCTTATAAAGAAGAAAAAAGGTGTATGTGTGTGTGCGTGTGTTTAATCTGTCTGTCTGTCCGTCTGAGCTCACATGCCAGTTTCAAAAACCCACCAACCCTTGAACTTGAAATTCTACCAAGCTCAGGAATTGAAATCCCTCCCTGTAAAACTCTACCCCCAAGAATCCCTAAATAATCCTGCCTCCTATTCAGTTCTTTGCTGTTTCTTAGAGCAGAGGCATCCACCAACTTGTGCCTTTCCCAATAAATCTCCTGTGTGAAGTTTGTTGTGCAGTGGGACTTTGTGGTATTCTTCGATTCCCAACTGCCAGAATGCCCTTCCCCTCAGAGCTGCAACACTCATACTGGGGAAACCTTTACCCTCAGAACTGTAACCCTTACACCATCCTGGCAAGAAGAAAGAAATTCCAAAGAGAATGAGTTGTGCCACTGACTACAAGAAGCAACCATCCCAAAAGAACTAGAATTTCCCCTGGGATCTTACATGGTTGGGAGAGAAAAGCTGAACTCTACTGCCAACCAGGGGAAGAACTTGTCTTCCAGGAATGATGCCACACAGTTCTAACATCTGTCAGACAACCTTGTAAGAAAGACCAGAACCTAGTGATGTTATCAGTGACAGGAAGGACCACACCTTAGTGACCAGGACATCTTAGTGATGCATATATCTATTTAAATCTAAACCATAAGTCAGAACCCCAAAGATGGACTGGGGTGGTATTTGGACCTCTTATTTATTCTTCTTCCCAAGTTGACCAGCCATAAGTAAACCTTCTTTCTCTGTTCTTCGTAACCAGAGTCTGTTTAATTAGTGTATTGAGAATGGGCAGTTGAGCCCAGTTTGTTAGAACTTCCAGAGGTCAAATGTTTCTATTTCTGTGAAGAAACGCCATGGCCAAAAGCAACCTGGGGAGCACAGGGCTTATTTAGTTTACATATCTGAGCAATACCCCATCACCAAGAGAAGTCAAGGCAAGAACCTGGAGGCAGGAATTGAAACAGAGGCCATTGAGGAACACCGATAATGGGCTTGCTCCCCTTGGCTTGCTCAGCCTGTTTTCCTATAGGACTTAGGACCATATTCCTGGGGGCAACATTGTCCATAATAGGCTGTGCCCTTCCACATCCATCAATAATCAAGATAATGATCCCACAAACTTGCCTACAGTTTAAGTCCTTGGAGGCATTTCCTTGATTAATATTTCTTCTTCCCAGATGAACTTGTCTTGTTTCAAGTTGACATAAAAATTGCCAGGTCATTGTTCTTGAGTCCTCAGTAGTCCTCATTGTCTCTATGTTATTTCCCAAGACCGGTTTTATCCCAGGCTTTTTCAGACCCAGGCCAGCTGGCCTTGGTGAGTTCCCGATAGAACATCCCCATTGTCTCAGTGTGTGGGTGCATCCCTCGCGGTCCTGAGTTCCTTGCTCGTGCTCTCTCTCCTTCTTCTCCTGATTTGGACCTTGAGAAATGGGAGGCGGCGGTGGGGAAGAGGCAGAAGTCTTTAATAAATAAATTAATTAATTAATTTAAAAAAATTGCCAGGTCATCATGGAAAGGTTTAATCAACCTTGTCTTGATCCCATATTTGTAAGTATAACCGAGTGCTTTGCAGGGGCGACAGTAGGATGGATGACAAACAGAAGAAAGCAAGACAGAGCTGTACACCATGTGTTCTTCCATCCCCCAACTCACAGACCCATTAGGCAATCAGAATCTCCTCATTACCATCAATTGGAGTGCCTCCCCATAACCTGAACTTCACCCCAAGAGTCACCACAGGGAGTCTGCACACCAACTCAGGCATAAAATTAGAATCGAATTAAAGAAAAACTTACCTTGCAAACAAATAGCTTTTTATTTTTTATCTTTAAAATAGGCTCACACCATGTCCATGGCTAAAAAGCTGCTGTTGCTCCTTAACAGAGTGGGGATAGAAATTCACTGGACACAGCTACGACCATAGTTAGTACTAGACTCCTGCACCCAGAACTGGTCACTTCTCACTCACACCTGAGTCCCATCTCTGTGTTTGACAGGGTCCCTCCCACCAACAGACTCCCATGCTAGCTTAATTTTGAGAAGATTTGTGCAAATGAACACAGAGATTGAACCAATGATTCTTGCTACTCATGAGCAGTGATGGCCAAGTTCACCAGAGGGCAAATACAATCAGATGTAAAGAGACCAAAGTGACCACAAGGGCATAGCTCCCATCCAGCTTTGGTTTCCTGAAGTTGATGACACAGATACTGTGTCCAGCCATCCATACTGAGCCACTACTCAGTCTGTGTCACTAGTGACACTCATGTGAGGCTCCTACTACAGGCACCCAGCAGTCTGCCAATGACCTTCAATATTTCTCAGTAAATTTGGGACGAGTTCAGTTTTCTGTACCTTCCGTTTATTCACTTTGTTTTAAAATAGGTGTCATCTAAATAGGCTCTTTTCAAAATACCAAAATGTCTTGGTAAATGCAATGGACAAAAATCTTTCTCTGTTGTGAAGCTTAAACTCTAGAGTGAGGAGAGAACCGCCGGTTTTTGTTTGTGTGTGTTTCTTTATTGTAAAACTAGTTTTAACATCAAAGACTCTTTTTAAAGACTATTATTATAATTATTATTATTATCATATTATCATTTTAATGGGTGCATATGTCTATATATATGCACATTTGAGTATAAGTTCCTGTAAAGGCCAAAAGAGGGCACCGGACACTCTGGAGCTGGAATTACAGACAGTTGTGAACTGCTAAGAACCAAACCCGTGTTCTCTACAGGAGCACCAAAGGCTCTTAACTGCTGAGCCATCTCTCCTGACGTTCAAAGATTCCTTTCATCTCTCCCTGCGGCCAGAGGTGAGGAGGTTTTCGGACAGAGTTTTATTGTGCATCCTAAACTTGCCTCAAACTCTTTACAAATATTTTTATTAATTCTTTGGGTATTGATCTAGGAGGGGTTAGTGGGAGGACAATGAGGCTAATATGATCAAAATACACTGTATGCATGCATAAAATGCCCAAAGGAGTAATGGAGACAATGACTTTTTTTTTTTTTTAGACAGGGTTTCTCCGTAGCTATTTGGTTCCTGTCCTGGAACTAGTTCTTGTAGACCAGGCTGGCCTCGAACTCACAGAGATCTGCCTGCCTCTGCCTCCCAAGTGCTGGGATTAAAGGCGTGCGCCACCACCGCCAGGCTGAGACAATGACTTTTTAAACCTGTAAGTGGTGCATTTATTTGAATTTTATTCAAGATTTCATAACAGTTGGTTTGGATGTACTTGGATTAACATGTGGAATCTCCATGCTATCACTGGGTATCTAAAACCTACATCTCCCTAGCTTGTTTGTTCCCACGGCCAGATGTAGAGTAACCCAAATCAGCCTCAACCTCCCTAGGTCACTGTATTAGTGACTTGTCAGATGCTGTGATAAACACCATGACCAAGACAACTCACAGAAGAAACGGTTTTGGGGGCTTATGGTTCCAGGGGAAGAAAGTCCACGATGCCAGTCTCTTAAAGACTATTGGCTGAAGGAATTCCCACAACATGGAGACAGTTGGCTGGAGCAGCAATTGGGGGCTCACAACTTGAACTTCAACCACGAAGGAGAGAAACCTCATGGCCCACCCCTAATGACATGCCTCCTCCATCAAAGCCACACCTCCCAAACCTGATCAAAGAGTGCCACCAACTGGGAACCACATATTCACACATCTGAGCCAATGGTGAACACACTCATTCAAGCCACCACTGTAGCTGACTTTGGACTCCTGGCTCTTCTGCATCCACCATCTGAATACTAGGATTGCAAGAATGCACCACTGCCGGGTGGTGGTGGCACACGCCTTTAATCCCAGCACTTGGGAGGCAGAGGCAGGAGGATCTCTGTGAGTTCGAGACCAGCCTGGTCTACAAGTGCCAGTTCCAGGACAGGCTCCAAAAAACCACAGAGAAACCCTGTCTCGAAAAACCAAAAAAAAAAAAAAAGCACCACTATGTCATTTTGGTATAGTGCTGGGAGTTGAACCTAGGGCTTCCTGCATGCTATGTGAGTACTCCACCAACTGAGCCACTTCCCCAGCCACGAGCTTCTCTGTGTTAACATGTCATCCAAGCCATTTTCAATTAGACACTGAGACCTGAGTGCTTGAGGAACAGTGCCCAGTGGTCTCTATCTCTGCCTAGAGACTGCATAGCTCTACGTGGATAACTGACGGAAACCTGAGTAAGTCAACCCTTGCTTTCCTTGCCTGCTTTACCATCTCTCTAGAGAAGGCATCTGCTTTCATTTCTGAGCAGTCTCTCCTCAGCGGGTAATGATGGCCAGCACTCCTCCTTCCTTTACATCCTCCTGAACATTTCCCAATTCTTCCTAAAGCCTCTCAGCTCTATGTAGGAAAGAACACCAATGTGCATTGCACTAAGAGCCCATTAATTCACACACACACACACTTTTCAATTTTTACAAAAGCCCACACTGTAAAGTGCATTTCAATACTAGATTTAATTTAAAATTAAGCACTACCTATGATCTTTTTCCAACACAGTAGTAGCACACACAGCAACAAAAAAAAAATGCTAAGGACATGGAGTTCTCACAAAATGTGGCAATGAGCACTAATATAGGAGAACCAGGAAAAGAAATGACCAAGACCTCTGGCCTACAATGAAAAGGACTGGGCTGAATCCAAGCTCTACAGCTCAGTGATTGTGACTCATGGCTTAAAGATGGATGCTAAAAAGAAACCCCACACTAGCTCAGAATTGAGTATAATAAAGGGTTATTTATTTAGGGGTAGACTCAGAGATCATGGTCCTCTGCATGAATGGGAAACAGGAACCAAATACAACAGCCTGAAGAGAGAGCAAATGCGTGCTTTACATCAGCATTTATAATATAAGAGGCCTCGCCCAAGTGGGCAGGTAACTTAAAGGCTATTGATTGTACCATTTCCTACAGCAATGGCTGGCTGTCTGACGTATCTGAGTCTCAGTTTCCTTGTGTACGAAAAGAACCAGAATCATGGTTGTTTGGGGGCATAGCTGGTATCCTACTCTGATTTCTGTCACTGTGATAAACTCTGTGAACAAAAGCAACTTGGAGAGGAAAGAAATTATTTGACGTACACTTTCAAGTCAAAGTCTGTCACTGAGGGAAGTCAGGCAGGAACTCAAGCAGGGGCAGAGGCAGGAGCCATGGAGGCATACTGCTTACTGGCTTGCTTCCTCTGGCTTGCTCAGGTACCTTTCATATACAGCTCAGGCCCATCTGTATAGGGTTGGTGACACCCAGCGTGGGCTGGGCACTCCTCCATCAATAGTAGAGAAAATAGCTCAAGGATGTGGCTACAGGCTAAACCGATCTGACAGTTCTGCAGCTGAGGTTCTTTCCTCTCAGGTGTTTCTGGGTTAGAGTCAAGTTGACTGCTGAAGTCAACTATGACAGCTGGTATTCAGAATGAGAGATGCTTAGCTAGTGTGCAGCATGTGATAAAATATGCATAAACTCTATTTAAAAGTTCCAGGTGATGGGGGAAAAAACACTAACACTAAAATCAAGCTTGCCCCAAGAAGTCTGAAAAGCCACAGGGTCTGAAAGAGCAGGATACCAACCACAGAAATCAGGGCAAATGAAGAAAAGAAGATACATGAGAAAGAATCAAAGTAGAATGTGCTAGTTGCTGTCCTGTTGCTATGACAGCACACCTGATACACGCAACTTAAGGAAGAAAGGATGTATCTTGGCTCACAGTATGAGGACACAGTCCATCTCGGCAGGGAAAGCACGACAACAGGAGCGCAAGATGACTGCTGGTTGCGTTGCATCCACAGTCAGGAAGCAGAGAAATGGATGCTGGTGTCATCCGCAGAGAAATTAGGATGGCACAGAAGACAGAACAGCAAGCTAAGAAAAGATGCTTTGGACAAAGGAGAAACAAAATCAAATATGTTATAGTTTCTCTCTCACTGGTTCTGTTTTATTACATTTTTATTACATGTACGTGTGTGTGTGTGTGTGTGTGTGTGTGTGTGTGTGTGTGTGTGGTGTTCCACAGAGAGCTTGTGGAGGCTAGGGGACATTTAGAAATTGGCTTTCTCCTTCCACTGTGTGCATCAGGATCGAACTCAAATCATGAGGATTGGCAGCAAGTGCCTTAACCCACTGAGCTATCTCACCACCCCCTCATTGGCTTTCATTTTATCCATGGTCTCTCGCCATGTCTAACTTCAGTTCACCACAGATAATGAGCAGGTAATGTGTATCAGGGTGACGGGCTGCACTGTTGTGATTGGAGGAAGAAGACAGGCCTGGCAGCAGGTGGGTGTGGACTGTCAAATATGTCATCAGAGAAAGAACAGAAATGGTGGATGTGGAGCTTAGCTTCCACCGAGTGCCTCTTTGCTCATAGCTGCTAGCCCTGGAGCACAGAGACTCTCTTTTCCTAGCGCAACCCTGCTGACCATTATTCTGCGTCCACAGAAGAAGGTGTAGTTGACAGGTGGAGCCATGTACTCAGCTCCCTTACAAACATTGCTGAAGCGCTCTCCCTGCCAGGCACCATGCCCAGTGCTTAGCATGCAGGTTGACCATTCATTTAATTCTCCCTGTGAAACCATGGCACAGGGACTGTGATTACGGTAGGTGTATTAGCATCCTGTGGTTTGTATTTAATGTTAAGAATTCTCTGCTATCCAGACAAAATGGATGCGTGCAAACAAAAAAAAAAAATACAGACATCCCATAATTTGCACCTGCTTCTCTTTTGTTGATGGATAAGCATCCTGAGGATACCACTTGGCCACTTACTGCTCTGTCACTGAGAGGGCTTCTGCACTCTCTCAGGCTTCACTGTGGGCAGAGATCCACAGCTCACACAAAAGGGGCTTCACTCAGAAGCAGATGAGCTTGTTAATGAAGGGGATGGAAATTGGAGCCTTAATGAGATACTGTATCATAAATGAGTGCAAATTACATTGTCAGTCTATTTACAATTTCACATGGCATGAAGCCTTGTAATTATGTCTATTCAATTATCGTATTCAGGGGGCTTTTCAGTATGGGCCTCTCACTGTGGCCAAAACCCACTTGGAAACCCCCGTGTGCATGAATGTTAGAACCAGCTCTGCTAAGACACCCAATACCCAGAAGTTACAATGTGGGCAAGGGAATGAGGGAGGGTTTATGTCAGAAAACATAAGCTCGAGACCCATGAGATGGCTCAGTGGGTAAAGGTGCTTGCTGCCAAACCTGGCAGTATGAGTTCAATCCCCAGAACCCACACAGTGGAAGAGAACCAACCCCATGCAAGTTGTCCTCTGACCTCCACATAGACACCATAGCATGTACACATTCCTCGCAGATTGACAGATATATATATATATATATATATATATATATATATATATATATATACATAGAGAGAGAGAGAGAGAGAGAGAGATAAAGATAAGTGATTGATAGATTATTGTTTGGTAGATAGACAGGTAGGTAGATAGATAATAGATGGATGGATACATACATACATACATACATACGTAGATAGATGATAAGAAGGAAGGGAGGGAGGGAGGAAAACCATATGACCACCATGTAAACTCTGAGAAATCAAGTCAGCAAAATCCTCCCAAGAAGAAACACCTTGAATAGACTAAAACCAGAAGTTTCTGTGAAATTTTAAAATCCATCAGAGACAAGGTCTTTTTTTAATAAACATCATTAATATTTTGGTATATTTATCTAAAAACTAATTTTAAATATACTTATGATACCATATCAGGATTTACATATTAACAGTAATTTACTTTATCAGTTCACTAATACCTAGTAAGACTGGGCATAGCGTTGAATGAATGTAACCACAGCACACAGGAGATTGAGGCAGAAGAATTGCTGTAAATTTTAGAGAAGCCTCAACTACAGAGCAAAACTGCCTTTGTTTGCTTTCCATTGTTGGGATAAAATAATGGCCAAACACAACTTGGGAATGAAAGGGTTTATGTCACAATCATGATGGGAAGGAAGAGATGCAAAGCAGAGACCATGGAGGAACACTGCTTACTGGCCTGATCCCCCATAGCTTGCTCAACCTGCTTTCTTACAGCACCCAGTACTACCAGCCCAAGGGTGACACCACTCATAGTAGGGGCTGGCCCCTCCCATATCAGTCAACAATTAAGAAAGTACATCAAAGACATGGACACAGACAAATCTGATCTAAACAATTCCTTAAGTGAAGATCTCTCTTCCCAGGTTTGTGTCAAGTTTTGTGTCTACTTTTGTGTCAAGTGTCAATTTAAAGCAAACTGTGACAAAGACCCTGTCTCAAAGAAAAAAGAAAAGAAAGAAAGGAGAAAGAAAGGAGGTAGGTAGGTAGGTAGGGAGGGAGGGAGAGAGAGAGAGAGAGAGAGAGAGAGAGAGAGAGAGAGAGAGAGAGAGAGAGAGAAAGTGCCAGTTTACTGAGCTGGTAAAGGATCTTGCACCCAAGTTTAATGACATGAGTCCAATCCTCCCAACCCAGATGGTGGAAAGAAAGAACCGACTACTGACTACAGCCAACTGTCCTTATGTCCACATGAACACACACATACACACACACACACAAAATATTTTTATGGAAAAAAAAAAGAAAGAAAAAAGAAACCCTGTAAGAGCCGGGCCTGGTGGCCCACACTTTTAACGCCAGCATTCCAAGGCAGAGGCAAGAGGATCTCTGTGAGTAGCCAGTCTGGTCTATCTAGTGAGCTCCATATAGACAGAACTACATAGGGCAATGACTCTTTACATTCCTAGTGCTGTGATCCTTTAATACAGTTCCTTATTTTGTGATGACCCCGAAGCACAACATTGTTTTTGCTGCTACTTCATAACTATAATTTTGCTGCTGTCATTAATTGTAATGTAAACATCTGATATGCAGGATATCAGATATGTAACACCCATGAAAGGGTTATTTGATCCCCAAAGGGTTTGAGAGCCATGGGTTTGATAACTGCGCAGAGAGATCCTGTTTTGTTTTTGTTTTGTTTTTAAAAAGGAGGAATGACAGAACCTTAACAAGGATCACATTCTCAAAGGGATGAGGTCGCATGTGCTTGGTTGTGTCTCACCTACAGATGCTGTGAGTCTCCTCATTCCACTCTGCTTCCTTTCAGCTGAGCGCATCTCCACAATTAAGTCACCCTTTCCAAACTACGGGTACCCTTCATTTTAGTTAAATCAAGGGTCCCAACTGACAAAACAAGGTTTTGTTTGTTCTTGGATCTGGATTCTGTCAGCAGAGAGCCAGGCCTGCAGAGTATAAGGTGGGCATTTGTTATATAACAATTTGTTATATAGTGGGCATGAAGCTTTAGCTACTGGAATGGTGAGTGGTCTTTGGATGCAGGGGGATCTCAGTCATGGGGCTCTCTGGGCCTCTGAAATTTGTTATAGCTCAGTTATTCCCACAATACTTGTGGTGTGAGACCCTGGAGAACACATCCTTTGTCCCTGAACTGTCATCTGGATTTTACTCTGCACTCTCTTAGGTTCTCAGGTCCTTGTGGCCTCTGTTGAAAGGATTCACAACACACAGGGAGTTGTGTAGAACACAGACAGAGTTCACTGAGCAGGAAAGAACACACATTTATGGGGTGAGAGAGACAGTAGCCAAAGGAACCATTGCCTTGACCTACAGTCCGGATGGCTTAACACACTATCCCAAAGTCTATAGAAAAGATCACTTTTCCTCTCTAGGTATGTTGGTGGATTCTGCTCATTCGTTTTCCAGCTGCCCAAACTCGAAATAATCATTCAGAAACTGTATTATTGCAACACTGCTTGGCCTATTAACTCACACTTCTTATTGGCTAGCTCTTACATCTTAAATTAATCCATTTCCATTAATCTGTGTATTGCCACATGGTTGTGGACTACTGGTAAGGTTCTTTCTTGTCCAGCATCTGTCTTCTGTAGTGGCTACAGGACTTCTTTTCTAACTCCACATACTCTCTCTCCTCCTCTATCTGCTTGGAATTTTCACCTTGCCCTATTCTGCTCTGCAATAGGCCCAAAGCAGTTTCTTTATTAACAAATGGTATTCACAGCATACATTGGAGAACACCACATCACCTCCCCTTTTCTGTCTAAATAAAAAAGGAAGGTTTTTACTTTTACATAGCAAAATTACATACAACAAAACAACTATCAAATAAGAATTATAACTACAATATTTACATCTACTTTATCTTTTTTTTCACATTTTATTTATTTATTTAAGATTTCTGTCTTTTCCCCACCGCAGCCTCCCATTTCCCTCCCCCTCCTTCAGTCAAGTCCCCCTCCCTCTTCAGCCCAAAGAGCTATCAGGGTTCCCTGCCCTGTGGGAAGTCCATGGACCACCCACCTCCATCCAGGTCTAGTAAGGTGAGCATCCAAACTGCCTAGGCTCCTACAAAGCCAATACGTGCAGTAGGATCAAAAACCCATTGCCATTGTTCTAGAGATCTCAGTAGTCCTCATTGTCTCTATGTTTTTCCCCAAGACGGTTTTAACCCAGGCTTTTTCAGACCCAGGCCAGCTGGCCTTGGTGAGTTCTCGACAGAACATCCCCACTGTCTCAGTGTGTGGGTGCACCCCTCGCGGTCCTGAGCTCCCTGCTCATGCTCTCTCTCCTTCCGCTCCTGACTTGGACCTTGAGATTTTAGTCCAGTGCTCCAATGTGGGTCTCTGTCTCTGTCTCCTTTCATGGCCTGATGAAGGTTAAAATTCAGGAGGATGCCTATATGTTTTTCTTTGGGTTCTCCTTCTTATTTAGCTTCTCTAAGATCACGTATTAGAGGCTTAATGTCCTTTGTTTATGTCTAGAAACCAAATATGAGTGAGTACATCCCATGTTCCTCTTTTTGGGTCTGGCTTACCTCACTCAGGATAGTGTTTTCAATTTCCATCCATTTGCCTGCAAACTTCAAGAAGTCCTTGTTTTTTACTGCTGAGTAGTACTCTAATATGTATATATTCCATATTTTCTTCATCCATTCTTCAATTGAAGGGCATCTAGGTTGTTTCCATGTTCTGGCTATTACAAACAGTGCTGCTGTGAACATAGTAGAGCATATACTTTTGTTGTATGATAAGGCCTCTCTTGGGTATATTCCCAAGAGTGGTATTGCTGGATCCAGGGGTAGGTTGATCCCGAATTTCCTGAGAAACCTCCACACTGCTTTCCAAAGTGGTTGCACAAGTTTGCATTCCCACCAGCAATGGATGAGTGTACCCCTTTCTCCACACCCTCTCCAGCAAAGGCTATCATTGGTGTTTTTTATTTTCGCCATTCTGACAGGTGTAAGATGGTATCTTAAAGTTGTCTTGATTTGCATTTCCCTGATTGCTAAGGAACTTGAGCATGACCTTAGGTGTCTTTTGGCCATTTGAACTTCTTCTGTTGAGAGATCTCTGTTCAGCTCAGTGCCCCATTTTATAAATGGGTTGATTAGCCTTTTACGGTCTAGTTTCTTGAGTTCTTTATATATTTTGGAGATCAGACCTTTGTCAGTTGCGGGGTTGGTGAAGATCTTCTCCCAGTCAGTGGGTTGCCTTTCTGTCTTAGCGACAGTGTCCTTTGCTTTACAGAAGCTTCTCAGTCTCAGTAGGTCCCATTTATTCAATGAGGCCCTTATTGTCTGTGCTGCTGGGGTTATACGTAGGAAGTGGTCTCCTGTGCCCACTTGTTGTAGAGTACTTCCCACTTTCTCCTCTATCAGGTTCAGCGTGTTCAGACTGATATTGAGGTCTTTAATCCACTTGGACTTGAGTTTTGTGCATGGTGATAGATATGGATCTATTTTCATTCTTCTACAGCTTGACATCCAGTTTTGCCAGCACAATTTGTTGAAGATGCTCTCTTTTTTTCCATTGTATACTTTTAGCTCCTTTATCAAAAATCAGGTGTTCATAGGTTTGTGGGTTAAAGTCAGGGTCTTCTATTCGATTCCATTGGTCGACTTCTCTGTTTTTATGCCAATACCAAGCTGTTTTCAATACTGTAGCTCTGTAATAGAGTTTGAAGTCAGGGATGGTAATGCCTCCAGACGTTCCTTTATTGTATAAGATTGTTTTGGCTATCCTGGGTTTTTTGTTTTTCCATATAAAGTTGATTATTGTCTTCTCCAGATCTGTGAAGAATTTTGATGGTATTTTGATGGGGATTGCATTGAATCTATAAATTGCTTTTGGTAGAATTGCCATTTTTACTATGTTGATCCTCCCAATCCAAGAGCAAGGGAGATCCTTCCATTTTCTGGTGTCCTCTTCGATTTCTTTCTTCAATGCCTTAAAGTTTCTTTTACATAGGTGGGTGCTTTTATGTTAGGGGCGTAGATATTCAGGATTGAGACATCATCCTGATGAATTGTTCCTGTTATGAGTATAAAGTGTCCATCTCGGTCTCTTCTGATTGACTTTAGTTTGAAGTCAGTTTTGTTAGAAATTAGTATGGCCACACCTGCTTTTTTCTTAGGACCATTTGCTTGAAACACCTTTTCCCAACCCTTTACTCTGAGTAGATGCCTGTCTTTGTGGTTGAGGTGTGTTTCTTGCAAACAGCAGAATGTTGGGTCCTGTTTTCGTATCCAATCCCGTAGCCTGTGCCTTTTTATGGGTGAATTGAGGCCATTAATATTAAGTGATACTAATGACCAGTGGTTGTTTACTCCGGTTATTATTATTGGTTTTGGTAGTAGCGTTTGTGTGTCTCCCTTCTTTGAGGTGTGCTGGTGAAGGTTCGCTAGACGCCTGACTTATTGTAGGCAGTGTTGGCAATGCTGGATTCCTTAGGTTGTGATTTTCCTTCTATTATTTTCTGTAGGGCTGGGTTTGTGGCTACATATTGTTTAAATTTGTTCTTATCTTGGAAAGTCTTGTTTTCTCCATTGATAGTGAACAATAGCATGGCTGGGTATAGTAGTTTGGGTTTCCATCCATGATCCCTTAGTTTTTGCAGAACCTCTATCCATGACCTTCTGGCTTTCATAGTTTCCATAGAGAAGTCAGGTATAAGTCTGATTGGTTTACCTTTATAAGTTACTTGCCCCTTTTCCTTTGCAGCTCTTAATGTTCTTTCTTTAACCTGTATATTTTGTGTTTTGATTATTATATGGTGAGGGGATGTTTTTCTTTGATCCAGTCTGTTTGGTGTTCTGTATGCTTCTTGGATATTCAAAGGAATATCTTTCTTTATGTTGGGAAAGTTTTCTTCCATAATTTTGTTAAAAATATTTTCTGGGCCTTTGAGCTGTGACTCTTCTCCTTCTTCTATCCCTATTATTCTTATGTTTGGTCTTTTTATTGTGTTCCATATTTCCTGAGTGTTTTGTGATGAGTATTTGTTGGCTTTGCTGATTTCTTTGATCAGTGCATTTATTTTCTCTATGGTGTCCTCAGAATCTGAGATTCTTTCTTCTATCTCTTGTATTCTATTGATTATGCTTGTTTCTGTAGACTCTGCTCGTTGACTTAGATTTTCCATATCCAGCTGGTCCTCAGTCTGTGTTTTCTTCCTTGCTTCCATTTCAGTTTTCAATTCTTGAACTGTTTTCCCCAGGGTCTCATGTACGTATTTACTCATTTCTTCAAACTTTTTACTCATTTCTTCAAACTTTTTGTCGTATTTCTCCTCTATTTCTATAAAGGTGTTTTTTACATGTTGTTTAAGGGACTCTATTGCTTTCATAAAGTCATTTTTTTCCACTTCTTCTGTGTTAGTGTGTTCAAGTCCTTCTGTTGTGAGATCATTGCGTTCTGGTGTTTTCATGTTGCTTTTCAGATTGTTGGGTGAATTCTTGCCTTGGTGCCTGCCCATCTCATCCTATCGATGCTGTCTAATGTGTCTTTTAATGCAGGAACGGGTTTTCCTGCTGGCCAGGGGCCCTGCTTACAAAATGCCTTCTCCCCGTTTCTTGAGTCCCACCACTGGCCAAGATCTCTTTCACTGCTCTGAAGGGTCTTCAGGACCAGGACCAGGCTCCTGGTTTGCCAGGGACCTCGCCAAGAAAAGGCCTACCCCTCTGCAGGCCAGCCACTAACACAGAGGAACTCGCGGTGCCCTCTGCTCTGCGCTCCCTCTCCAGTGCCCAAACAGGTTAAATTTGGTGGTCCCGCGCCCAGCGGAAGGGGGGGGAGCGAAGGAGGACCCTGGTCGCAATCTGGGATATGCCAGGGAGAGAGAGGTCTCAGCGAGGAGGAGCAGCCCCAGCAGAGGGTAGAAGCCCTGGCAGGCTAACGGGGGGGTGTCAAGGTGATCAGGGAGTGCCCCCCCCCCCGCTCAGTTTCCTGTGTCCAGCCCCGGGGCAAGAACACTCTCCCTATACAAGGTGGTCTTCAGGGATACGACTAGGCTCACCGTTTGCCGTCCCGTGATCCTCCTCTGCTCGCTGGTGTTTGCAGGTCTCCGCCACATCTGGGCCGTGCCGGGGTTCCGCCGCCAGTGCTAGGCAGCTCGCACCCACATGCTGACATCAGATGGAGTCCGTGGCAATGTCTTCCTCCCGCAAACTGCCCCGACCCATCTACTTTATCTTTAACTAAGGAAAACTATAGCTATCTATTCTTCGACTCCATCAAAGACCCTAGAAGGATATAATATTACCTAAGTTAACAGGAAGTGCATTGTAATCAACTTCCAAAACCCTTGAATTGACAGAAACATCTCCCTGCCTAGATAGTCACCCAAAGTTCTTCTGTTACATTGGGGCACCCATCTTCAGCTTACAGGCCCATAGTATCCAGGAGACTTTTCCATGAAGCAGGAAATTTCAAAGATAGTTCCACCCACCTATTTTGGCAGTTTGTCAGTATCTTTCTTCTGTGTCCTGCAGAGTGTATGGCAGCCTCTTTCATAAAGCAAGAACCCTGAAGGATCATATCACCTTCAGGCAAGTTCAGCAATCATTGTTCTGTGGGTCCTGCATATCCAGTTCACACAGCATGACATTAAGCAGTCCAGGCAAGAGCAGTTTCTTGCCTAAATGGCTAGCAAACTCCATAAGTAGCCTTTTCTATGCCCATCTTCTTGAAGTAATTGGCGCTGCCAGGAACAGATATGTCTCATTGTCATAAAAAGTCCTAAGTTCTTTTTTTTTAAAGGTTTATTTATTTCTTATGTATACAACATTCTGCCTCCATGTATGCCTGCACGCCAGAAGAGGGCGCCAGATCTCATTACAGATGGTTGTGAGCCACCATGTGGTTGCTGGGAATTGAACTCAGAACCTCTGGAAGAGCAGCCAGTGCTCTTAACCACTGAGCCATCTCTCCAGCCCAAGTCCTAAGTTCTTAAGACATTTTAAATACCATATTCTGTTAGTCTTTGAAAGATCTGAAGAATGTCTATCCATCTGAAATATATCTTTGTACATCTAGAAAACCTAACTAACATAACTACAAGCTTGACTATTGTAGATGACTATCTATTAATCTGTATTTCTTAATTACAAATTACAGTTTTAAGTGAGCTGCACAAACAAAATACCTTAATCAAGAGCAGAAATATACATATAACAAAATTGACCTTAAATTTGTATCAATAAATCAAGATTCATACCAATGCAAAATATCCATCACTATAGCATATCTCCTTTTAAATATAAACAAACATTTATAAACAATATTTAGGAATTTTGGCATAGTTCTCTCCAAACTTCTTCCTGCTTTTTATTGGGTGAAGTAATTTTTTTCAAAGACCTTTCAGGGAATCTTGGTCCATCAAACCACATTAGGCTGGAAGAAATTCATAGGTTCTTATTCTCTGTGGAAATAAATGCAGAATCTCTTTTCCAAAGCAACAGACCCAAATTTTGAACCCTTTTCTCACTGGCTCAGGAGTTCTGTCCCACTGGACTTGGAGTTAGGTTCTCCTTTCAAAGGAGGAAACTGAGGCACAGAGATGCAGAATCCTTTTGGGATTACCCCAACCATTGAGAGGCAGAAATGTGGTTCAGACCTGGTTCCTGTTTCTAGAGCCTGAGCTCTTCTCCTCTGCTCAGGTACTGCCTGGATGCTCTGCTGCTGTGACTGGACTAAGCCACCCTCCTTCTGAAGCTCATGTTGGCCCAGGGAGCACCAAAGAGATGAGAAATAGAAAGGGGTTGGCATATGCTGTAACAATCCCAGAAAGTACGAGTTAATCATGCATTCGTGTCAGGCCCAGGGGCATGCCTGTCCATTCCTGACCACTCCTGGTAACTTCTGTGTTCTGTGTCTTTCTCCTGTTCTACACACATCTCAATTTCCCCACGTAAAAGGGTTTCATACCCCCACCTCACCATGTGCTGACCAGCCAGCAAAGCCTGGGCATCCACCTATCTCCACTACTCTTTCACTGCTGTGGCTATAGATACCTGCAGTCCCGTGGTACTAGAGATCTAAACTCAAGATGTTTTGTAGCAAGCCCTTTACCCACTGAGCCATTTCCCAGAAAGATCACTTCTTTATATTTGCTGCTGAGGCTGGTTGGGGATACCTGCCCTCTAAGCCGCAAGTTGAGAGTTTCCTATAGAGTCCCACCCACTCCCATGGGACCCGTAAGTCAGCCTAACTGGAGACAGACTGTCACGAAAGCTATTCACTATCGTGTGTTAATTACAAACTTTATCTTCAGGGTTCTGGAATTCTGACTGGGGAAGCTCATAGGAGAGGGAAGTACTCTAATTTTTTATGACAATGAGGCTAGTTGAAGGAAATAAAAGTGACAGAGAAAAGCAATGTGGCATTCAGCTTCAATATTGCCTCTCCCTGCTCCCAGTCTCCTGAAGTTGTGGCTTGTGTACTTAGATTTCCTCAGCAAAGCCATCCATCCTTGAAGGTAGAGGTGTAATTTTACCATCAAAAATCTCTTTCTGCTTTCCCAACGCTTATAATCCAATTCTCACCGAAGGTGGAAATAGTGTTCCCACCAGCCCTGTCGCGGCTGATGAAGGATGGTGGTCTCTAGTATCGATTCCCCCCTCCCACCTTGCTTCTTCAGTTCCTAGAAGCCGTGTGAGAAACAGGGCTCGTGCTCTCCTCTGACATTTCTGTGCCTGTGATGGAGTAAACAGTCCTGTGGAGAAGAATGGAAGTAGCTTTTAAAGCCAAGATCGCAAAAGACCCCAACGACTTAATATATCTGAGGAAGAGCAGGAATCCAGAGTGCTCCCGAGGAGATGTAGGGCTTTTTAACTACAGTCAGGCTCATCACAAAATTCTTTATTTCTTGAAAATGGAGAAGAGAATCGCCCATTATAGAAAAAGAGTTTTGTCCAACTTGGAGGGTCTTTTCTTTTTTTCCTTTTCTTATGACCAGGAAAAAAAACCCACCAATGAGAATTCCCTGTTCACGGCAACTGTAATTGTCATAACTCAAATGGGAACTGGTCCAGACATTTTCTACAGGGAATGGTTAAGGAAACAGTGACACAGAAGCTGGAAAGCTGGTTTAGTTGGTGTCTGCCCCACAAACAGGAGGACCCGAGGTCAAACTGTCAGTGTCTACACTGAACAGACCAGCATGGCCGTCCGTGATGGTGTGGATTGGAAATGCAGTGGGTTGCAGAACAAGGACAGCAGATATCTGGAGCTCACTGGAAACCAGCCTAGCCAACTGGTGAGCTGTAGACTCCGTGAGAGAACAAGGGCTCAAAATATACGAAGTGAAGGAGGGGGCAATGAGATGGCTCAATCGGATTATTTGTTTAGTCCCAGTAATCCACACGGATTCTGCAAGTTGTTCTCTGACCTCCACACATGCACGGTAGCACACATTTATGTATAGGTTTTACAAAAACATGCATACACATACACACATATTTTTTTAAATATTTATAAACTCTAAGGTGAGTGACAATGAGAACAAAGACACTGACCTCTGCCTTCCACACGCATTTACACACACGCAGAGTTAAGGGAACTCTGAACTACCACTACTCCTCCGTGATTTCAAAATAAATACTTAAAGTCAATTAATAAATAAATACATTTTAAAAAATCAATTTACCCATTAGCCCAGAATTAAATAGAAAACCGGTGCCCATTAGGAGGTGAGTGGCAAAGAGCAGGCAGGGGCTAGCTTGGCTCTGGTGTGAGCGCGATTCTGTTACAGTGTTCTGTGCAAGCCGTCAGCTTGTGAAGTCTCCTCCCTGGGAGACTGTTTCTTTGTTAGAGAGCAGCATCTAGGGAGACATTCAGCAAGGTTGGCAGGTAGATTTGTGAATTAGGTGCTCGGACGGACAGTGGAACCTTTTAAGATGAATTTGCTTGATAGTTTCCAGTGTGAACAATGAGAAATTATGAGCTGACGTGTTTACTCGGAGCACGGAGGCCGTGCTGTGTATTTAGCCAACAATGTTCTCAGTGTACTGCCCTCTGGCACCAACGTAATGGTTTATAGGGAAGGAACGTTACATCTTGCTGTCATGCATAGACGGTTCAGGACCTGAGAAGTGTTGGGGTGGGGGGAATAAACAGTAATAAGGAAATATGTGTGTGCTTGCTGCCTGCTGTTTTCATTAAAAACTGAGAAGGGCATGAAAGTTGTAGGGTATGATTTCAAATTACCTCAAGAACAAACCCCAAACATTTCTGGGCTACAATAAATGCACGTCCTTGGAGGAGCTTGGTCTACATTTAGATGGAAAGAAGCCTTCTAAAGTTTGCTGGGAAAACAGACTGAGATGAAATCATTCCCCCAGGTTTCGCTGGCTTGCTTTCTTAAAAATTTATTCTTCCAAGATTTACTTTATTTCATTTTCGGGTATGTGTACAGGAGTGCAGGTGCACAGAGGCCAGAGGAGAACATGGGATCCTCTCAAGCTGGAGTTACCTGTGAGCTGCATGGTGTGGGTGCTGGGGTCTAAGCTTAGTTCCTCGGCAAGAGCAGCAAAAAGTTAACAACTGACTTGCCTCTCCAGCCCCAAAGAAGAGGTTCTTTATGAGGAATTATCTAGCTTTGATTGCCTCTGTGGGTATGTCTGTGTGTGGGGGGGGGGTGGATGTCTAAATGATGCAGGAAGACCCATCCCATTGTGGGCAGTACCATTCCCTAGACAGTGAATGGTGAGAGCAACAATAAATAATGTTTTCATTTGAAGCCCCTGACTTTTAATATTCCTGGCTTTGACCCTCAGAATGACCTGAAAAGTAGTCCCTCTACCCTCTTCTGGATCTCATAGAGCCCAAGCTGGCTTTAAATGAACTCACTATATAACAGATAATGACCTTGAACTCCAGATCCTCCTTGCCTCCCTTCCAGAGTTCTGGGATTACAGATATGAGTCGTCACATCCAGTTTATAGGAATGAACCCAGGGCCTCAGGCATGGTGAGCGAGCACTCTATGGGATGAGCAACATTCCCAGCCCAGGATAGGAAGCACCTCTGCTGGTTTCGCTTGCTGGAAACCCCTATTGTTCTTTGAGTTTTCCATGGTGCCTCAGAGCTTGAAGAGGTCGTTTTGGGTGTGATCTTCAGTGGCATGCAATTCTTCTGGGACAGGATGCTGAACTTAACATCAGCAGGAAGACCTCTGAGATAGCTTCAATTTCAGAAACACCATGGGACCCACGAGAGGGACAGAAGAGCCACCTTGGGGAAGAAGTTACAGTGTGCACCCAAATACCAAGGCTGAGTAGCTGGAGCTTTGCCAGGGTGCTGCCCCAGGTAGGGTCCTACGCAGATAAACAAACTTCCCAGAATTTCTGAAACACATTCCTTCAAAACTGGGCTCCTTCCTCAGGGCTCTTACGTTTTATGTTCAGAAACAGGGGATTGGATGTAGAACATTGGCTCTGCAATTACGAGCACTTGCTACTCTTGCAGAGGATTAGAGTCGAGTTCACAGCACCCACATGGGAACTCACAACTGCTCATCACTCCAGCTAGAGGGGATCCAATGCCCTTTTCTGGCCTCTGTGTACTTTGCACTCACATGTGCACGTTCCCAGGCAGGCACAAATACAGAAGCATAAATAAAAATAATAAACAATTTAATTAAAAAAACAAAATTCATCTTAATGTCTTGAACAAGGAAAATATATTCTAACTGTTAAAATTTACTATATCTCTAATTATTTAGCAACAGCTATAACCAACTCTCACTTGGTTTAAATGACCAACAAATTGGTTGTCTGATTGACTGATAGCCTTAATTCTTCTCATGTTGACCTGATTCCTTTGCTGCGTTGAACTTTTTTTTTTTTGCATGAATACTAGACAATGTGAGTTTTTCTATATCAGTTGCGAGATGCTGGTGCATTCTCAAGAACACAATTTCTTCTAACAGTCATCTATTACTGAAAATTATTTTTGATTCACTTTGGTCCTAATTTTAAAATAAATAAATCAAGCTGAACAGGAAGGGTACTCACTCCAGAGTTGCATGTTCCCAAACAACAAGGGAAAACACTTCTGTGGACTCAACCAATACTGATGGTGATGGCGAGGTGAAGTTTGCTGAAATATGTGATGGAGGCCAGTGCTGCTCCCAGCAGCCTTTGCACCAGGCCCTGAAAGAGCTCATCCTCCACTGAGGTTCTTTTCTGGGTCTCATGGGTAATTTTCTCGTGTGCATACATTAATGGGTACTTCTGGTTTCCTCAGAGCTGCTCTCTTTCCAGATCTCTCCTGTCTGATACTTCGTCCCCCAAACTGTAGCCTCTGTGTTCTTCCTGCAGCTTGTGACTCCATTTTTCCCCCCGATGGATCGCATCTCTGAAGACACTCCTAAGTTTCCACCCTGTGCCTGAGCTATAAGGGGCTGCATGGTTGTGTTCATCCGAACCTTTTCTTTCTGTCCTTTGTGGATCTATTTTTGGAGTTATTACCAATGATCTTCCATATATTTTATCTATTTTTGCTGTTATTTCAAGCCTGTGGTCTCCTTTTTTTATTAGACATAATATTTTCTATGGATTATTTTTTTACTCGAGAATTCCTTCATGCACTTTTGAAAATGCTTTGATACCGTAAATGAAACACTCCCACTGAGGCCCAAATTAAAAGACACTCCGTCACTAAATCACATCAGAGATTCAACAAAAAGATTGAAAAACTCATTTTAAACTCATTACAGACTTCCCCAAGCCAGCAGGGACTGCTAACAAGTAGCAGCCTGTAGCAGCCTGTGTTCTTGATCAAAGCTGCCACGAGCTGTGTGCAAAGCAGGGTATTTTAATGGCAGTGTCTCCATATGCACTTGAGGTTCGCTTCAAATACAAGCAAAGCCCCACTATAGTCAAGCCCATCACAGGAGGGACTGTAAGAACTGATGCCATCAAGGCTGGAGAGGTGGCTCGGGGGGTTGAGAACATTGGCTACTCATTCAGAATTCAGTTCCCAGCACTCACGTGGCAGTTCACACCCATGTAACTTCAGCTCCAAGGGATCTGTCGCCCTCTTCTGGTTTCCATAAGCACCTGCACTCACATGGTGCGCATACATTATCAATAATTTATGTAAATATGAACTGATTGCCAGTGCTGAGAGCTTTGAAAGCCTTGCGCTGTCTAATTTAATAAAGGCAGTAACTTTTAGAAAAGTACCCTCTGCTTTTCCCACTACTAGAAAATTGGGGGAATAAAGAGATTAATGTTTCTAAGCAGAACATCTACATATCCCACTCCCAGACCCAGAGAACAATAACAGAAAAATCAGAAAGATTGTAAGACTCTGGGGGGGGGGGTGAGAGATAGTTATGAAAAGCTGTCTTCTGGACAGGAAATGACAAATGCATTCATGAACACATAGCAGGTGAGGTTACCTAAGAAGACCTGTGTGTATGCATGTGCGTGCAAGCGTGCACACACACACACACACACACACACACACACACACTATGCAAGTAAGAAAAGAGGGTGCTGGAGAGATGGCTCAGAGGTTAAGAACACTTCCTGCTTTTGTGTTCCTAGCATGCACATCAGACAGTTCACAACTTCCTGTAACTCCAGCTCCAGAGGGTCTGACACTGTCTTTTGGCTTCCACAGGCAACAGCACATGGATGGCATACACACAGAGACAGACACACATGCGTATGAATAAAAGATAAATACTTTTTAAAAAAATAGTACGGGGAAAAATAAGAAAGTGTCAGCAGGAGTCCAAGAAGAATAAAAGAGGATGCCCCCATTATTATTGCAGTTAATAGCGGCACTGTGTACGTGTGTTGATAACAGTGGCTGACTGTGTCATCCTCAGATATCAGTAACTGATGTGAGAATCCACGAAACTCTGACTGCAAGTAGCACATGAGCAGCGTCTCCTCCCTGGTAGAGAGACCTGCGGATGTAAAAATGCCTTCCACGCCATCTTTCTCACATGCGCTGCTCTTTGCGAAAGGAGGAAACCTTTTCCCTATCTGCTTCTCAGGCACCCTGTAAGTTGCCAGTGGAAATCATGCTAAAGAGGCACAAATGAGCAGTAGCAGGGCTGGCAAAATCAACATTGACTATAGATCACACGGCATAAACATCGTGGAGCATATTAGGATAAAATGTGAGCTGCTATAATCTGCACACTGCAGGGAAATTATCGAGGCACAATAGGCTCAGTAAATATTTACTAGGATGGTGTACCTGGAGCCGTGTCCAATATCCTATCTCAGCTTGTGTATTAGTCAGGGTTCTCCAGGGAAAGAGACCCAGTAGGGCTTATACAGGTCTATAAAGGCAGATTTATTATGGGAATTGGTTCACACTATTACAGAGGCAGCGAAACCCCCACCATATGTCATACTTAAGCCAGAGAGCCAGAAAAACACAAGGCGTACTTCAGTCTCAGACCGAAATGCTGTGCCTAGGGTAAGAGATGGGAATTGGGAGGACCTGGTGAGGACGGCAGTGTAAGTCCGGAGTGAGGACTGAGAGCGACGGAGTGATCTCATCTCCTCTAACGTTTTTTTCTCCATCAGCGAATCAGAAAGGATTTTACTCTGTACCAAAATGAGAATTAATCTCTTCCAGAAACACATCTGGGCACCCTGCGCCCAGACAAAACTGAGCCACAGCTTGACGTGAAATTAACTAACTACAAGTTGGCACAAAAGTAACTAATCCCAAACTGATACATGTGCTAGGTGGGTGTTGTTGTTATTGTTGTTAAGTTGACATGAGCTAGAGTTATCCGACAAGAGGGAACCTCAGCTGAGAAAATGCCCCATCAGATTGGCTCCTAAGCAAGTCTCTGAGGTTTCTGCTCTGATTAATGATTGATGTGGGAGGGCCCAGCGCCCAGATCACTGTGGGTGGTGCTACCCTGGGAAGGTGGTCCTGGATGCTCTAAGAAAGCAGGTTGAGCCAGCCATGGGAACAAGCCAATAAGAAGCATCTTCCATGGCCTCTGCATCAACTCCTGCCTCTAGGTTCCTGCTCTGACTTCCCTTCACAATGGAAGTGTTGGGGACGTGGAATCCAAATAAGCCATTTCCTCCCCAGGTTACTTTTGGTCATGGTGTTCATCACAGCAATAGATAGCTGACTAGGACAGCACATAAAATTAAACAGCCACAACTTCACATACACAATACATACATGCCCACACAAAAATCCCGATTGACACTTAAAATTAACCAACCACAAGTTGGTATATAAAGCTTATAAAACCAAGTCATAGCTACAAACTCTAAAATTCTTTATTCATATATACATATATATGTGTGTGTGTGTATATATATATGTATATATATATATATGAATACTCCTAAATATATAAATATAACCTGCTCAGTCTGTATAATGATACTTTTATGTATGAGTTCAGGGCTGACCACTTGGTATTGAATAACCAATTATATGCTCCTCCCTGGGAAAGACTATTTCTCCAACTCCCAGCGTTGTGTAGTTGCCTGCAGTTCTTGTCATGAATGCAGAGGCCAGCTTGTCTTCCCTGGACCCCAAGGTGATCCACATGCTGAGATTTTCAGCATCTTTCTACACCAAAGCATCCGACTTCAAGCAGGATATTCCCCGACACACTGGGTTGTGCTCCTAAGAACACGTCTTTGAAGTGCAAGGGCAATGTGCATGGAATGGCTAGGAAAGCCGCTGAGTAAATGAATCTCTCTCGTCCACCAGTCAACCACTATAAAGTCCACTGATTTTATTACACTCATTCCTCATAATATGTTTTTAAGTTGAACTTTCCATCTGTCTCATACACGAGCCTTCATCAGCACAGCCGTGGTGCACGTACTTTTAGAGGGCATGATGGGTTTCTTTTCTACTTATGCTGCAGGATAATTTCCTCGGAGTAGAATGTGTACCTGGAGAATCTACACAAGGTTTGACAAGGGTGCATAACATCTGCCATCTCAGAGCTATCTTCCCTCACCCCATGAATTACAAGTGTTTACTAGAGTTGACACTGTTTCTCCCACAAACAAACAAACAAACAAACAAAAACCAAAGCATTGAACTATTCATATCCCTTCCCATTTAAAGACAAGCCTCAGCTGTTGGACTCCTCAACTCTGGCAGGGAAGGACTGGGTTCGCAAACAACAGAAGAACCAACACTCTGTAATAGGGAGTGGAGCGCTGAACTATAAAGAAAGTGACTTAAAGGCTTCTTATTTTTCTGGTATACAACACAGTGACAGGGCATGAGCTGAGCGCGCCTAGTGTCTTTGGCTTCAATTCCCAGCACATGCACAAAAAGGAGTTTGATTATCTTGCAGGCGGGTGTGAAGGCACGCATGTTGTCCACTTGCTGACAGTCACTGTGGTTGAAGCAGACTCGGAATCGCAGGTGACGTGCGCTGTCCCCTTCTTCTCTTTGTTAAACACAAATGCCACTTACTCTAGATTGGAACAGACGTCTGCTGTCTGCCTCTAGTTTTAAGAATAAAATTAAGATGTCAGCTAAGAGATGTACTCCCGAGAGAATGTGTGACTGACAAGCCTTTTCCCTCCGGGGGAGTTAGAAGGATGTGCTACTCCAAAGATGACTGCAGAATCCTCCCAGACAGAGTGAGTCCATCCTGCCTGCAGGACCGCTGCCTGCTGTAAGTGTGCACTTGTGATTCCAATGCTGGGGAACAGGAGACAGGAATAACCTTGGGGTTCAGGGGCCACCTACACCATCTGATCAGTGAGCCCCAGAAATCTGAGAAACCCTGCCTGAAAAACCAAGGTCCTGAAAGACGACACCAAGGGGTGGTCTCTGGCCTCCATGCACACACACAGGCACACACGGGAACTTGCAAACACAAAATAAAGTCATAAGGAAAATTAAAAAAAAAAAGTGGAAGATGCGCTTTGTTGGCTGTCTGGCTCCAGGACAGCGTGCATCTGCAGACAATGTCTAGGTTTGAGACAACATCAGTGGGATGAGTCCAGGAAGGGGTTGTGGTAAGAGGCTACTGTGTCCAAATCATAATTTTATCTTTCTGCCTCTTTGTTGTTTCCTAAGCATAGTAGATTGATAAAGGAAACAATGCTAGGCAGGGGAATGGACTAGGTGAGGCCAAGAACATTGGGTAGCTCATAAGAGGCACTTAAGAAGGAAGGCGCTCCACAGCTTCCCAACTAAAAGAATTGTAAAGGTTTTACTTAGACTTTCCAATCACCTGATATGTTTGTTACATATAGCTTTTTATGGGCATCAGATTATCACACTATACCCCATACACACACAGGATTGCTATTTGTCAGCTTAAATTTAAAAGAAAGCATTATAATAAAAAATCCTCTTTCCAGAGTAAATCTTTCCACCCTGAAACGTACATGCACTGATGTATACAATAGAATATTATATGGCCTTAGAAAAGGAAGGCACACTGCCGTCTGCAAGAACACAGATGAATTTGAAGGACACAACGCTAAGTGAAATAAGCCAACCACTGGAGGACTTGTCGTGTACATTCATAGAAAGAGAAGAGAATTGTGACTTCCAGAGGATGGAGGTGGACAGGACATCATTGTTCAACAAGTATAGTTTCCTTTGTACGAGAAAATTAATTCCTACAGCTCTGCTCCATGGCTGGGGTTAGCTCACTTGACGGAGGGCTTGCCTAGTATGATGAGGATCTGTCTCCCAACCCCATATAAATTACATGTGCAATCTTAGCACTGGGTAGGTAGAAGCGGGAGGACAAGGAATGAAAGGCCATCCTTGACTTCATAGACAGCCTGAACTACATAAGACCACATTTCATGAAGGAATGAGAAAGGGGGTTCTGTTCTATAACGTAGAGAATACTCTCAAGTAACTGTGGTGTGCTTAAAATATCACAGTACACACCCACTGTCAAACGGTCATACTATACTAAAAAATCAAGTAGCTAAAAATATGAAAAAAAATAGCTAAAACTAAAAGGAATTTCTTGATAATAGTCTCGCTTCTCCCAGGGAATGCTAGTCATTTTGGCCTGTGGTGGGATTAATTACTGAATTACTGAGAGCTTTCGTCTACTCACTTTCCCCTGAAATCTGCTCTGAACCTCTTCATTCAGAATGGCCAGACAGCTACCATAGCATCAGGTTCAAGCCAGCAAGTGTTGTCAGAGATCTGATCTACTTGTAGTAGGCACCTGTCATGGTTAACATTGGCTGCCAACTAGAGGAGCTCTAGTGTCACCTAGGAGACAAAGCTGTAGGTGTGTCTCTGAAGGAGTGGCCAGGTTTGCTTCTCTGTTGCTGAGGTAAGTACCCTGACTAAAAGCAACATGGGGGTGGAAGGGGTTATTTGGTTTACCCACCCCAATCCAGTCCATCATGGAAAGATGCCAGGCCAAGAACTCAAGGCAGGAGTTGATGCAGGGGCCATGGAGGGGTGCTGTTTACTGTCTTGCTCCTAATGGCTGCCTCAGCCCGCTCTTAGAGAACCTAGAACCACTTTCACAATTCACAATGGACTGGGACCTTCTATATCAATTGTTAATCAAGACAGTGTCTTCACAGACTTGGCCACAGGTCAGTCTGATGGAGGCAATACCTTGGTTGAGATTCCCTCTTCCCAGGGGTGTCTAGGTTTATGTCAAGTTGATAAAAACTAGGGCAGGGAACTTCTAAACCAGGTTTTAATGAAGGAAGCTGCACAGTAACTGTGGGAAGTACACATCCCAGTCAAAAGTCCTGGGCTGAATTAAAAGGAGGAAGTGAGCTGAGCACCAGCGTTCATCCTTCCCTGCTTGGGTGCAATATGACCGACTGCCTCACACCCTTGCAGCTGTGCCTTCTCCACAAAGATGACGTGTGCCCTTGGCTTATAATAGAAAGTAAACCCTCCCTCCCTTAGCTTATTTTTTTCCAGACACTAGGCCCCAGGCACAAGAAACATAACTAACATGATGCACTGTAGTTCAGCCCCAAACACTGATGTCATCAAACACCCTAATGCTACCATGCTTTTTCTTCCTGCCTTCTGAGTCCCTAGAACACTCACCTTATCCACGGTTCTTAACCAATCACATCACCTCTTCTCTACCACCACCAACAAGCATCTGACACCCCTAAGGGATATTTCCACCAGGCAACTTTAGAAGACTGCTATTAGCTATTAGGAACTTCTGTTTGACTCTAAATATGTACCCAGAAGTGCCAATTTGCCAGCAAGCTGTGGAATCTAGCCCGAGCCAGTCGTAAAGTCCCAAGTCTGAGTCGCTAACACAGCTAGCCGCAGGGCTCGGCTCTCGGCATCTGTCAAGATCGTGCATTTTCTGCCAGCAGCATCTGAGCTATTTAAGTGGGTGGCAGCCTGCGCCTAGAACAGCATATATAGTGAGCTAACATCAGAGGAGCTGAATGTAAAATGTCAGGACAGCTTAGCCACAGCATGGGGGAGGCTTGGAGCTAGCACTTGCTCTCCCTACCCACATTTTAAAGATAGGAATGGAGTCTGTTTCCCACACTGGCCACAGATTTGCTGTAAAGACAAAGATGACCTTGGGTTTCTGCTCCTCCAAGCTACAGGTTCATGTCACTAGCCCTGGATTACAACTGTACTGGGGATTGAACCCAGGGCTATACATATACTAGGCAAGCGCTCTACCCACTAAGTCACATCACTGTACTCAGCATTTCTCCTTGTAAAGATCTGTTTTATCTGTTTTATTTTTATGGATGTGTATGCACACACATCTTTCATTTCTCTCTGTATGCACACACAACTGTAAGTGTATACCATGTTACTTATACTTGCTTTATACACATATGCCCAAATACTTGTTTACTTAAGCCTAGCTGCAAACACGTTGTCTTTGTTTGGACTTCGATCCTCCTCAATGTTCAGACAACCACACACCAAGAGCTATGCTATCTTATTGACAGACAGGAGTCCCAGGGGATGGGTGACAGGGAAGAACAATGGAAGTACAGGACGCACATGTGGCTGGCACTCACTCACTCACTCACTCACATGGTGCCCCTACCCTTCTTCTCGCTGTCTGCAGAGGTTGCTTTTAGACTCTTGGTTCCACGGGAGTCATTTGCCGCTAAGTCAAAACCGAACTTCAACTCAGTTGAGTGACGTTGCAATGCGAAGGACAGAGAATCATGACAGACAGGCTCCTAATTACCAAGGCTCTCTGCACTGGTGTCTGGGGGAGAACAGAAGTGGAAACAGCTGTAATAAAGCAGGTGAGAGCACATGAGAAGGACAGGAAAATGCCAGGATGTCAGATACCAGCTCTGGGAAGTATTACAGTCTGTCCTCTATTCTGGATTGTACATGTAATACGTAAGCATTTACATAGGTTATATATAGTATTTTGTAAAATAAATGGAAAATAAATGGAACTATAAATATATAGAAAATAATACAGCCTATAGAGTATAATACAGTATAAAACACTATATTGTTATTTTTGTGCTTTGGGGGGAGCCAAAGTACCCATGATATTTCATATATATTTAATTTAAGTTGTATATTTTTATAAACATCACATATAGCCTCATGGTGTGGCTCATTTTAATTTGTCACCATGGCAACAAAAATAATTATCTCACTAGAAAAATTTCATGAGTGAAGTTAGCAGACACCCAGCTCTACTACCAGGCTTACCTTTAAGGCTGGCTTTGATATTCTAAATATGTATGGAGTCATTTAGAAAATCATTAATAAATGAATTTGTCTGCACTACCAACATGACATGAAAAAGAAAGATGCTATCCACCTTAGGCTCGTGTGTGTGTGTGTGTGTGTGTGTGTGTGTGTGTGTGTGTGTGAAATTAAACTAAATTTAGCCTGAAGACACTTCCATACTAACTCCTTTCACAGCAAGCTGCAATCAAGCTCAGCAAGTAACTTCGGAGTTTACTTCCACAACAAACAAGCAGCCTCGGCCAATCACAGGAGCTGGGCCTTAGCCAGTCCTAGGTAGCCCACTAACTGAACTCTAGCTGACTGTCAAGCTGTAACCAGCTAAACTATCCACCCTTCACTGCTGTTTTCAGTTTTCTGTTGCCTGATCCTGTTGCTGAACAGAGTCCATGGAACCTGCTCTGGCTTTGAGAGGTGCTCATTTTTCTATCCTTTCTTTGTAAAATAAACTACCAAGTCTGCTGATGCATTGGAAGGTTCTGGTTTCACTGCTGGTTCTGCTCTAGAGTGAGAAATCCAGTGGTACAAATGAAGGTCTGACTTTGGATCCATTCACAGTGTGTGTGTGTGTGTGTGTGTGTGTGTGTGTGTGTGTGCACGCGCGTGTGTTTATGTGCATACATACGCATGTGTGTATTCTAAGATTACTTCACCGAGGCAATGCTGGTCCTGTCCTGATTCACATCCCTTCCTGAATGTTGACCTCATATATGCTCACTCATGTGCCAATGGGCTGTGTGCCAGGGCTCAGTTTCTTGTTCCAGTACATGACATGCTCATCCTTATCTTTGGAAAATCAGCTACAGAGAGTGTGTGTGGACTCACCGTAAGGTAGCATGTATACTGGTGAAGTGGACTCAGCTGATCTGTGATGAGGAGGCTTGTGAACACATCTAGGAAAGAAATCAGATTCATCTTCCCTTTTATTTTATAAAGCCTGGGGATCGCAGACAGGGAGATGGGTGCTAGTTACACTGTGCCTGCCTTTCTCACTCCCTGTTGGTTTCTGCACTTAACTCCTTTAGTTTCTCATGATAGATGACAACCAAAGGCAATATTTATACCCAATCTAGGTAGCTGCTATAATGAAGGGAATCATCTCTCTCTCTCTCTCTCTCTCTCTCTCTCTCTCTCTCTCTCTCTCTCTCTCTCTCTCTCACACACACACACACACACACACACACACACACTTCTGCTCACCACAACCAGCCTCACTGTGGACCTAGAGCAGGTTCTGTCTTCAATTTATATGCTTTTTTATTTTAATAAATCTTTGTTTAACAAAAGTAGCTTCCGTTTGTGTTATAAAGCTGGTTTTCTTTTCACGTTTACTGAGAGAATTTTAAAGCTCCATGTTGTATATGTTCGTGTGTTTGGCTGACCCACCCTTGAAAGAGTGAACAGGACTAACATTTTGTCTCTCTGTGTGCACATATATGTGTATCTTCAGAGACCAGAAGAGGGCATCCGATTGCCTGGAGCAGGAGTTGCAGACAGTGTAAGCCACCCGAAGAGGGTACTGGAAACCACACTCTTATCCTCTGCTAGGACAGCAAGTGCCCTTAACCGTTCCAGCTCCCTCTGCTAACACTGATATATGTATATATCCAAAATCTCATAACTCTTCTTATTGCATTATTAGATTTATCCAGAGACACAGAGCCATTAAATAGGGTGTGGGAGGGGTGGGTGTGGATGGAGAGGTGGGGGTGATCTCAACCACTCATCTAATATTTCATTATGATTCTATCTGGCCACCTTAAACACAGAAGAGTAGAAGAACGTTCCTATCCATTTTCTGGTCATCACTGGTTGCCAAGTGCTGGTTGGGTACAAAGCAGAACCTTGGTTCCATCACTGTGTGACCTGTGAAAGTCCGGGCAAGGAGGTAGCAATGAGAAGCTAATCTGTAGGGTCAGACTAACCCCATCCAGGGAGCTCATCCTGTAAGAGCCAAGCAGGTGGCATTGGCTGAGGACAACAGCCAATACTATGGAGCTCTGGTTCTCTTGAGAGACAGAGTGGTTATTTTCACAGTACATGGCTGGTTGAGACGCCACAAGAGCTGGCCAAAGGGTTTCTACTTGAGTAACAGAATAGATCTACAACAATCTCAACCTGTTTCCCACAGCACAGGCAGCCTGAGTCACCAGCCATGGAGACCCGTCCTTTCAATGTGTTATAAACTTTTCAAATCTATGTTTGTTTGTCCTTCGAGAATTTCACACATGGGCACAATGAATCTGGCTCATATGCATTCTGTTCCCCCACCCAATCTCCTCATAGATGTCCCCCCATCCTCCTCCACTTTTTTTGCCTTTGTTTTATTTTAATGTAATTTTAATTACTAATTTTAACTGATTTCAATTCAGTGTGGTTCCATCCACTGGAGCATCTTACCAGGGACCACATTCCTGCGGAAAACTGACTCTACAGTTGGCCTTCAAGTCCTAGTAATTCCTCTACTAGGGATGGGATCTGGCAAGCCCTTCCCCCACCTTCCATGTTGGCTGGCCTGATCATATGTTCGGGCCATATGCAGGCAACCCTGGCTGCTGTGAGCTGCTGAATGCCGTGGTTCTGTTATACCCAGACTGTTTTGCTCCTGTCCTCCCCGACTTCTGGTTCTTAAGACCTAACTTTAACCTTAGAAGCAAGTTTACCCAGCTCCACCTCTGTTACGGAGGACAAAACAAACCATCTTAAGTTAACTAGAAAGAACAACCCTTGAAGTTTATTTGGAACACGTTTTCAACTGATATTTAAGAGCGATTAGCAACACCAGACAGCAAAGTAAATGCTCAAATACTGAATGCTTGGGCTAAACAATAAGTGCTCTCAAGAAGAACAGAGAAACACTTAATTAATTAATTAATTAGATAATTAAGCTAATGCAAAATATGCATGAAAAAAGCTCAGGAGAGGGCTGGAGATGTAACTTAGTGGGTAAGAGCACTGGCTGCCCTTCCAGAGGATCCAGGTTTGATCCCCAGCACTCTCATGACAGCTCACAACTATCTGTAACCCCAGTTCTAGGGGAACTTTTACCCTCTGTCGACCTGTGAGGCACCCAGCAACATTCAAGTGGAGCACAGTCATTTATGCAGACAAAAGACACATATACATAAAAAATAAGAACAAAAGGTAATTATAAAAGCTCAGGGAAAGTCTAAAAAAAAGTTTACTGGGATTGAAAGTGGAAGGAAAAGTGTGAAGGATTGGAACCAACAGGAAACATGTTTTTGTCGTCACTCACAAAGCCATGGACTGGACTTCTGATGAGAAGGGAGTCAGTGGATTCCGCGGAGGGAGGCACGTTTGTGGGGGTCTTTCCAGATGGAGCCGTGGGTGGCCACAACAGGGAGTGAGTGGATTGCAGAGAGGCCACCACCTGAAGAAGGGCACAAGGAGTTTTTTTCAGCTACTGAACGCTGCTCTAAATTTACTGCCTCCTTAAATATCCGAGAAGAAGAAAGGCAGGAGATGCACAAGACAGCTGAAAAGAGGCGAATAATTGAAGCACTGTGAGTTCAAATTAACAATTTCCAAATCGAGCAAGGCACCATCCTGGTCAGGAACTGCGCCATCAAAATAAAGCAAACCAGAAATCTTCAGCAAATCTGAAATATACTGGGGAACACATAAGAAAACTCCCTAGAAAGTTGCCGGAGAATGACTTTGCCACATCCCAAAGAAGTTTTTCTCTAAGGACATGAAAAGCATCAACCAGGAGGAGGGAGGAGGCAGCTGGAGAGATGGCTCAGGAGCTAAGAGCATTTGCTGCTCTTCCAAAGGCCCGGAGTTCAGCTCCCAGCATCCACTCTGGATGTAAAGTCTAAGATTAAATACTCCTTCCTTCCTCAGGTTGCCGTGGTCAGAGTCTTTCTGTCACAGCAGCAGAGAAGCAAGCTAGAGCAGTGCTTGTTACTCCCGATGGGGAATTCGTAGGATGGCGACCAAAGCTCCGTGACGGGGCCACGCCCACACGCAAGTCTAACTTCCCTCTCTTCCCACGGCATGCTAAACTCCTGCTGCACATCTGCCCTCCCTGCTAACATGCCTCTTTCTCCTCTGCCTGCGGTCTCTGCAGGAATCCATGCTTCTCAGGTTTGTACAGCTGATATCTCCCTGCCTTTCAGAATTCTAACCCAGACACTTTTTTCAGAGAAGAGGTCTTGCCTACCACTCAGCTAAAGAAACACTCAAGTTCTAGTTTATAAAACTGATTTTGTTTTATCTGTATAGCTCATCGAATCAGCTGACGTTTCCCTGCTTTTTATGGATTTGATGTCTTTGTCTTACCTCTGAAATTTATGCTCCACATGAGCAGAGTCTCAGCAACATTCACTGCTCTTCCCTCTAGCCAAGTGCACTGCAGAAGGAGGAATCGGGTCATGCCAACACTGTGCACCACGTTCTGCGTGGACCCCAGTGTGCAACTATGGAAACAGAGACAGAACAATGAAGGATTGACACATGTGGAGAAAATGACAGACATGGGGTCTGAACCAAGGATGATTTCACACATCAACAGAGCCATCTGCCTGTGCCTTGAATTCTGCTTCCTGTCCAGTTTCAGAAGAGGCATCTACCAGGGCAAGCCAGGCTGAGTTTTATCAATTCAGTAAGACATACCTACAAAACCAGATAACACACACCTACCTATACAGGGTACAAAATCGTATCTCCTTTAGCACACACATATTTTAAAAGTAATATTTGTACTTATTCTTTGAACTCTTTATCCATGTACAAATAAATTTGATAATACACACCCTCCACTACCTCCCTCCAACTCCTCTAGTGACTCCCCAGCCCATTTCCTCCCCAATTTCATGTTCTTTTTAAAAATATTATTATTAATAATCTCCTGAATCTAATTAGTGTTAACCATATGTGCATGGGTATAGAGGTATAGGGAGTAATACTTGATAGATTATATGTATCAGAAGACCCCAACAATTAAGATACAAAGCATATTGTTCCCCAAAGATGCCTGGTGTCCCTGGATAGTCTATTCTCCCATCTGCTCTTCGTTCTGGGTTACAGTTGATATTCTGTTTGACACAGTAACTTAGCTTTCATTTCAAGAAAATGAAAAGAAATGAACTCAGAGAATGAGGGCCGTTTTGTTCCTGGCTTCCTTTGATTAATATAATGATATGGAGATTCCTGAATGTTAACACAATTATAAATGACTTTTGCTGTGTTGAGTAATATATTGTTATATACATACGTAACCATTTTAAAGAATCATTTTTTTAAAATCATGTGTATCATATATGTGGGCATGTGTACTATCTGTGTGTGATGCTCACACTCACCAGAAGAGGGTGCTGGATCACTTGGAACTGGAGTTACAGATGCTTGTGAGCCACCATGTGAGTTTTGAGAATCAAACCCAGCTCTTCTGCAAGAGATTCTTAACTTCTACAAGTGCTCTTAATCACTGAAGCTCTCTCCAGTTTGTAGGGGAGTGTAACTGTTGCAGCTCTGGAGCTGCAAATTTATCTTGATTTATAGGGAAGTCAGACTATACTTAGAGACACAATAGGACAGGTCTGGAGGCTGGGGTCTCAATAGGACAGCTCTGGAGGGGTAAAGCCACAATAGGGCAACTATAGAGGGATAGAGCCACAACAGGACAGCTCTAGAGGCTGGAGCCTGGGAGGGAAAGGTGTACTAACTTGCTGGGAAGTCAGGATACCTGAAGCTGAGGTGCGGTGGAGGATGGTCTCCCCACAGGATATAGCAATCCTGCTCCTCTCCTGGAGAGCCGCTACAGGGGAGCTCTGCTCTGTTTCCCTAAGGCAATATCCTAGCCCAGTTATCAGCTCTTCTTCTTCTTCTTCTTCTTCTTCTTCTTCTTCTTCTTCTTCTTCTTCTTCTTCTTCTTCTTCTTCTTCTTCTTCTTCTTCTTCTTCTTCTTCTTCCTCTTCTTCTTCTTCCTCTTTTTCATTTTCTTCTTCCCAAGATGTTACTCCTCTTGCTAGCACTCTGCTAAAGGGGAGACCCCTATAGAAATGTAGCAATATTCTCTGGCTCCACGAAAAGTTGTTACTTTTTTCTGTTCAGCCTTACCTAACACCCCTAAGAGAGCATCCCAGCAAGGTTCTTCTGTTCTTCTCAACTTTACTCAGTCTCACTAACAGGTTCTTCTGTGCCAGCAAATGAAGACCATCACCAAAGACTCTTTTGAAAAAAGAGATTTATTTTGGAAGGAGGAGTCCAGGAGAATGGCTGCCTCTGCCAGGCTGGTGAAGGACAACCTCTAACTAAAGGGGCAGAAAGGCTTTTATAGGGCTTCTTAGGGGCAGAGTTTTCTCAGGTAGAAGAGGGATTGGTTAGTTTTCCCTGCTCAGGCATTGGTTAATGTAGTTGGTCAAGGGCAAAGATGGCTCTGATTTCAGGGCCAAACTGTTTCTTTCACTGATCCTTTTTAGCCTTTTGGCTCTAATCTTAGGGCCAGGGCATATTTCTTTCACTGTTTCTGATTCTAGGGACAAAGTGTGTTTCTTTGGCACTGATTTCAGAGTCAGGGCATGTTTCTTTAGTCCTGGGTTCAGGGATAAAGATGTTTCTTTCCCTGAGTCAGGTCTCAAAACCAGGGTGTGTTTCTTTCACTGGCTCTAGGTTCAAAGTCAGGGTGCTCAGTGATTGGTTGGTTTCCTGCTCCAGTTGACCCTTTTACCCTACACAGACTCTATATAACATGTTGAGTCTTCACTTAAGCCATCACCATACACCTGGCTCCTTGAAGAGACAGGATGTTTCTCTTCTGTTTTGTTCTCTCTCAGTCCTAGGTAGAGTCTGTACCTAGGATATTGGTGTTGTGTTTCATAGGTCCTTTCTCTGGCAATGACAGTTGGACCCTGTCTTTTGCAACTGAAATCTTGTCAACATGCCTTCCTGTCCCTCCTAGAAAAAATTCTACCTATCTCTGCCATCAGCAATGGGTCCATGCCCTGGGAATGGAAGAGTTGGAGAGAGGGGGTATGTGAGGGGTTGGAGGGAGGAAAGGAAGGGAGAAAAGATGTAATTATATTTTAATTAAAATAAGTTAATCAGTTAAAATAAATCTGTTTTTCATCAACAGATAAATTAATAAATAAAATTTGGATAAAGAAAATATATAGAGAGATACATACTTCAGCTCTAAAGAAATTACAAAATTTGTTGGAAAACTGGTGGACTTAGAACACAATAAATAAATAAATTGCAGAATCTAGCCAATAATTTATATACATATGTAGTCAAACATATGGGTACAGTGTGACATGCAGAAAAAAGAACAGAAGAGGTGAAACACTAAAGCATGAGAAAGAACTGGATATTGGTAATGGACATGGGATACAAAGCTGATTGTTCTTCTAGTTCTAATTCGGCCATGGATTTTTCTTCTCTTTTCTTTCTTTCTTTCTTTCTTTCTTTCTTTCTTTCTTTCTTTCAGCTTTTTGTTTGTTTGGTTGGTTGGTTGGTTGGTTTTTGGTTTTTTGAGACAGCTTTGGAGCCTGTCCTGGAACTAGCTCTTGAAGACCAGGCTGGCCTCAATCTCACAGAGATCCGCCTACCTCTGCCTCCTGAGTGTTGTGATTAAAGGCATGTGCCATCACAGTCAAGTCAGGATTTTTCATTTTTAGTTATGGGTAAAATGTATTCTATAGTGAAAGTGAAGGCCTACAGCACCAGAACGGTTATTCTACAATAAGTTCATCTGTAACAAACAAGTTCACATTGATATCATCTTGCAGCACCTACAGGAGTCTGGTTCCAAAATGCTCTATGGATAACAAACCCTGAGCATGCTAAAGGGCATGTGAAGTGGCATGATAATTGCATGCAACCTGTGACTATTCTGCTGCATAGTTAAGTCACTGCTAGATCACTTCAAATTGAGATATACGGACTGCAGATGTGTAATGTTTATTTTCCTTGTAAATTTTTAAAATAAAGTTTATAAAAAGAAAAACATATAAGGCATTTTTATATAAAAAAGACAAAAATTTAATGAGGTGATACGGAGCACACATTGGTGCTCCAGGAAACATGTGTGAGTTTCTTCCTTGTGCCTGGAGCCTAGGTTCTCCCACTGACACTAAAGCTTGTGCCCAGTCAGTCCTCAGTCACTCATCATAAGTGGAATTCCTGCCACCTGCATAATGACCACCTCTTCATCCCATAATCTGGCAAAGGTAAAACACCCTGGGGTCCTGTATACTTTTGAAGGGCCCAGCCCTTCTCTGGAGCTCAGTGGACCTTGTGGCCTTGTAGCTCTATGATGAATACAAGAATGGCTCTATCTCTAAAAAGATGACCCAAGTCTCATACAGATGCTGAAGTCTACGAATTTCAAATTTCAAATCTTGGACTACAACATTGAGGAGAATATTATTTTACAACATGTAGTAGCCATGCAGTTCTGTATTAATCTATGCCTAGAAGAATTTTTTTCACATGTTCACTATAGATTTATAAAATTCAAGTTCCATGTTTTATAAAGTATAATGAACACCAACTAACCAAAATTAAAAGAGCAAAGGGCATAAAAAGATGATGCATCAAAAATGAAATACAAACGAAGGGACATGGAGAGATGGCTCAGAGAGTAAGAGCACTGGCTGCTCTTGTGAGTGGCCATGTTCAGTTCCCGGCATCTGCTTCATTAGGTTCACAGCCATCTGTAATTCCAGCTTCAGAGGATCTGATGCCGTCGTCCCACCTCCAAGGGCACCACATACACATGGCACATACAAACACACACAGACACACATCTATATGTCATTTAAAATAAAATAAGCATTTAAAATAGTTTAAAGAAAATACAAATGAAAGGACACTAGTGAAACTTTTGAAGTTCGACTACGACAGCTTCTAATTGGTATCTTTTCGCAGCACTTAGGGAAGAATATTCTGTGGAAACAGATCGGGGCGGGGAAGGGGGGGGGTCCAGATCCTTATGTGAAGTGGCACAGCAATTCAGAGCAACCTGTGACTATCCTGCTGTGTGGCTAAACTACCTCAGTCCCCTAAAATCCTCTGCAGTGTGACTGCTGTACAAACTTACACGCACCGCACCGTTTAGAGAATAAAGACCAAAATCATACTTGTGTGCGCTCCATGGGGATGCAACTAGAAATATATTCTTAGAGGGCTAGATAGGCATCTCAGTCAGTAAAGTGGTTGCCGTACAAGCATGATGACCAGAGTTCAACCCCCAAAGCTAACGTTTAGCAAGTTGGGTGTGATGACACTGTTGTATGCTCTACAGTGAGGAGGGAAGATAAATGGATTCCTGTGGTGTCTAGGTAGCCTTGTCTAATCAACAAGCCCCAGGTCCCAGTGAAAGACCCTGACTCAAAGTACAAGATAGCCCATGCTTGAGGAATGACACCCAACGTTGACCTCTGGTCTACACATGCATGTACATATAAATAGGTGTGCACTTCCTACACACACACATTCATACACATGCACACATTTGCACACACACAGATACTGAGGAAGAGAAAGCCACTTTTCTTTGGTATTGAGGCTTATAGCATGTGGCCCATACCCCAGCGATGGCACCATACCAAAAGCCTCCATACCAAAGTGTTATGGGCAACACTAATTTGACTCAAAAGACATAAAACTAGGAGGGGTCCTGTTGGAGGATTCAGATAGGAGCTGGAGGGAGGGAAGGAGAGAGGAAGGGTACGTATGGTCAAAATACATTATATAGTTGGGTGAAATTTTCAAAGAATAAATAAAAATTTATTTAAGGGCTGGGTAGTAATACACATTTTTAATCTAAGCACTTAGGAGACAGAGGCAGGGGAATCTCTGAGTAGGATGCTATCCTGGTCTACACAGTGAAAACTATTCTCAAAAATATTATATAATAAAAATATTTTTTAATTTTTATTTAAAAAATTTGTTTTCACTGAGCAGTGGTGGTGCATGCCTTTAATCCCAACACTTGGGAGGCAGAGCAGGCAGATTTCTGTAAGTTCGAGGACAGCCTGGTCTACAGAGCGAGTTCCAGGACAGGTTCCAAAGCTACTCAGAGAAACACCATTTTGAAAACATAGAAAAAGATTATTTTCATACAATATATTCTGATCATACTTTCTCCCCCTCTGAACTTCTCCCAGACCCTCTTCATCTCCTACCCACCCAATTCCATGCTCTCTCTTTCTCAATAAAAAAAAAATCAAGACCAAAACAAACAAGAAAAGAAAGACACACACACATGAATAACAGCAACAATACCAAAAACCTACAGAAAGGGAAACAAAATATACAAGTAGGCAACCAAAAGAACCAAAAATTGCCAAAACAAATTAGTATGTGGGGAAAAAAAAACTACAAAAGTACTACTGACCTCATATTGTATTGGTTGTCTGCTCCTGGTCATGGGGCTGATACTTAGACATGGTTGATATACCCAGTAAAACTCCATTGGTTGGCATTTTTTATTGCCAGTGGGTATCAGCTGTAGATAACTACTTGGTTAGGTATGGGAGCCAGGATCTACTTCTCTCTCTTAGTGCTGGGACCCTTGAACATATGCAGGTCCTGTGCATTCTACCACTTTCAAAGGAAGTCCCTAGATTCAGAGCCCCGTGGGTATAGAGGGTGGCTACCCACACTTAAAAGTATACTTCATCTTTTTTTTTTAAATATATTTATTTATTATGTATACAGTATTCTATCTGTGTGTATGCCTGCAGGCCAGAAGAGGGCACCAGACCTCATTACAGATGGCCGTGAGCCACCATGTGGTTGCTGGGAACTGAACTCAGGACCCCTGGAAGAGCATGCAATGCTCCCAACCACTAAGCCATCTCTCCAGCCCAGTATACTTCATCTTAATGTACTTTCCTTCGATGAATATGAAATGTCCTTCTCCATCTCTTTTCATTATTTTGAGTTTGAAGTCTGCTTTGTTGGACATTGAGATAGGAACCCATCCCCCATGCTGGATGACCTCTCCCTGCCTTTATACAGGGGAGGAGCTCCATCCTACCTCAACTTGATGTGCCATGGTTTGTTCAAGCCCATGGGAGACCTGCCCCTTTCTGAATGGAGACAGAGGAGGAGTGGATGGGGAGGGGGATAGATGGGAGTCAGGGGGAGAGAAAAAAAAGAGAGGAGAAAGGGTAAACTGTATGTAAAATAAATGAAAAACTGCTAATTAAATAAGATAAAATTTGGAAAAGAGAATTTTTTAAAAAATCAAAATACTAATTACACTGGTGAAAATTTAAATAGCTATATCAAAACAGATATCTTAAACTGAAACAGTTAGAAAGAGACGGGGAATTTTCTAGACTATGAAGGCTCACCTAGCAATGTGCGTCATGAACTCAGAAAATATGCATACATGGTTGAACCTGGGGACTCAGCCGGTCCAGTGCTGTGCAGCATACACAAATCCCTGGGGTTCTTTCCTCACACTGCATAAGCCAAGTGTGGCCACACACACCTGTAGTCCCAACACTCAGGAAGTGGGTGCAGAGGGCCCAAGGCTCAAGGCTATCTTTGACTATATACTAAGCCCTAAAACAGTTTGAGCTGAAAGAGACCTTGCAACAAAGGGTCTGGAGGGGGACCGGAAAAAATATATAACACAATCATTGGCACACTTGTTTCATGGGTTGCCGGTCACCCTGTGGAGTTGACCACAGGTGGTGAGTGATGCTGTAGCTCAAATGTATTCACTCACACACACTCACACACTGAGCAGTCTATGCTCACCAAACAGGACCCATTCTAGCACACAAATGAGAAACCACTGAGGTAAATTTCAGAAGCTTTGGATTTTAATTTGGACCACTCAGAGAGGTAAATAAGATCTGAATTAGCAACCAATAACTAAATGGGTTTTCCAGAAGGCTGCTGCTCCCCTTCGAAGAGCAGAGACGACTCCTAACAGTGGGAGGGTGTGAATCCGTAATAATCAATTTAAAACACAGAGAGAGGGGCTGGGCAGAAGGTTGAGCTTCTAAGAGCAAGTGTTCTTCTTGTAGAGGACCTACCCAAGTTCATTTCTTGGCACCAAGGTCGGGTGGCTGAACTTTGCCTGTAACTCCAGCTCTAGTGGATCAGACACCTGTGCACATATGCACACAAACACACAGAAATCTTTAAAAGTACGAAGAGAACTTTTATTGCAGCTATGTAGTAATTTCCCTTTCAGAGGTCCCCACCCACGCCTTCACTGTGCTCAGGTTTCTCATACTCTTTCTTTACTCGTCAGAGTCCTGTGAGCCGCTAGATTTATGACAGCGGAACTAAATAGCCCATAATGTGGGTGTAAAATGGAACGGTGAATGCCCAGCAAACCATGGAACAAGAACATCTCTGGCACAGTGTGTCGTCCTTCTAGTTCATGTCCCTGTGTTATTTTTTATGTTGCATGAAATTATCACAAAATCAGTGATTAGAAATATGTGAGGAGCATTGCTGGTCCCTCTGCTTGGCTCTCAGGATGTCTAGGCTGGATCTCATTTGAGACTGTATCCTCTAGGGGTTTTCTGGAGCTGTGAGTCCTGGCAGCCCTGATAAACCAGGCTCACTCACAAACTCTGACTGAATATAACAATTACGGAGGCAACAACAGGAAAAACCGAGAATGGACTTATTTGATGTGGCAGCATTGAGAAGAGAAACTGAATAACGAGGTCCAGTTAACCCCAAGTTTAGTCTCCAGGTCATACCATGAGTTTTAGGGTCAAGAGAAGGCAGAAGGTACACGTCACCACGCACACCTTGTCCAGCTGTAAACTGTCCATGTGCCAGTCTGTGCTGCAGATTGGATTGACAAGTCAGAACTGTGTGATGCCTCTTCCTGGGAGCCAAGGTTTCCCTCTGAATGAGCCTAGATTCACCATTACCCTTCTCCCAGCACAAGGCCCCTGGGAAAAATTTAATTCTCTGGGGTTTCAATAGTAGTCAAAGAGAGGGGTACAGAGAGTTCTCTTTCTAATATCTTCACTCCTGTTAGGATGATTACTTCAGACTTATGACTATTGATAGAATTCTTTCTTTGGGACCTTGTTTCTCCAAACCAAAGAATGTCTTTGGTGCATTTGTAAAAGGCTCAACCAGAACCAGTGCACAGTGGGAGTTTCTTCTTTTGATTAAAGCAAGGCAGCAGTCCCAAACTTCAGCTCTAAATCCTTTTGCCTTAGCTCTGTAAGAGCCCTGTGCACAGATCTTCCTTACATAGAAGAGTGTGCATACCAATGGATCAGGGAGGCTGACTTAGTGTTTGGGTCACCAAAATCCTGTATGAATTTTTGCAAAGAACAAACACTTGAAAAGCCATGCACTGAAATTATTACCCTGGTCTCCACATATTGAAATGACACATATATTTCCTCTTTGAAGCTGCCTCCATTTTTCAAATCTTCTGTAGGAAGATGAACTTTTTCAGTAAGAAAAATCAAAGAGGTTATAAAGTGATAGGGTCTTGTTGGTCTGAATCAGCTCCAAGGACTCATCAAGACTGAAGCTCTAGACTTGAACATAGGCCCCTAAATTTGCCCTTAAATATTAACCATTTGGAAGGCTAGGTAGTTACCTCAGTTGGTAAAGTACTTGTCCTGAGTTCAATCCCCACACCCACACTTTCAAAAAGCCAGGCTTGACGGCATCCACTAGGGAGACAGAGACAGGAGTATCCCTGGGGCTTAATGGCCAACGTAGTTCCTAATCATACAGACAAATCCCAGGACAGTGTCAAACCCTGTCTAGAACAACCAGGTAGACGGTATCTGGGGAATGACAGATAATATTGTCCTCTGGCCTACACGTGCATATGCATACATGTATGTGTCTACTGCACACATACATGCATATATACACATACACAAATATGCACACACACATAAACATATGCACACATAACACAAACACATACACACATATATATGTATAAATTGAGCCATTTACTCCCTTTCTCAATCAATGCACACACACACATTACACACACACACACACATCACACACCACACACACGCATAAGCTGTGCCATCCATTCCCTTTCTCAGTCACTCCCAGGACTGTGCTTTTCACCCAGCATTTTCGCCACAACTACATTGTGTTTTTTTTTTTTTTTTAAATTTGACCTATTTCCCCATTTCTAAAGTGGGCAAGGTTTTACAGAGGTGGATCATGCCTGCACATATCAGGGAGGAAGAGGCAGAGTAGACAGCTAACTGGACACAGGAAAGGGGTTGCTCCTTTGAGACTCTTATCCTGGATCTCCCCAGGCTCTGTGGCATTGACCAAGGTGACTCTCAATTAGGGACGAACTGCAAACAGGGCTGGGGCAATGACTTTGTTAGAGTCAGTACTATTGTGACGAGATGCTATGACCAAAAGCAACTTGGGGAAGAATTTATTTCTCCCATATTTCCATATCCCAGTTCATCACTGAAAGCAGAAAGGGCAGGAACCAGGACAAGATCCTGAGGCAGGAGCACTGCTTGCTCCCCACAATTCGTTCAGTCTGCTTTCCTATAGAATCCAGGACCACCAGGTCAGGGGTGACCCCACCAACAATGGGCTGGGCCTACTCACTGAACCATTAATTAAGAAAATGCTCTAAGGGTTGCCTGCAGTCCCATCAAATGTAAGCATTTTCTCAGTTGGAGTTCCCTTGCCTCAGATGACTCTGACTTGTGTAAAGTTGACTTAAAACTAGCCACTACAGGCAGGGTCACAGCGTAGCTGTAGAAAAAAAGGAGCTGAGACCAAGACAGACTTTTAAGCAAGGTCCTGTATTTCAGCCGAATCTGCGGGAATAAAACAGGCTTTCACAGGGGCTGATGCTAATAAACCAACTTCACAGGAAGTTTCAAAACTTAGAAACAGGAAGTGCAAAGATATTCAGTAGCTTTGTGCTCATGATGGGTGTTTTTCAAGAAAAAGGGAGAGAGAGGCCAGTGACAGCTCTGCCTGCCTTCGACATGATTTCTACTATCACAGACTTCCAATGGAGGGAGAACCATTCCCTAAGGACTGTTCCTTCTTGGATAAGAGGAGAGCATAGATTTGTCTTACATATGCAAATAATTTCTGGAGCTCCATGAAGAAAGACCTAGAGCCTTGCAGAGAAGCCTGGGGGTTGAACCGCGCCATGTCACACCTCTAATTATCAGCACCACAATGGCCTTTCCTCAGGTCTGAAAAACCCGGTGCCCACCAGCATCAGCTGGCATTCACCCAGAGCAAACCACAAAACCATTGCTTCTCGGATTCCTTCTCCTTTGACAAGCCTTCAAATGACAGACTAGAAGACATTTTTAGTCAGCTCCCCTCCATGGGCGATTGAAAATTACATCGTACAGTTTGGACAATGGATACTAATAAAATATTATTTTCAAACTTTATTATTCACAAGCGGAACTTCTTTTTAATCGCCGCGGTGTTGAACTGCAACCGATGAATTCATTTCTATTTTAATTAGAAAACTCTAGAGAGTTCCGGTGCCAGCAACACAGGGCTGTTGCCTGCTAGACTTTGCTGGTCACTGGCAGGTGGCAAGAGCCTCATTATTCTGCGCAGGTCCCTTCACTGACTGTTTTAGAAGGAACCACTAGGTTCTTTATCCCGCTTGTCAGTGGGTTATGCTGCAGCTGCGGATTATGCTAATTCTTGCTTACTTGCAAATAGGCCTGTGTTTATTTTGTGCCTCACCAGCTGTCAACAAAGACATTTTGGAAATAATTCCCATATTTAAAAGCAGACTTTGTTCAAGGGATCCTACTCAAGTTTTCCCAGTATCTGGACCTCTCACTGGTGGACTCTTGGACTACCTACCTCTGATGTGGGAAAACTGGATGGGTGTGGCCCCAACCCACCACAGCCCTGTTTAGCCTCCTCTCTTCATGTCTCTCCCACGCCTCTGAGTTTTGCTGGAGCCCTAGCCAGGCCTGGTTTTTCTGCAAGAAACTTAAAATGTCGCTCTAACTGGTTCTCCATGGATAGGGAGGGGGAAATCTCATTTTATGGTGGTTAGGGAGGCTGAAGATTTCATTGCTTTCAAATCAGTATTTGAGCAAACATCCTCTCAAATTGGAAACCTAACACTTCAGAGGGCCTGCCTCACTGTCCCCAAGGCTCTGTAAAGCGTTCCCACTTAACAGTCGCAATGAAAAGCAGGTGACAGCCTCTAAGCAAATAATTGCATGCCTGCTCTTACTTGGGGTTCTATCCTATTTAAGCGTCCTTTTCCAAATTTTATTTGGTTTGATTTCATGGAAGAAGCAGAAGAATGTTTAATTACTTTTTTCAACAAGTATCGCTTCAAACCCAGTCGGGGAAAGTCAGCAAATCAAAAAGCATTCAATTTCCACCAGGTGTTTTTCTTAGAACGACTTTTCCACACCGCCGTCTTTTCAGTTAGTAGGTGAATTCAGATGAAACGATCCACACGTAAGAAGCACTCCTACCCACACGGCTGAGCACAAGCTTCTGTGGAGGCTTCCCAGAAGGCTTAGCTTATTGTTTCAATTTCTCTCAAGTTACATTCACAGGTGCCATCTCTGTTTCCCCCCAAAACATGGTGTGAACAAAGGGAAAATCCAGGATACTTAAGATTCCTGGGGCGTGGGAAGATAAGCTCCCTAATGTCCAGCAAACACGCAGACCCGACGAGCCGCCTAGAGGTGGGAACTCAATGCTAAACAAAGTAATCCCCAAGCTGCCTCAAAGGATCCAGATGTCAGCGTGCAGTCATCCCTTCAGCCCTTGTTTACCCGGCAAGCTTTCTACAAAGCCTGGGTGTGAACGGAGCAAATTACCAGGATCTGTTCCCAAAAGAAAGCAAAGTGATGCCAGTCGGCCCTTGATCTCTGGGGGTGAGGTGATGGGAGTGCCCTTCCAAGTCAGTGAGGGCAGAGGTGGGCATAGTGCCGCTCAGGGTTATGTGGGCGTCACAGATGGAAATATGCCAGGGAGGGACACTCCAAAGACAGCTTGAAGATGGGTTAGAGAACATAGATAGAAGGCTGCAATTGGTTTAAATCCCACCACTGCCACCCATCAGCTGCATTCGTCAGTGTGTGATTGGATACGTGGTGAATTTCCAGACCATGGAGTACCACACAGTGCTGCAAAGGGATGAACCAGTGCTGGGGATGGCGGTGGTGGGGATGAAGATGATGATGGTGGTGATGATAATGCTAGTAACAATCGTGATTATGGTAATGGTGATAATGATGGTAGCGATGGTGATGGTGGGATGATTATGGTAATGGTGATATTGATGGTGATGGTGGGATGGTTATGATAATGGTGATGATGATGGTAATGATGGTGATGGTGAGATGATGGTGGTGGTGGTGATTATGACAGTGATGGTTATGATGATGGTGATAAACACTGCTATTGATGATGGTGATAATGATGATAATAATGGCGATAGAGTGAAGTTACAATAATGGTGGTTCTGACAAGAGTGAAAATATTTACAAGAAGTATGCCTGAAATAAATCACATTGTCGTCCAATTTCTAAGTTCAATCACCAGGCTGATGCTTTGTCTTCTAAATGCCTCTCAGAATGCTAAGAACCAAAACTTCTTTTGGGAATGTGGCACACACTTTTCCTGAGCTGCTGGAATTAATTGCATTTTGGGGATCAGCAAAGTTTCATGGCAAGGGCATTATCACCCACAGACAGAAATGGGTCTGTGGAGTACACATCCATCAATGGTGAGAAGAAACACAATACTTTCTTTGACAGGGCAGCGTGGCACTGAGCTGTTAACAGAATGCAGGTGAATGGATTAACTTAAGTGTCCATATTTTTAATTCTTTGCAAAGTGTTTTAGTTTAGTTTGTTGGTTGATTGGTTGAGGTTTTTTTTTTTTTTTTTTTTTTTTTTTTGCGTGTGTTTGTTTGTTTTGAAATAGGGTTTCTTTGTGTAGCCCTGGCTATCCTGGAACTCACCTATAGACCAGGCTAGTCTCAAACTCAGACATCTGCCTACCTCTGTCTCCTGAGTGCTGAGGTTAAAGGCAGGGGACACCACCATTAAACACTCAACATTATTTCTCATGACTGCAGAGTTAGAATAGTGGTTTTCACTTTTTCCATGTAGGTTTGCTCTTCCAGGTGTAGACTCAGGGAACTGACCAAGTCTCTCTATAGACTGATGCTCAACCATGTTCAAGACAAAACTTCAAGTTTCCTGTGCTCAGCTGAGAAAAACAGCTCAAAGGGTATGAATTCACCAAATGGCAAGTGGCAATTTCTACATTTGGATACGGCCCCCATGGATTCTGTTCTCATTTAGTTTCCTCATACATACAGAGTAATGTGACCCAGATATATTTAGGATGAAGGGGAATATGTTTGAAAAATACTCACCAAATAGTTCCTGCTACAGATCAATGGCAAGGGACAGTCTCTGGTTCCCGGAAGCCATCTCTGTTCTACTCAGGGTGCGTCTGCTCCTCTCCACAGCTTTCTCGGGAGCCCAGTGTCTTAATTTGCTTACTACTGCTGTGATTAACACTAAGGCAAAAGCAGCTTGGGAAGGAAAGAGTTCGTTCCAGCTTACAGGTAACAAACAGTTTATCATGGAGGAAAGGAGGGAGTGTGCTCCTTTGAATGTTAGTTGTCCCTCATAAACTCATAGGGAGTGCCCCTGTTAGGAGGTGTGGCTTTGTTGGAGTAGGTGTGACCTTGTTGGAGGAAGTATGTCACTGTGGGGTTGGGCTTTGAGGTCTCCTTTGCTTAAGCTTCTCTCAGTGTGACACTCAGAGCACTTTCTGTTGCCTGTGGGTCAAGATGTAGGACTCTCAGCTTCTTCTCCAGCCCCGTATCTGCTGCCTGCCACTGTGCCTCACCGTGATGATAATGGGCTAAACCTCTGAAATGTAAACAATTAAATGTTTTTCCTTTATGAGAGTTGCCATGGTCATGGTGTCTCTTCACAGCAACCCTTTCTTAGAAACCCTAAGACAGGAATGAAACTCAAATCAAGAATCTGGAGGCAGGGACTGGCACAAGCTATGGATGAATGCTGCTGACCGGCTTGCCCTCCATAGCTTCCTTAGCCTGCTTTCTTATACCTTCCAGGACTATCTATCAAAGGGTCACACTGCCCGTAAGGCTCGGTCCTTAGCACTTCAATGGTTAATCAAGTAAATGTACCACAGGCCTATCTAATGGAGGCAATCCCTCAACTGAGATGCCCTTTCTTGTGTAACCACAACCTGAGCCAAGCTAACAAAAAAACAACACACCCAGATAGGATGCTCAATTTAGAAATATTGAACCGGACTTAGAGACACTAAGAATATCCCTCAGTCCCCACGACAAAAAGTGTTAAAAGCAAGAAAAAAAATAAACTTTTATCATAATCACTAGATGGCACTTTGGCACGGTTAGATGGCATGGTTCAGTATGGTCTATGTTCTCTTTCATCTCAACACTATGTGAACAAATTTCACATTATCCTGTACTATGAGGGGCTTGTTATTCACTGGTCTGGCTAGTTTTATGCCAAAATGACACAAGCTGGAATCATTGGAGAAGAGGGATCCTCAACTGAAAAAAAAATGCCTCAATAAGATTGAACTATAAGCAAGCCTGTAGCGCATTTTTAATTAGCAATTCATGTAGGAGGGCCCAGTCCATTGTGGATGGTGCCACCCCTGGGCTGGTGGTCCTGAGTTCTGTAAGAAAGAAGGCTGAGCAAGCCATGAAGAACAAGCCAGTAAGCAGCACCCTTCCCTGGCTTCCTCATCAGTTCCTGCCTCCAGGTTCCTGCCCTGTTTTGAGCTCTGGTGTCGAAGGATCTTCTTTCTATGTGTTGCTTTCATTGGTTGAGTAAAGAGACTGTCTTAGCCTTTTGATAGGGCAGAAAATTAGGTAGGCGGAGTAGACGAACAGGATGCTGGGAAGAAGAGCAGAGTCCGGCAAAGGCAATGATTCTCCAACCCAAGATGGACGTAGGTTAGAATCTTCCTAGTAAGCCATGACCTCGTGGTGACATACAGATTATTAGAAATGGGTTGAATCAAGATGTGAGAGTTAGCCAATAAGAGGCTAGAACTAATGGGCCAGACAGTGTTTAAATGAACACAATTTGTGTGTTGTTATTTTGGGGTATAAGCTAGTCAGGCTCCCAGGTGGCGGGAAGCGGCCCACCGCTCCTTTTTACTACAGACCTCCCATCCTGACTTCTTTTAGTGATGAACAGAGTTGTGGAAGCACAAGCTGAATAAACCCTTTCCTCCAGAACTTGCTTTGGCCATAGTATTTCACCACAGCAATAGTAACCCTAAGACGGTCCCTGATTTTCATTTTATTTGTGCTGTGCCTTCTTAAGCTCCAACTTAGAATGGCCAGACATATTTGAAACACAGTCTTCTTTGTAAGCTTATAATTATTAATAAAAGATCGGCAGTTGTCAGTATTTCATGGGAATTCTTGGCAAAGGCTTAGCTTGAATGGATTCTAGAACATAAATTTAGAAAACCAAGTCCAATTTAGAACTTAGGAAGTTCACCATCTTCTTTTTCAAAATTCACTAAGCACCCCATCCCCTGACGTCTACCTCCTAGGAGGTCATACGTGAGCTGTTCACAGACCACCTTGTCTTCTATGTTCAAAGAAATCTCTCACAGTCAACCTGCTTCTCATGTTCTTCTAAACGTTTAAACTTTCTCTGGTTTAAACGGATGAGAAGTACGGCATAAATTTCACTCGGAAGAGACCTGTAAATGAATAAAAGAGAAAAAAAGATCATGGCAGCCTGTGAGCAAGAAAATTAGAAGAGAAAATATCTTCGTGACCTAGAAGAGCAAAGGGTATTTCTAGCCTTGGTCCAGACACATCTGAGGGGGTGAATGTAGATTGGTGCATCCCTAAGACTTCTTCCCAGCTGCACCAGGTGAATTCCATGTACCTCAGTGGTGGGTCTATGACTGTGTCTTCATGGATCACCTGCTTTAGCCTGGTGATTGACCTCTGCCTGTTCACCAGCATCCTCCTCTCACACAGGATTGTCCCCAGGCAGTTGTTAGGATCAAACAGAGCCAGAGAGGTAGTTGTTGCTATGGTTTTCAGAACTGACTCGTGCAAGCTATGAGGAGAACCAGCTTCTCCACCACTGCCCACCCTGGGGCTCACTAAAATGGGACTGTGTTCGGTGCCCCTGGTTCCCCAGTGAGCTAGGGATTCTAGCAGCCCTCAGTGTGTGAACTACATTGAAAGACTTGAATAGAATATTTTTATTAGTTTTCCAAGTTAGCATACACAGAAATGGGTTTCACTGTGGCATTTGCATAGCGTCACAGCTGTACCGTCAGGAGTGTGTGGCTTCAAGAATCGTAGAAAGAGGATTAGGGAGAGAAGGAGGAGGCACACTGAGTCCTCACAAGCACAGTTCAGAAGTGACAGGCACCACTTGCATTTATAGGTCTTTGGTCAGAAATGGTCACATGACCTCAAGTAATTGTGCAAAACTTAGGGGGAGTATCTAGGATATTTGAGGGGTACAAATAGCTGCGCCATTCACTCAGACATTCGAGGTCTTATCAAAACACCTTCTGATAGCTCTGCTAGAGCAATTTTAAGATCTGATGAGCATTTATTAATTCTTAGCTGGGACTTTACACCTTAGGTGTCTCTGCATTTGTCCTATTAGCTTGACCATCTGAATAGAGGAAAGCAATAAAATATGCACAGGAGAATAGACAGCATCAGAGGACTTGGGAAGTCAACCTTAAGTGCTGTATTAAGCAGTTTTATATGCCCATTCCCTAGAGCTCTCCTCCTCCTCCACCTCTTCTTCCTCCTTTTCAAGACAGGGTTCTTCAAGACAGCCCTCGCTGTCCTGCAACTCACTCTGTAAACCAGGCTGGCTTTGAACTCACAGAGACCTGCCTGCCTCTACCTCCTGAGTGCTGGGCTTAAAGGTGGTTCCACCACCATCACCCAGCAAGTTTTACTTCTAATAGGCACAGTTCTTAGTGAAGAGCTGAGCTCTGGAGCCTCTAGCCACTTGTGAGCTTTAAGAGGAAAGTCAACCGTGCAACAGGCTTCCCTGACCTCAACAATTAGTAACTTATCTGTGCACTTGGCTTCCTTCACCTCCCCAGTGGCTCTTCCACTAGCCCAAATCCTCAGAGAGTTTAAGGGTTGGTTTGGGTGGGGAAGAGTTGGTCAGATCTTAATCCCTGCAGCACACCTCTTGTCAAAGAGCCAGGTGCTGAGTCAAAAGCCTCTTTTCTCACCAGATCCTCATGTAACCAAGTGCAGATGGCATCCTGGGATGAGATGCATTTCCTACACTTGCCACAAACCCATACACATTAGTCCCTTCTGTTTCCCAGTTCTGAACCCATCTCCCACTGGTCCTTTGCTGTGGCTGTGCTGAGCAGAGAGCACCCCCTGGGGGTCCTATAGATCCATGGAACTGAATTTCTAACCTTAAGAGAACACTCGGGGAAGAGCAAAATGTGATCCAGACAGCAGTTATTATAACACAGTGAGAAAAGAAGACTAACAAGCTTCATTTCAATGCTATTAACATGAATTTCAAGTCTCATGTTTTCTAAATATATTTAACAGCATGGAGAAACGCTTCTAGTGGATTGGTTTTTAATAGATGAATGAACCCAATTTTCCAAAAAAAATGAAATAAAATCGGCTTCTGAAAGTTCCCACCCATTATTTATGAATACATTTGTTTGTTTTATGCCTAAAACAAACAAGAGAAGGAAGGAAATAAATCAACATATTAACATGGTTATTTCTACTGGAATCATAAGTGGTTTCTCTGCTTTTTATGCTTCTTAAGTTTCGTTTCTGTAATAAAAGTCTATAGCTTCATAGCTATGATGCCTCCATTAGAATATTGGAGTGGTTAGTTTTTGTCGACTTGATACAAACTAGAGCTACCTGGGAACAGAGAACCTCAACTGAAGAATTGCCCACGTTAGACTGGTCTGTAAGCAAGTCTATGGGTCATTTCCTTGACTGGTAATTGAGGTGGGAGGGCCCAGCACTGTAGGGATAAGCCCGCCTGCAGGGAGCCAGTACGTGCTGCCGCCATTACAAGATGGTGATGGTGCCTAGCTCCTGCAGGCTGGAGTAAACAATTCCATATAAGGTCATAGCCAATACCACCATCGGGGCATGCTCAGTGTCCTCAGTGTGCTGGACCTATCAGGGAGCTTGGAGCGGTTGCTGAGACACTTTGACCAATAGGAAGCTTGCATGTACCCCTAGTCCCTATATAAGCAGCTGCAGCTCAGAGCTAGGGGCCCCTCGCTTCCTGCTCTCCCTTCAACCAAGAGGCTCCAGTAAAACGTGATTTGGGAAGAATCCTCATCTGGTGGCTGTTCTTTCCTGCTGGTCAGGGAGTTCGCCGCACCCGCCCATTTGGGGGCGGGTTTGCCTCGGGCGAATGTTTACTGATAAATTGGGTGCACAGAAGCTTCGGGCCCCTTCTTCCTGTTTTTGTGCTCCGCGGGAACCCTGGTTGCGTGAGTCTGGTCTTTGCATTAAAGTTGTATAAACTTATCACAATTTGTCTGCATTAATCTAAACCGCCATCACAGGACAGTGACAGGCTGAGCAAGTCATATGAAGTAAGCCAATAAGCAGCATTCCTCCATGGCCTCTGCTACTGTTCCTGCCTCCAGGTTCCTGCTTTGAGTTCCTGCCCCGACTTTTATCCACTGATGGCCAGCTCCAAGCCAAGGTAAACCCTTCCATCCCGAAGCTGTGGTCAGAGTTTTATCATTGCAACAGAAAATCAACACAGGATACAGATAAAACAACTGATGATAGTTGACAGGGAAAAACAATACATCCGACAGCCTATGTCAGCCATCCACACATCAGCCACAACCTGGACCTGTCGAGAAACAGCTTCCATGCAACCTCAGGACAGGGTAGAATGCAAATTTGGTAGAGGAGTACAGGACAATGTTCTGTGTTGTCTCTAAGGTACCAACAGGCAAAATGATCACATTCCCGGTATTTTTTTTTCTCATTGCATTTAATTTTGAAAGAGAAAATTGGGCCCAATTTATCAGGCTCTTTTTTATTACTCATTAGCGAGGCATCCCATGATCGAGAGGCAAACATCACATCTGCAATCGCTTTCCAAACGGCGGCTCCATCTCGCTGACAACGCATTTCCTCTCCATCCTCATCAGATGCAGCTCCAAGGTTGGTCTCCGTGACACACAGATGCCAGATGCTCTTCCTGATTTGAATTCCAAGCTCCACCGCAACGGTCGCCCAACTGTGCCCATCGCTCTCCAACAGGAAGGTCTAGACCCTAACTCCATCTTAAGCTCCATGGCGGCCTTCAAGTCTGACCTCCACAGCTGCTAGCCTGGCCAACCACCACTTGAGGGGTTATTTTGAGTGGCTTCTGTTGCATGCGATGGTGGTATAATTATACATGCAAATTGCAACTACATAATTCAGAGACCCTGAGGACAAGCCCTGGCAGTGTGCCTCTGTACCAGGCTTTCTTTTGGGGACCACCACCAGCTCCCAAATCATGACATGGAGACTTATTATTAGTTTTGAATGCTCTGCCTAGCTTAGGCTCATTTCCTGTTTATCTACCTTTTGCCTCTGGACTTTTTACCTTTCTTTCTGTACGTCTTACACTGTGTCTGCTGGCTGGCAACTGCCTGGCAGGCCCCAGGTGTCTCCTCTTTCTTCCTAGTTCTCTCCTTTCTTCTTCTTCTTCTTCTTCTTCTTCTTCTTCTTCTTCTTCTTCTTCTTCTTCTTCTTCTTCTTCTTCCTCTCATTCCCTTCTTTAAAACTTAGATTTTGACTCCTTTGTATTCTCCCTGCCTGCCAGCCTCACCCATCCCTCTCCTGCCTAGCTATTGGCCATTCAGCTTTTTACTAGACCAATCAGGTTCCTGAGGCAGGCAAGGTGAACCAAATGCAACCCATCCTTATATAATTAAATATATGCAGTGTAAACAAATGTAACACATCTTTACATCATTAACAAGGGCAGCAGAAACAAGTATAACACACCTTTTCACAGTTAAAGTAATATTCCACACATAAATAAATGCTACACGTTATTTGCCTAGTTAAAATAATATTCCATAGCATCCTTCTTGCTTGAGCCTGCCATTGTGGTTTCTCCATCAGACATAACTAGCAAGCTCACCTCCTGAGATGAGAGTCAGACATGGAGAGGTAGGATGTGTGCTAAGGGGTCATACGCAAGTGTCTGAGCCATCAAGACTTTCCACATGTTGACTCTCCTAGGAATGATTCATTGTTGGGAATGGATGCTCATGTTCCTCCTTCCTTCAAATTGGCACATTGAAACCTGACTCCAGAGTGACAGCATTTGGAGATGAGACCCATATGGAGATAGTTGAGTTGAGTTCACAGTCATGAAGAGGAAGCTCAGTGCCCAGCCACATGCCCAGCGATGTCCCATGATCAGTCTGAGGCTTGAGAGTGAAGGCAAGTCAGAGGAGAGTCCCAGCCAGTTTTCACTTCATAAATAAAGTGTTTCACACATATTATGCTTTGCATTTAGCTAATTGGCCTAGCTGGTCTTAATCGTCAACTGGATGCAGCCTGCAGTCATGTGAGAGGAGACACCTGTATCAGGTTTGTCTGTGGGGGTTGTCTTCATTGTTATTGATGGATGAGGACCCAGCCCACTGCGGGTGGTGTAGTTTCTCAAGCAGGTAGTCCTGGGCCATGTAAGAAAGTCAGCTAAGCCTGGCCTTGAGTGAGTCAGTTAGTATTGTTCTTCCGTGCTTTCTGCCTTGACTCCCCTCAACAGAGGACTGTATGACCTGGGTGTATAAACCAAATTAACCCTTTCCTCCCCAGGATGCTTTTGGACAGAGTGATTTTTCCCAGCCTTTTAAAAGTGACATGAGGACCATAGAAATCTTGAAAAAAAATTGTTAAAATGCAAGAGAATGCACCAGTGACTTCACAATGACACCACCCCATTGCCCAACTATGTCCAGTGATGGACTCAACACAGTGAAGAGCTGTGGGCTTTGGGGTGCTTCTATCCATCAGCCCATTTACTTACATTTTTGTAAGTCTTATATGGTGAGAATGTTCATTAATCTTATTGTTCAGAAGACCCCCCCCAAAAAAGTAGAACACAGAAATTAAGTAATTTCAATGTCACAAAGCTGATGTGTGGCAGGGCCTGAGCTCCCACCAGTTCTTGCCACGGCAGAAGTCAATGACCTAATTCCCATGCCTTTGTCTTGCCTTCATCAGAGAGCTAAAGTCACTCAGGGACCTTCCTGCCATTCAGACCAATGGCCATCATTCTTAACCCAGCCAACGACCACAAACCACCATAAGCAGAGTAGTTTATGGATAACACAAACATATCTGTCACTTTTCTGGAAGGTGAGAAGTCTAAGGTGAAATGCTGGAAGATTCTGTCCACCTAGAACTGTTTCCCGGTTCCATAGCACTCGCTTGCTGTATCCTCATGTATTGGAAGGGGCCATAGCATCTCTAGGTTCCCTCCCGTGCTTACTCTGACCCCTAGAGGCTTATGGCCTACACACCCACTTCCTAATACCTTTGTGTTGGGGCCAGCATTTAAACATATGAATTTGGAGGCTTCTGAACACCCAGCCTCATTGTACCCCAGCACCAACTGAGGTTCAAATTTATCATCCACAAAAAACTAATGGACACATAGCACTAAGGCTTGAATCACAGGAATGATTAAGGGTCCTGGTGACATCATGATGATATTTTCCTTCTTCCCAGACTTTAGCCACAGGATTCCAAGAACTATTAGTGAACATGACGCTGGAGACAGAAGGGCTGAGAGACAGTGCCCAAGGGGCTGAGGAAGGCACTGCCAATTCTTCTCCTTGCACAGACCCAAACTGTCTTCCCATCTGTGCTGTACAGCCTCCCCCAAGCAAAGAAGTGAGCACAGACCCTTTGGAGTCCCGTGAAGAAGCAAGAAGGATGGAAAATGAAGCTGAGCTGAGCCCTGGTTCCCCTGTTCCCCATGGTGATGCTCAGGTAATTTAACTTCCCAGGTTCACGTGTGTAAAGAGCATCAACAACCATGCCTGCTAAGAACAGGACCTGAGCCCTATGGTCAGCACACATGGCACATGGTGGGAGGGTGTCAGTATTGACTTTCTCAAGTATCCACAGTCCGTCCTATTCCCAGTGCCTCTGGGAAAATGACCAAGTCCCTTGTCTTTCCAGTTATAGAACAACATGAGGCAGCCACTGCCATGGGCAAAAGGACACCAGTCCACTCAGTAGAGCCTTAGAAAAAGCTGTGTGCTGTACACACATGTCTGTGTGCATGTGTGTGTGCCTATGTGAACGGATATGTAAACATATGTGTGCATGTGTGTACAAGCCTGCACATGTGTGAATGCATATAGATGCATGTGTGCATTTGCCAGTATACCTGTGTGCATCTGTGTATGTGTGGCCATGCACATGGATGTGTGCCCATGTACATGTACACTGGCATGTGTACCACTTGTAAGAATCTGAAACTGAACCAACCTTTCTTTGTTTCCGCGTTTGTTGCAGCCTCCTCTCCTACAGCGTCAACACCTGATATGGCCCTGTCAGTACTGCAGTTATTGAATGCTCAGAATGGGTCTGACCCAAACGGAGGCTCTGTAAGTAGGTATTGTACACAGTCACTGGGTTAACAAGATCCAAACTGAAAAAGAAAAAGGGGGAATGTTATATTTGTCATCATATGCTGAAATGAAAACGTTTAGCTATAGTCTAGAATTGTATACAGGAAAAAAATAATTTCACCTGTTTCTGTTTGTATTTTTCTACTTATATATGTGACTCATGTTGGACAACACTGCCCCAAGAACATGTTTCTTGTGAAAGAGAAATTGCATAGAATACTCCTGAATCTCACTTTAAATTTTCAAGGAGGCAATTTTGATTGGCTCAGCTCTGGACTAAGTATCTGTTTTGATTGGCTCATCTTTACGGCTAATTCCTCAAGACCCGAGTTCTACCCACAGTACCCACATGATAGAAGGAGAGAATAGACTCCTGCAAGTCGTCTGACTTATAAACACACACACACACACAAATCAATAAAAATACTTTTTAAAATAAAAATAAATTAACCCATGGGGCCTCCGTTTCTTGAAGAATCAGCCAGACAAACAGACATTCTGACATTATTGTCTATTCCCCAGCTTGTCCACCAGTCAGTAGTCTGAAAAATGGTGCCATGCTTAAAGTTAAGCAGGCTAGTGGGGGCTGGTTGATACCTTCTAGAAATACATGCTGTCATGTGCATATTCTTAACAAGAGGCACTGACATGTTTGTGCTAATACTGGGGCTGTTTTGATGGAGAAATTCCTAACTTTTTATTGTGCATGGATATACCCATTGTTTAAGCCCAGGACAGAATGACGACCACTCCCTGATCTGTCACAACTACTTAGAGGTCGGAAGAATGTGTGTTGCATCCACACCTCAGACACATTGGGATGGGGATTAGAGCTGAGAGAGAGGCGGGGGAGAGAGGGAGAGATTATCACCCAGTGTTTGCAAGGCCCTGGGAGTGACACCCAGTACAGCAACAAAAACATTAACCAAATTTTAAGAGGTTTTATATTCATTTGACCATGCTTTGACATCTCAAGAGGTTTAGAGCCCTAATACATAATTAACCAAAAAGTATACTATACAAAGAGATTCAAGTTGGGCTACAAGAATTTAGTAAATCTTGAAGAAACTCTGTTTTCCCAGGTGGTTAGCAACTAAGAGCCCTTCCTTCTCTTACAGAGGACCCAAGTTCTGTTTGCAGCACCCACATAATGAGGCTCACTACTGCCTGGAATTCTGGCTCAAGAGAAATCTGTCACCCCCTTCCAGCCTCTAAGGGAATCTGCAAATGCATGCACACACATGTATACATACACATAATTAAAAATAAAAAATAGAGCTTGAAAAGAAATACATACGAATATCCACAGTAAAAACTACCACCCTATAGTGTAGTATTAATTTTAGTACTCCATTGAAGGTGGCCAGAAAAGTTCCTATTGCCTGTGCCTAGTAAGAAGCAAGCATGATTCCCTGTGTTCCCTGAGGCAAAATCTGGGCCATAGCCCGTCAATCACACTTTGGTAGCCGGGGTGGAAACAGAAAAGGCCTTTTGCCCTCACGGTGCAGACGCTCTCACCTCTCAGCCTTAAAGTCACCGGTTCTGTTCACGCTAATCTTCTTTTTTCCTGGAGTGTTTCTAAGTCTATTGTTAGATGTGCGCTTCACTGTTGCAGAGTGCCCAAGTTTGATGCGGTTATTAAAATGGTGCCGATATAAATTACCATAGCGACAAACACAAATTCACAGCCCGATTTATCCTGTGGGGGCTGAACTCTTCCACAGCTCCTGAAGGCGCAAAGCACGGAGCAATCAAACAGCTGCCGAGAGACGCGAATATCCATCAACACTGACTGCCATTCAACCCTCGGTAACAGTCAGTGATGGACAGCACGGGCCAGTTCTTCTGAATGACCCTCATCTTAAAAGGGCCGAGTGTGAGCACAGCATCTTCACCTGCATGGAGTGTGTCTCTGTCTACCACGAGCAGGCTACATTTTGATGACCGTCTGAGAAAGAAAAGCCCCAGCGCAGACAAGGATACTCTCCTTTATTTATAATTACGTTATGTGTGACTCACAGCCATGGTCTCTGTCCCCAGTAATAAACATGAATCTAAACAGTAAGAAGGGCAGACACCAAAAGCAGGACATGTCACTTGCACTAGACAGCAAATACACAGCTAAAAATAGACAAGGGAAATATATGAGTGCGGGGGCGGGCAGTATCCTCCATCCTGTCCTTGCTTGACAGGCACATGGATTTCTTGTAGCTCCCTCATCCAAATGCAAGAGTTAAAAATAAGAGTTAACACCTGTGTTCTTCGGCAGCGTCTTATGGTGACAACGGCTTTCAAGGGAAGAGTGTATTTTTGGTTAGGCACACTGAGACATCCCTTCAGCAGAAAATACTTAGGAGGATTTAGATTTGATTCCGACAGGGGAACATTCGAGAGTTTCTCCTTCCTTGTATGTGACTGTGGACAAGGTTATAAGACAGATTCATCTCCTGAATGTCCTTTTCCCAAGACTTCGTTCCACACTGAAGGACCATATGCCATAAGATTAAGTGCTCATGGATCCCAAAGCACAAAAATTTTTACTGATTTTCTAGGTGTGAATTTAGAGGCGAAAGCTCATCTTGTTCCTATCAATGTTTGGAGGAAAACATCCTGTTTTTGTATGTGTGTGTGACGTGTATGCAAGTGTGTGTGAACATATATGTGTGTGTGTGTGTACAGGTATACATGTACATGTGTATACACGTGTGTGGAGTCCCTAGGTTTGTGTCAGGTGTTTTTCTTGATCACTTTCCACCTTATATCTTGACGGATGGTCTCTCACTAAACCGAGAGGACACCATTTTGGTTCCTCTGGCAGTCGGCTTGCTCTGGGGACCCACTGTCTCCATTGCACCAGGGTTACAGGTGGGCCACAACACCCAAAAGGCTGTTAAGTGGGCTCTAGGGACCCAGTCTCCTGGCCTCATATACATACATTAAGTGCTTATGCATTGAGCCATCTTCCCAACCCTGGGAGAAAACAAAACAAGTGTTGCTTGAAGGAAACACTCTTGCATTGGCTCAAAATAATCTTTTGTTCCTGATACATGTTGGTACATGTTCAAACACTAGAGATTCAGAAAATCAAACAAATGAATAAATAAGTAAATAAATAAATTTTAAGAAAATTGATGTTGGAGAGACGACTCAGCAGTTAATACTTGCTGCTCTTTTGGAGGTCCCACCACATAGAGGGGGAGGGGAGAGAAAGAGGAAAAGAAAAGGCAACACTGAAAAAAAAATAGGATTCAAGGTGGAAGAAGGGAAAGGACTGACAGATGTCACATAGAAAGCCCTACAGATGCCAACCCGAAAGATATAGTCAGAAATTAGAGTAGTTACGATATCCAAAACCAACGTATTAAAAACCATTTGTTTCTATACATTAAAATGATCTATTGCAAAAAGAAATTAAGGAAGCAATCCCATTTATCCCAAAGAGGCATAAATTTAACCAAGCAGGGAGGAAACCAACACACCAAAAAATTTAAACAGTAATGTATTCTAAAATTTTTTTCTCATTTGAAAAAAATGGGGACAATTTTCATTCGTTTGGAGGACTCCAATAAAGATTTCATCAAGCACACACGTGGTGACCTTAAAAGGCTGTAGGAAGATGCTGAAGGACTACTAATAATGTAGACAGTTTTTTCAAACCAGGTCTTTCCAACCTGCCTCCACTCTTGCTCTGAAAGGTGAGGGGGGAGCTGGAATTATAACCAAAACAAAATCAAGAGCCTCGGGGAGGCAGCTCTGAAATAAGAGTCAGAGAGATGAGAGGATCTTCAGTCTGCATCCGCTGAGATCAGTGAGCTCCAGTCCCTCATTAGGCATCTTGTAGGTTTTACATACACCACAATGGCACCCCTAGAATGATATTTTGGGGACCATCCCTAGTCCAGGTAAGAAAAACAAGGCTTCAGCTTTCTCCTTTATAGATCAACTCAACATGAAACACCCCGATAAGCAGAGACCACATTGGTCAGAGCGTAGTAATTCTCTTTTCTGTATAGAAGTGCCCAGTCACATTCTACAAGCACACATGGAAACGATGATGAAGAAAAGGAAAGTTTGAGAATCTTGTGAAGGAGAATGCTGCTTCTGAGGGAATATTCATTTGCCTACAGCTTGGAGGCAGGAGAAATATAAGTCTTTCTGGGAAAGAAAAATTGGTCTTCTTGATTTAAAGCTCCATGACTGTAGGGGCTGGAAATGTATCTCTGTAGATAGAATTATTGCCTAACATTGAGGAAGCCCTGGGTTTGGTCCCTAGCACCCTCCATACACTCCAGGCACAGTGATATAATCCTGATACTAGGAAGTAGAGGCAAAAGAATCAGACTGGGTATGGTGGTACCTGCCTTTAGTCTTAGCAAAGGCAGGCAGAGCTCTGTGAGTTTGAGACCAGCTCGGTCTGTATAGAGAATTCCAGGACAGCCAGGGCTGTGTAGAGAGACCCTGTCTCTAAAGAACAAAGAGGATCAGGAGTTTAAGGTCAACCTCAGCTACATATTAAGTTTGAGGGCAGCCTGGGCTACATGAGTGCCTGTCTCAAAGAAGGAGGACGAAGAGGAGACAGCCTTGGAACTTCTAAGATAGTAATAGGCTCTTGTTAGATAAGGATAGAGGGGAAATAAGCTGGAAGGCCCGAGGACTATGGGCTGGAAGATTTTAGTGAGCATTCTTTCCTTTCAAAAAGGCACGAGGCAGAATTTCTCGCCTTGCTCTCATTCAGGGCCAATCCGTCACCTGCGGTCTTATGTCATAATCCAATAGGGTGGCTCACCTTGATTTTAGCTTGAAGAAAAACAGGCGCTTCCACGCTGCCTCCCTAGAGGGGAAAATGGGTTTGAACTTGTGACACGCAAGAAAGTAGTCATCTTGCTGAGTGATGGAGAGTGGTAAAGGTTAGCATGGGCCATCGGAGCCCATGCTTGCTTCGACTCTGCAGGGATTTAATGGTTCCCTTCCAAACCTAGAGCATGGATATCCCCACCATGGAGGAATCAATATTGTGTTTCAATTGCAGCAGCTGTTGGGAGTGAATGCCGGGAGACTGCAAATGCAGAAAAGGGAGTCTCTGCCTGGGAAAACATTATCCCCCTGTTTCCCTGTTGGAGGGAGGAAAAGGTATCTTCAGTCTAGCAAGAATTGGCAACTCTGCGTGGAAACTGGGGAGAAACTGTACATATGTCCAGGTGTGTTATGGTTGATGCACATTGGTCAAAATTGATCAACTAGGGGCAGACATTCACAGCAGTGTGGTCCATGCCAGAAACAGATAATTCTGAGCTTTCTCAGGGCGATATTTGAGACATTTTATTGTATTCAGAGGCCCATTCTCTAGTTTTCCTGTTGAAATTTGGAGCCAGCCACTTGGCATCCCCCCAGCCATCACCTTTCTCATTGCTTAAGAGAGCCACACACCCTTTCTGTCGCTTTGGCCGACGAAGCTCAATGCGGATGGCATGTACATTTATCATCTGGTCAAAGGAAATAGATGCCCTGTTCTCAAAGCTCATTAGATGCTTCAAGGTCCGAAGGGGGAAAAACCAGGGAAGAGAATTACCAACACGCTGTAAAACTGGCCCTAAACCTTTGAACAGCAAATATGAACAAAGCAAAGCAAAGAAGCCATTTTTCTCCTGACACAAGTGTTTTATTTCTGCCCAGTTCTTCTCTTTTCTAATAAGAAGTATTGGGTTTTTTGTATTGTTTTGTAATTTTATGGGAGCCCACATCAGATTTTTAAAGAGACATTGAACTTTCAAAGTGTTGGATTTTTTAAAGGCTGTGGAACTTTTAAGTTGGGCGGTGTTTTATAACAGGATATTGCAGCATGGTACTCTGGGGAAAAACAAAGGATGTGTTACGATTTAACAGTGATGTGTTGGACTGAAGAGGTGGCTCAGTGGTTAAGAACACACACTGCTTTTGCAGAGGACCTGAGTTCAATTCTCAACATCCACATTGGGTGGCTCACAACCTCCTGTAACCCCAGCTCTAGGAGGATCCGACTCCTTACTTCCATGGGCAAACAGCACTCATGTATGCGCGCGCGCATACACACACACACACACACACACACACACACACACACACAGTAGAATTAAAATAAGATCTAAAAAATTCCATACAGCTATTGATCAAAAGAATGAAAGCAGGTAAAATATGGAAGACTTGGACAAGCCACGGATCTTTTGTCCATCCCATGAGTTTTGGGCTCAGCAATTAACAAAAAGCGAAATGTTTGGACCTAGAGTGTCTTCATCTGCTTAGACATCAACTCTCCAAGAAATGGCTCAGAAGCAGAGGGTCTGGGCACTGGCTGGGTGTTAGAAGCACATGAGCAGTTACTGTCTGACCTTCAGCCTCTGGCCCCATTGGTCTGTGTTGGACCAGGGCATACATTGTGGGTCAAGCTCTCTGTGTGGCTCTGCTTCATTCGGGCTGGATTCACCACTCACACACAGTGGAATCACATTCATTTAAATGCCACTAGGGTGAATGGCAACTTCCCACAGCGACTTCTGCTCCACAGTCTCAGAGGAGTCTATTCCCAGATGTGTGTGAATAGCCAGCGTTGTTGCTACATTAATCCTTCCTGTGGCCTTGTGAGTTGTCCCCATACGTGCTCTGGAGAGAACTCTACTGGAGACCTTCTGCAGATGCCCCAGCTTTTCCCCAAACTCTCCTCTGATACGTGAGTTCTGATCAGTTCATTGCCTGAAACTCGGCTCCTTCACCATAAGATGGTCAGTGTGATGGCTAATCTTGGTTATCAACTTTATTGTTTATGTGTTAAAATAAGAGATGTGTCTGCTTCTGTGTGAGTATATAAGGATGTTTCCTGGGAGGATTAATTACAGGAGGAAAGACCTTTCCCCAGGGGTGGCAACAGACCAGGAAAAAGGGCTCCGAGACAAAGACAGCCCTCCTCTGGCCAGCCCATCTTTATTCCTTGCTCGTGAGTGCATCCGCTCTGCTGCTGCTGCAGTGCCAGCAGCAACAGACAGCAGCAGCTGCAGTTGCATCCTTGGCCAACACTGGAACGCAGGTTCTGTGGCTTTCCCATGTAGACTGAAGACCAGCAGCTCGACAGGAAATCTTTCAGACCTTCAGCCCCAGGCTTGAACTGCTGGGGCATCCAGCTTGGGTTTTCAGTCTCTCTGGTGTGTGGGTGGCTATTGTTGGACTAGTAACCCGTATCATGAAAGCCAATATAATGTGTGTGTGTGTGTGTGTGTGTGCACGCGCGCATGAGAGAAACAGACAGACAGACAGAGACAGACAGAGAGAGAGAGAAATCTGTTCTGAAGAGTCATGAGTTATGTAACATTTCCCCCAGGTATACACTACACACACACACACACACACACACACCACATACCACACACACACATCTACTTACCCTGGATAGGAAGCCATGACAAAACAAAGCAGCAGTTGCACACATGTCCAGTTTGGTGAACTGAATTTTACTGGGATCACTTCCAGGAGCAGAAATGACACAAACACAGCCAGGCTAACGAGTCTCCTCTCCCAGGGGTATTGACCACTAGTAACACTGGAGCAGGGTCCTCTGGACTCTTGTGGGTTTCAGCTTTCCAAAACTGTGAAGTTTGCTTTCCTCCTAAGGCTTGGGAGTCTCCCTGCTCCTTCTTGAAGTGTGTGTTTCACTCCAGAGGAAACTGCTCCTCAGAATGGAGCCAAGTTCTGTGCAGAACATCACACTTGCTTCTCCTGCATGTCAACCTCAGATCACACTCACTGACGTCACACTCACTTCTCCTGGGCGTCAACCTCAGAGCACACTCACTGACATCACACTCGTTTCTCCTGGCTGTCAACCTCAGAGCACACTTGCTGACATCACACTCACTGACGTCACACTCACTTCTCCTGGGTGTCGATCTCCAAGCACACTTCCTGAGCTATAACAGAAGCATTAGCGTCTGTAGGTCCTGTTCAAAGCATCCTCTATTTCCAAAGCGGCTCCATCCCAACACACTGTTGACTTTGTTCCGCAGGAGTGTTTATTAGTTCTTTTGCCCTGACCTTAAGCTGCCGTAGTCATTGTTCTTAGTGAAATATTGTATATCGCGGCTATTATTCTTCGCTGACTACAGAGTAACGGGGGCGCCATCTATCCTCTGCGTGTCAGGAGGAAGCCCTGCCCATCCATCCTTCATTACTTCCCCTCACTGGAGACCCTGGTCACCCCGCCGGAGCCATCGATTCTCTCCTCATCACTTCATTGTGGGCTTCTCGCCCATTTCTGCACCTCGCAGGCATCCATTCTCACAGCCTCTGGTGGGCTTCCGAGAATGAAACACCTTGAAGGAAACAAAACATAAAGAATAAGAAAAATCTATGCTGGGCCTTTCAGTCTTCACAATTCCCACACTTTGCCAAGAGTAAAATTATATAGATCACAACTCTAGAAGTAGCCCAAGGAACCCCAGATTGGTGCGCCTGCCATGTATATGTGTATGTGAATAGTGTCAGTGTCTGTCTGCATGTGTGTTTGTGGACAAGTTTGTGGGTGTCTGTGTGTATATATGTGTATGGTATGTGTACATATCTGTGTGTATGTTATGTTTGTGTGTATATGGATATACATGTGCATATATATGTATGTGTTTCCTTGTGTGTGTGTGCATATGTATCTGTATTCTGCATGTATATGTGTGTACATGTGTATGTGAGTGTGTGTGTGTGTGCATGTGGGTCTTTGTATGTGCATGTATGTCTGCATGTGTTAATGCATGTGTATTTGTATGTCTGTTTGCTTGTGTGGGTGTATAGGTGTGTGTGCATGTGTATGCATGCATATGTGAATGCATGTATATGGATGTGTGGGTTTTTATAGATATTTTACTACTCTGAAAAATCTGTGCTCTCACGAGAGTGTTCTCTACATCACTGCAGGGCTGCATCATGGGTAATGAGGCTCTCACCATTACTGTTGGCTGAAAACCTGGAACCTACTGAGTCTAAAGCAGCCAAATTAAAGACCTGCTGGGTTTTACCTCTCTGCCATCAATCCATACGCTTTCACAGAAGCGTGGGGTGTTCCTGGGGTGAGATGAGTGTTCACAGAAAGTCCGCATCCCTCCCCAGGAGCACAAGTTCATGTTTCCTTATAAGACACCAAGGAGAAAACAGACACTGGCCTTATAGATGATAAAAGATTGTCAATATCTTGAGTTAACCAGAAAGAATACTGCCATGTGTCTGCTTGAGCACACTGACTAAGCAGAACCAGGGGATTGGCTGTGGGGCTGGCCCTGCTGAATTCAGTGCCCTAGAAATCAGTCATCCTAGAGGCCTCGGTGGTTGTGTCTCTAACAGCAGGGAGGCTGGGACAAAACTGTAGACCTAGGTTCACCACGCTGCTGAGAAAACAGAAATCACACCCAGGACCCCTGACTCCAAAGCTGTGGACTAATCTCTGCATTAAGCACTGGCCTCCTACAGGCCCTTCCTGAGTTGCAATGCCAGTGGTTAAGTAGAACTTCATTCATTTTCTCTCTTTCCCTCTTCGCCCTGTCTCTGCCCTCCTGTGTCTCTGTCTTTTTCTGACTTTCCTCTTCTCCGTCTCTCCTCTCTCTCTGACTCTCCTTTTTCTTCTCTCTCCTCTCTGCCTCCCTATTTCTGCCATCAAAACAGACAATATTTTAAGCTGTGACAAGATATTAAAATGCCAGAGTGTGCGTTGGATGGTGCTGAGCTGAGTATCACATGTGCAGGCGGGACCCTGCAGAGACATTGAGAGGAAAGGGAGAGGCAGATCTGATTGGGCTAGAAGACTTTTCTGTGGGTGGCATGTCCCTCTCTTGTTCCCTACTACAGGGACCCTCAGTGACCCTCATGAGGATGCTGCAGGCTGATGGAAGGGGTATGGCAATCATGAACTTCCAGAAAGAGAAATGGGGATTCTCTGAGGTTAGCACAGACTCTCATGCAGAATATGATGCTTTAGGATGAAGGCTTTTTCCAAGGAGATTCTGATGGACAGAAACGAATATGGCTGCTCCAAGGTCAGTCTCTCAGGAGGGTGTCCCTTCTTGACTGGATGAGTATTTCTCCTTTCCCCCAGAACATCAGCCTCATTGTTGTTGCTAGGGGCTTCCATCACCTCATAGCTAATCAGCCAGTACCTCTCTGCATCCACTGGGGGCTGTGTGTGTGTGTGTGTGTGCTCATGTGTGCATGTGTGTTTGTGTGCATGCATGAGTGTGGATACACTATGAAGGCAGAAGTAGACCTGGCTGTCATGCCTCAAGTCATCATCTGCATTGTTTTTAAGACAGTCTCCTCCCTCGTTGCCCTGAAAACTCACCTAGTAGGCTAGGTTGGCACTTGTGACTATTGGGGACACACCTGTCTCCACCGTGCCAGTGCTAGGATTATAAGCAGGCACCACCCCACCCAGTCTTTCTTGTAATGTATGTTCTTAGGGTTGAACTCAGCTTCTTGTACTTGTGAAATATCAATCAGTTTACCCACCCATCTCTCCAGCCACCACTGGAGTCTTGATGGAGATGGGAACCAAGGATACCACAGAGCTGTCAGGTAGATTCTAAAAGAGCAAGCTCAGTTTGATTCTGAAATTAGGGAATGCCCATGAACATTTCATGTTCCAATGTGTTGGTACCTTTATTGGTCACTGGGTTATTCCTTTAAGGCAGGGTTCCTCCCAGAAGAGAAGCACTTGCTGCTGTTGTAGAGGACCAAAGTTTGATTCCCAGCACCCCTGTTGGGCAGCTCACAACCACCAGAACCTCTGGCTCTAGAGAGTGTGATGTCCTCTTCTAGCCTCCTCAGGTACTGCACTCATGTGGCACAAAGATGAAGACACACATACCCATGAAATAAAAAAAATTAAATAGAAATATTTTCCAAAGAAGAGGAAACTTTTTGCCTATCTGCTTGCTTTGTAAATTGTAGTAGGTTCAGGGTCCCTCACCCATAATTTTCTTCTATCTATAAACTATTTGGAACAAAGATGTTTTCTCTCTCTCTCTCTCTACCCCTCTCATATTAATAACACTGCAGAGAGTTCTTGTTCTTGCAGCATGGGACACTGTGAGCAGACAACAAATCAATATCTATATTCCAAAATGAAGAAATTGTTTATTGAACTGCTTCAACACTCTATTTTTGTAAGAGAACAAAATAGAACCAAGCCAACTATTTATCTGCCTATTTATGTGGATCCTGTGTCTTCCCTCCAGGACTTGAGTTTCTACAGCTTTCAACCCGAGTCACAATGTGACCCCAGATTACCTTCCAATCTCATCTTCTACCCTCCATTTTCAATGTTCACTTGACTCTTCCTCCTGATTCAATTGTTTCCTCATTCTTAAAGTTCCACTGTATAATAATAAGCCCTATCTTTCTCTTCGGTCTGTAACATGAAGGGGCCTGCTTGTTGGGGTTTCTGTCCTGCCCAGTTCCCGCAGCCAGCAGCCCCAAAGAAATCACACAGAGAGTCTGCATTACTTATAAACTGATTGGCCCATTAGCTCGGGCTTCTTATTAGCTTTGGTAGCTTATGTCAACTCATTATTCTTACCTATATTAGCCACTTGGCTCCATACCTTTCTCAGAGGGGCAGCTCACATCTTGCTTGCTTCGGAGTCTGGGAAGGAGTGCGGAGGGAGCTTCCTGCTTCCCAGAATACTCCTGTTCTCATCGCTCCACCTCTACTTCCTGTCTGGTTGACCCACCTATACTTCCTGCCTGGCCAATCAGCGTTTATTTAAAACATGATTGACAGAATACAGACAATTCTCCCGCACCATCGGACTCTCCTGAATCCCTGGAAGCCCCATTTCCAGACCTGACCCATCGGGATGCCAATGCTGCCCATCATAATCACACCACAGGTGCCAGAGGCCAGCCTGTGTTGTGGACAGTCATCCTTCAGGCATAACATGGCTGCCACAAGATTGGGCCCATTAAAATTCACCCATAGACGGGAGGAGAGCTCACCAGCAGATCATATAGCCTTTTCCCCATTCTCCTAGTTAATGGAAGGGCAAATTTTTTTCTGTTAGTGGCTTAACTGTGTTATGTCCCCCTACAGACTCCGGTGTTGTAACACTTGGTTCCCAGCAGGTGGCGCTGTTTTGAGACGTTATTAAACCTTAAGGAGGTGGAGCCTAAGAGGCATCGGGTGTTTTCGGTCCTGAAGATCTGGCAGCTCTCCTGGAACACTTCTTCCAACCACAGTCTTCAGGGTCTCCCCTGTTGCTCCTCACAACTTTCCATCAGCCCCCCAGTCACTCTCTTTATCTCTTTATTTCTGCCTACTTTCCTCTTTCTGTCATTGTTGCTCTCAATCTTATCAGTTCCTTGCTTCCTCATTCTCTGACTCCTTCCACAGCTCAGTGGCTGCTGCCAAGACAATTTGGGGTACCCAGATCAGAGGATTGGATTTCTCGGGAGTTGGAGTGTGAGCTGAGGCAACCAGGAGCCAGCTCAAGGTGCTGTGCTTATCCTAGCAACAGAAAAACAATCAACATAGCAGTCAGTCACCACCAGCTCTTCATCTGTCAAACAGTGGGTGCCAACAACTCAACTTAAATGAGGGAATCGAGTGTTTGAGCATCAGAAGCTAGGATACAGGATCCAGGCACTACATCAAACCAGATCATTGGCTCAACACACAGAACCTGTACTGCAGGTTTTATGTCAACTTAACTCAAGCTAGAATCACCAGAGAGGAAGGAGCCTCAATGGAAAAAGTGCCCCCATATCTAACTGTGAGGTGTTTTTCATGATTAGTGATCAATGGGGGAGGGTCCAGTCCATTGAAGGTGGATCCATCTCTGAGCTGGGGGTCCTGGGGTTCTATAAGAAAGCAGGAACAAGACATAAGGAACAGTAAGCAGCACCTTTCCATGGCCTCTGCATCAACACTTGCCTCCAGATTTCTACTTTGCTTGACTTCCTTTGGTGAAGGACAGCAATGTGGAAGTGTAAGTCCACTTTATTTAAACACTTTTCTCCACAATTTGGTTTTTTTTTTTTGTGATGGTATTTTGTTGCAACAGTAGAAACCCTACCTAAGACAAATTGATACCAGGAGTGGGGTATTGCTGTGACAGACTTGATCACGTTTTGGGGAGGATTGTGGAAGAACTTTGGAACTTTGGGCTAGAAAAGCCTCTGAGAATTGAAAGCTCCGGGGAATGTTCTTGAGGAACGTGAAAGAGAAGAATGTGGAGAGCAGTGCCGAGATGGAGGCCTGGGTTGTGAAATTTCAGAGGGAAAGTTAAAGTTCCATCAGGGTTGTTTGCTGTTGTGAATTAAGATTCTGTCATTCTGGTCTCCTGGGGCTGTAGTGTCAGCCATGATTAACAAGAGAGCATCGCCATTGACATGAAGCCTTAGTGTTGCTAGAAGAATTGATGCTGGACAGCTGAAGCTATGGAGTTAGCAGTGATTAAGAAGAGGCCAACATCGCTGAGGTGAAATCCTCTAGGAAGTGTTTCCTGGCAGTACAGAGAAGCTATGTTACTGGGGGCAGCCAAGGTTGTACCTGGTGCTGGCAGCTGGTTCTGGTGATGTGTGTGAGTCACCTGGATGATACTGGTTTTGAAGACATGGAGAAAAACCGAGGCTTGGCGCTGTGAGAGGCCAAGAGAGGCCGTTGATGAAGGTGCAGCTTCAATGGCAGTTGAAGGCCCAGGATTGAAGGGATCATGCCGAGAAGTTGAGGATGGACACCATGAAGAGACCCTATGAGAGGCTATGCTTTCAGATAACTCCAGCTGTGTCAAGCTGACATAAAACCAGCCAGCATAGGCAGGGAAGTCAGAAGAGGGTTTCAGAACCCACGGAGCTGTAGTTACAGGGAGCTGCAAACCATCTGGCATGAGTGTGTGCTCTCAACCAATGAGACATGTGGTTAAGAGCATTGCCTGCTCTTCCAAAGGTCCTGAGTTCAATTCCCAGCAACCACATGGTGGCTCACAACCATCTGTAATGAGGTCTGGTGCCCTCTTCTGGCCTTCAGGCATACACACAGACAGAATATTGTATACATAATAAATAAATAAATATTTTTTAAAAAAAGAGACATTTCTCTAGAACACTATTGTTCATATTGAACCAATCACAGCCATTTATTCTCACCACTCACAGCTCTGCCCCTTAGAACGGGCCACCGAGGTAGTCCCTCGAAGTAGAGGACGTGCGCCCCCTGCTGGCCAGGGTGGAAATGACTCACACAGGATTGTGATTCGAAAAAAAGTCTAGTGGAGTTTCAGACAGTCCTAACTGAGGCTGTAACCCCAACAGCCAGTCCATGTCTTTGCACAGCTGTTGGGGAGGGGGAGCATCTGTGGTGTGACCCACTGCTGGTATAGTGGTAGTCCCTCCAGCTGGTAGACTGCTAATTCTTCTGTCTCAAAGCAGGCCAGAGAGCAGCAACTGACAATTGGAGTCACATTGCCCCATCCCCTGTGTCTTTGCTTACGTACAGAAAGCAAACATCAGAAGAAATGCTTACAGGGGGAAAGTTCTTTAAGCCTTATAGGTCACACTAACAGCAATTCCACAGATTTCCACAATGCTTTCCCAATTCCTGGCACTGCCCTATGTCCTGGAGATGGGTCCCCTCTTCTGTCTAAGGGGGACAATAAGGCCAAGACTGAAGCTAGATGTTTTCTTGTCACACATCTAGGACTTGGGACCTAATTACCTTCAACTAAAGGAGTCCTGATGGGTACCATCGTCTTCCACGCTGCCTCTGTCTCCATGAACATCACATTTTCTTCCTGCTCACAATCTCTGCTGTACCTGCCTTTTTTGAATGCACCGCCTATCAAAGAAAGACAAATCTTCATCCATTCTTCAGGTCAAATATTTACTTTGCCACAGGTCCCCATGGAGAGGCCAGCGGATCCCCCTCCTGGAATTCCAAGTCCTCGGCAGATACCAACGAATCATTTAAGGGGTGGGACTTGTCATTCATGACTGCAGCCTCCACAAGCTCTGACAACCCATATTTGCTCATTGTGAAGCTGCCATGCAACTTTCTCGGGGCGGGGAGCACTTTGCTTCCTTTCAGGCCTTAGAATGCCTGTAAAACGCACTCCACATCCCCTCACCCCCAACTCTGCTCCTTGCTTTTTCCTTTGTGACTGACTCTGAACTATGAATTTATCAAGGGGTGGGCAGAGTTCTCCTGTCTGCTGCCAGACCTGTGGGAAGGTGAGAAGCAGGATCCTCAGTGCCTTGGCAGTAGGAGCAAGAGAGAAAGCCATGCCAGAGCTCCATCTGCTCTGACTTCACCACACTGCCATTTTTAAAAGCCTTGATGTGACCTTCCCAGGTCTTTGAGGGCAGCCATAGCTGAGAGTAAATGGAGGGGCACTAGTGCATTTGAAAACACTTCCCATCAGTGCCAGCCTGTGTCTTTGCATGTGTCATTAACAGGTAAGCAAGCCACTAGAAAGAGAAAGAAAAGGAGGTCTAGAGACTGCCTGTCACTCACAGGAAGCAGCTGATATGGTCCTGAGTAAAGTCACTTGAGTCAGACTGGCAGGAAGGAAGGATCTAAATATTGCTGTCAGGGGACCCTTGTTGATAGTGCTAAATTGTCTTCTGTGGGAGAAACAAAGGAGCCTACAGGCTAGGTATCCTAGGAAAACTCCTGGAACAGAAAGAGGAAATTTGACCAAAAAAAAAAAAAAAAAAAAAAAAGGAACAGGGCCTGGAGAGATGGTTAGGAGGTTAAGTGTAAGCGCACTGGCTGCTCTTGAACCTGGGTTCAATTCCCAGTACAAACACGGCACTTCACAACCTTCTATAACTCCAGGTCGAGGGCATTCAGTGACCTCTCATGGTGAGGATGTGTGAATGCACGTAAAACACTTGTACTAAATAAATGGTGTGTGGTGTGTGTGTGTGTGTGTGTGTGTGTGTGTGTAAAACACAAAAGGACACGAATAAAAAATGAAGTGTGACCACAGCGGTGTATAAGTACTGATTCACACTAACAATAGTAATTCATACAATAATGATGCAGTGATCCCCCTTCTCAGTGAAAGATATCCCCCAACACCCACCCCCAGTGGAGAGTGCTGGACCCACACGCACTGTGTCTTTTCTTTCCCCGAGTACGTGCACCCCTGAGCAAGTTTAACTTCTAAATCTCCACAGTATAAGATTAAGAATAGTAACCAGTGCTCACAATGCTAAACCCATTTTCTCCCATATGAGTTGATAATTTTTTTTTATCTTTTATATATTCACTTAAAGGAAGCACTGTACAGATGGCATGTATGAGTCACTTTTGAATTCGGGGGATTCTTATCCAGAAATATGACAAATAAAATTATATTAATCTGATCCCCAAAACGATTGCCAGATGATTAATGGGAGAGTAACATATACAGCCTGGTCACACCGAACCCAGATTCTAAGTGGAATGAAGAAACATATAAGATGGAATTTCATAGCACAACCAAGAATGGTGCATTATTTAAAACTTATGAAGTATTTTTTTCCTGGAATGTTCTATTTAGTACTTTTAGACTCTAGAGAAGTGCAAAGGAAACTGGGGAGAAGGGCTGACTGCCACAAGAGAAAAATCATGCGGATTGCATTAACAGGAACTTACTGTAGAGTTAAAAGACACCTGTCCCTGGGGTTATAAATTTCCCAAGTGACACTGGGTGAGTTGCAACTCCTCCCCATCTCTAGGTCTGTGACATGAGTGGATCACTTTGACCACCTTAGGGTAATATGACATACACCATACACCAAGGTGTTCTTGGATGGTTTCTGCGGAGCTATTATCCTCCTGCCCCGCCCCGCCCCCCATCCCGAGAAGGTTTGCAAAGTTTTCTTTCTGAAAATGATCATTGTATTAGGCTTGGTTTTTTTTTCCCTTGTGTCTAAATATCTGACAAGAAACAAACAAAAGAAGGAGGGATTTGTGGTGGCTTATGATCCAAGGTGTAGCATGGTGGGAGGCACGACAGCAGGATCATGAAGCAGCTGGTCACATTGTATTCACAGTGAGGAGACAGATAAGAGAGGGTGATCGGCTGGTCACATTGTAGCCACAGTGAGGAGACAAATGAGAGCGGGTGCACTGCTCACTTTCTTCATTTAGTTTAGTCCAGAACCCCAGCCTAGGGAATGGTGATGCCCACATTCAGGGTGGGTTTTCCCTTCTAAACTAATCTAATCTAGAATACCTTCACAGACACCCTAAGAGGTATGTGTCCTGGGTGATTCCATATTCTATGAAACTGACAAAGACGATGAACCATCACAGCCATACAGCAAATATTTCCATTTTAAAAACAATACGCTTGCCATTAGTGCCTAACTCTGCCCTTGTACTGTGGAAGCATCCATTAAGGTTATGTGGCTGTGTTCCACTTTGATTTTATTTACAAAACAACAGGGGATCCATATTTGGTCTGTAGATCATAATTTTCTGGTCCGCTACTCCAGACCACTGACTTTCAGTGCCAGTTTTTAAAAACTGGTAATTTGGGGCCTTGTGAGATGGCTCAATAGTTAAGAGCACTGGTTGCTCTTGCAGAGGACCTGGGTTCAGTGCCCAAGACCCACATCTCACACCCTCTCTGGCCTCCGTTTGGGCACTGTGCACATATAGTGCATAGACACAAATGCAGGCAAAACACCCATACACATAAAATACAAACAAATCTTTTAATGTTGGCAATATTCTCTCTAAATATGATTTAATTTCCCAGGAAAGAATCCTGAACATACAATTTCTAAAAATCTCCAACAGAAGTCTAGTGTATGTGCATTCATAGCTGAGCACCACATGTCCACTAGAAAGGGTTCAAGGGGATTTTGGGGGGTGGACGTGGTGTAAGAAAAGTAACTGAAGGTTAGATGAGGAGATTTTCCTTGTGGGTGAAATGAAAAAATAGAGCGGGATGCTGAGCATCCTAAAAATAGAACTCCGTCTTTTCACATGTCCTCCCTCCATTACTCAAGGCAAAAAGCAGCCAGTTCTAAAAACTTAAAAGGGACTCTATTCTAGGATCAGTTGCACAAGTCTCCATGGGGGACAAAAACCTGTAGTGTATGTCACTGCCTTTGAATGTGAGTTGGACTTTTGACAGATGTTAAGATCTGAACATCTGTAGATAACGGTATCTGCTGTACTTCCTAAGTTTACACCCTTTTTATTTTTGCAGTGCTCCTGTCAGGCACTTTTAGTGGCCTTCCCATGTTTAGCCACCTTTTTTCGATTTCCATAAAGATAATTTTATGTTTATTTTAGGTTTTTAAGATTCTTGTATCAGCCCCTCTGCAACTAATAATCTCTATAGCCCAAGTCTCTTTTAAAAAAAATATTGTATTTTATATGTATGAGCATTTGCCTGAATGTATGTGCACCACATGCATGCAGTACCCACAGCAGCCAGAAGAGGGCGTCTGATTCCCTGAAACTGGAACTGCAATGATTGTGAGCTACTACGTGGGTGCTAAGAATAAAACCTGGATCCTCTAGAAGAATAGCCAGTCCTCTTAACTGCTGGAGGTTCTGTTGCATGGGCTGGGGTCTTGAGTTTTGGGAAAGTGAGCTGACACCAGCTGCCTGAAGCCCCTGCCACCAGGGTTTCTACACCATGATGGACTGAATGCTCTGTGAGCCCAAGACCAACCCTTTCTCCTTAAGTTGTTTTTGTTACTATGTTTTAAAACAGCAACAGAAGAGCAAAAGAAAATATGCCCCCAGCCTGACTGTCATCCTGTTCAGTAAGCGAATGGGGAGAGGTGGGAGTTAGATGTCAAGACTCTTGGCAGCCTTCACCATAAACAAAAGAAAGTCATTATCTGGAAAGTTCTGACAAAATCAATACGGTGAGATAGATCATCATGTGGCTATTATGGTTTATCATGATGTGGTGGAAATCTATTATGATGCAGCTATGATTTAACATGGTGAAATCTGTATGCATTATGATGTAATGTGATTCATCATGATACAAGAGAAATTTGTTATGATGTAATTATGACTTATAATGTACTAGAAACTTATTGTCATGTACAGATCATAAATGACAATGTGACATAATCCTATAATACAGCATATTTTTTTCTGTAATATAATAGGTCATGGGAGATCTGATGGTTCTTCCTGATGAAATGGAAATGTACGATAATGCAATGCTTCACAACAGGTTCCATGATTTATTGTGATGCCATGACTGTTTCCTTATCACATCAAAGGGAGACGACTTCATCCTTGCTCAACAAACTATTTTCTCCTGGCTCCTGAGAGGTAAATTGATGTGTCCTCGACCTGCAGAGAGAGCTCAGGCTTCCTGCCATCTCCAGCAAAATATGAGGGATCCACACACACTCACAGGCTGGTGGCTTCTTCCAGCTCCGACACTGAACACAGAGACCTCTTCAAACCTGCCACCATTCCGGAAAATGTTAGGTAGCAGAATACTTGTGGGATTTCTGTAACAGAGAATGTCACCTGAGGGGTGATGGCGCAGTAATGTCACCAAAATCCTCAACCTCCTTGTGACAAAAGTGTAAAGTTTGTGTGCCTCGTGAGAAATATTTAGCATCCGACTTCTGTTCCAACCTGGGGGTAGAACATGGAAAGCTGTGTTAGATTTTCCTGAGGCATTCAGCAGGCACACAAGGTGTCTGTCTTCTTATTGGCCCAGCTTCCCACTGCATCCACAGACAGGCAACCTTCTGAGATGGCTCAGCAGAATTACCACTTCTCTCAGACAGCATTTAATCCAGACAAAGCCTTAACGATTTTAATTCCCCCCCCCAATACTAAGCACAACCCCAAATTCCATGATTTGCCTTTGCTAACACTTTCATGTTGAGACAAATTCATGAAGCCCCGTGACCTGCATTCTCTCTAGTTGCTGTAAGTCAATAAACTCCAATCTGTTCAATAACAAAGATCAAAGACTGGCCTCATTCTCCTGATCTCCAGGCTTTGTTCCTAGTGCGTAAATAAATCAGAAGCTCATTACTGTTTTTTATTTAGTTAGCCAGGCTGCAAATAGTAAGTCATGTACATCTTTTCATTGTTGAGCTGGACTCCAAGGAATCCTGGGGAAAGACCCTAGAGAGCAGGGTCCCTCATTATTATCATGACTACTCACAGAACAAGAGCAGTAGCAGTAAGCGCTCATAGCAACTATGTCCCACCATGAAATAAACAGAACAGAGAGGCAGCTCAGAGATTGGTTTCTGTGGCTTTTTGTTGAAATTGGGGGGCGCCGGGTTGCGTCCCCAACACCCCAGCCGCCTGGCTAGCTTATGCCCAAAATAACAACACACAAACTGTATTCATTTAAACACTGCTTGGCCCATTATTTCTAGTCTCTTCTTGGCTAACTCTCGCACCTGGACTAGCCCATTTCTTATAAAGTGTGTTGCACCCCAAGGTGCACTTACCGGGAAGATTCTAGCCTATATCCATCTTGAGTCAGAGCTTCATCGCGAGCATGCCTCAGAGAGCCGGGCTATCCTGTCCGCCCGTGAGAGAGGAGGCTGGCATCTCTGAGCAGAGCTGCATGATTTCTGACCTCACTTCCTCTTCCGCCCAGTTCTGTTTACTCCACCCACCTATGTTCTAACCTATAGGACCAGCCAAGCAGTTTCTTTATTTTAACCAATGAAATCAACAGATTGATATATGACACTCCCACATCAGCTTTTCAATACCTAGAAATATAGGGACATATGAAGAATGCTTGGTGTTCTTACAGAGGACCAGAGTTCCCAGAACCCACATCAGGTGGGGCACAATCACCTGTAACTTCAGCTCCAAGGAATCTGGCACCCTCTTATGGTTTCTGCAGGTACCCACACTCCCATGCACATACACTCATAAGTAAATATATATATATATATATATATATATATATATATATATATATATATATATATATAAAATATAAGTTAGTGTTAGGGATGAATAAAGAACTAGTAAGCTAGAACGGGAGCCGAAAACAGTTGATGTCACAGCGTGAAGACTTTAAGAACAAAGAGTGGGCACCTGCCCCAGTTTCTTCTCAGTGATCAAATGATAGGAATCATTGAGCCACACTGATCTGTAGTCACCCACAAGGGCCACTGTGCCCAGTCTTCTTAAGGAAATGGGCTCCTCTGAGAATAAATATCAGAATGGGAGAAAAGCCTGTCTCAGTCTCCATCAACAAGTCCAGACACCACTATGTAGCCAGCCTCCTGGAGCATCCCATAGAGAACATTCCAGGTGGCCTAACAGCCATGCAATTTCTTTCAATTGAGATGAAAGCCTGTCATTCAGAGGAAGAAATGAGAATATGCCCTGAAACCAAACTGGAATTTTTAGGACAAGCTGAGGCAACACTCACTGAGGAAATCCTACATTTAGCCTTGGTCCAGCTCACAATGCACAATGCACAATGGCTAAAACATTGCATTCTGGTCCCATAGCCTCAAGGTTCAAGGTACAAGCATTTATTAGGGTGAAGGGGTGGACTATATAGCTTATTTCTAATAAAATGAAGAATTCTGATCCCCAAACAGGGTCTGTGCGTATCAATTTCCACTCCGAATTTAGCCTGAGGCTCAAAAGTCCTTATTTGTAAGCAAAACTGAGACCAAGTAGATTTCAGAATAATTATAATTTTTTGAAATTACTTAAATCTCCAGGGATGTCACTTGATCAGCAGTTGCATTACAGAAAGCTCCAGGCTGAGGGTTTTTGCAAGAAAAGTCCTTCATGGGAGAGCTCAGCGGTCAGTTCTCCAGGGAAAGCTAAATCTCTCTTTCAGGGGATAAGGAATAGTTGACCTCCGGGAGCAAACACCTGAGCAAATGCATGCACACACAGGAACATATATGTACACATACACACATGTCTTGCATTTTGCATGCACACATAGGGACATACATGTACACATACACACATACTGTACATCTTAGCATGCACACATGTGTTGTGCATTTTGGACTTGGACAAGGATAAGTCTTAATGCTGACATGACTTTCTTTCTTTTAGGAGTGCAGATGACAGAAGGCAAGGAGTCAAACTTGGAGTTCATGCTTAACAAGACCAGACCAGCCAAGCCATTTCCCTCAGTGGCTGCCCCACAATCCATACCCCACTGGCCATATCTTGTGCTCTCTTTGGAAACCCTGACTGCTGTCGACTTATCATTTTCTTTTTGAAAACAGGGTCTCCCTTGCAGCCTAAGCTGATCTGGAACTAACAATTCTCCTGCCTCAGCCTCCTAAGTGCTGGGTGACAGGAGTACACCACCGTGACTGACTTCAGTTCTGTTTGCTTATTGTTGTCTCATGTATCTGGGAGTGCTGTGTGCATTCTTAAGCGTGTGCATGTTTGTATGTATGTGGTGTACATATGAACCACAGTTTTTCACATGTCTGTGCTGACAGAGGCCAAGGTTACTGGACCTCCCCTACCGCTCTCCACCTTCTTCACTAAAGCAAGGTCTCTCAGTTGAACCCAGAGCTCACTGATCCAGCAAGTCTAGGGGGACAGTCTCCTCTGTGGATATCCTGTCTCTGCCTCTTAAGGGTGTGGAAGAGCCACCCTAAGTTGGTCAACACCATTCCACACCCTGTGGTCCTGGACTGGACAGAAAGGAAAAAGTGAGCTGAGTACCAGCTTCCATCTCTCTCTGCTTCCTGACTGAGGAGACAATATTCATCTTTTTTGGTGAAGAATTTGTCCAAATATATTTCTCATTTTTTTTTTTTTACTTTCGAGACAGGGTTTCTCCGTAGCTTTTGGTTCCTGTCCTGCCTCCCGAGTGCTGGGATTAAAGGCGTGTGCCACTACAGCCCGGCTATATTTCTCATTTTAAAATATTTTTAATATTTGCTCCTTTGGAGAATTTTATGCAATGTATTCTTATCATAATTATTCCTCAATTCTCCCATCAACTCCTCCCAGATCCCATCTGCACCTCCCACCCCAACAACAGGCACCAAATTTGTGTCCTCATTTTTCCTTTTTACAAATGCTATCTGTACACTCCTGGGTCTGAAGCCACCCTCTGGAATGTGCTAGATCTACCAGAGCCCCACCCTTAAAGAAAAACGAACTCCCTCCCCCAGAAGTCATCACCTGCCTACAGCTCCTCAGGTAGGGGTGGGGACTCGTGAACCCCTTTCCCACTCCATGCTGGAATGTTGACTGGATCAATTGGGTTTCAAGCAGCCACAGCCACTGGGAGCTCATGGGCGCAGCTGTCATATCATGTCCAAAAGACCCTGTTGCTCTCCGGTCGTCCCTGACCTCTGGCTCTTAGAGTCTTCCCACCCTGTCTTCCAAGATGGTCCCTGAACCTTGAGCAAGTGACATAAATGACCTCTTTCGACCTCCAGTTTGGAAGGTCAAAGCGTGAGATCATCTAGTCTGCCTGGGGCCTGGGAGTGTAGGGCTTATACCCTTCTGCTGCTGCAGCAAATGGTAGAGATTTCAAAGCAGTTTTGAAAATAGCTACAGAAAGTCTCAAGTGCATGTTATCAACGCTCATCTGATTTACGTGTTTCACAAGTGACCAAACCTCTACACACAAGGGAACTCAGTACTGAGCTTCTTGGAGGTGACACCCTGGAGCACCCGCCTGCTCGCATATGGCAGTGTTAGCCACTCAGCAGCGAGGGAGAGCAGGTGCCTACCAGTATCATCACCGCAGCCCTATTCACCCACCTAGCTGATTCTGTCTGAGGATGCAGAATTCCCATCACCTGAGTGGCTTCAAGATCCATATGTATTCTCCTCTCTTGCAGCTGACCTCACGCTGGGAGGGAGAAAAATAAAGAAACATCAAAGAGGCACATGGGAGGTCTTAAGATCCACATACCGTGTGCATGCTACAGATGGAGTCAAAAAGGGACACAAAGCCCAGCCTGGGGTGTAGCTCTACTTATGCCAGCGTGAGAGGCTGAGGCAGGAGGATTGCACATTTTAAGCCTGAAGGGGCTACAAAGAGAATTCAAAGCCAGCTGAGGTAACTCAGTGACACTCTGCCTCAAATAAAAAAGTAAAGAGCTGGATGGGGGTCTCCCAGTGGTAGACTGCTCACCTAGCACGGACAAGGCTTGGATTCAATCAAGTCCCACAGTAATGTGGCAGAGAAAAACAACTGTGGCCACTCTAGAGTGGAAGGCTGTGTAGAGCGTATCAGCATGGTGCCGAGACAAAGCCACTGTGTGGATACCTGAGGAAAGAGAGGCCCAGATCCACAGATACAGCAATAAAAGCAGGTGCAAAGGTCTGCGGTAGGAGAGACAGGAAGGAACGAGAGAGGCTGAGAACTGAGGAAATTTCAGTGGTTGAGCACTGGAGAGCCTGCTTGAGACAAGAGTGATCCAGCAAAGAAAGGACAACCAGCATCAATGTTCTTCGTGGAGAAATGCTGTCACATGGGGAAAACTGTCTTGCTGCTAGGGGAGAAACCAGACCGCCATCCACAAGGACACAGAAGACCCAGGCACGGAGCCATCTCATCGTCAGTGACTGGCTGTGGGACTGTTACACTGTGACACACTCGGAAGGAAGGTGGCCAAACTGCTCAGCTCCAAGCTGGGGGACGACGAAGAAGAGGATGTCTGACCCCTAACCTTTCCCGACCTTCACCACATCACTGTACTGTGATTTTTCTAAATGTCACCAGTGTCCCCAGGAGCCTCCTGGAGCTTGGAAGACCCCTCCCCCATTTGTTCATTGTCCTTTCAGTTAAAATCCTTGGACTCTAAGGAAAACATGGTAATGATGGTTCGTGCACGACCTTTAGCTTGTGCTGTGCTTTTTCTCCTTTTGAGATGTTATGGTCCTGGTGGGGAGCTGCTTTCCCCCCAACTTGAGGAAGAAGAGAAAAAAGGTGTCGTTGGAAGAAGAACCTTTTAAGAATACGGTCTTAAGTTTTAACCCATAAAAGCCTTTGCCTCCCTGAGTTCTGAGTTCAACCTATCCCTCCTGGGGATGCAAAATAAAATTATATCCCCTGGAAGGAGGGTCCACAACACAGGTGTGGTTGTGTGGGGCTGGCTCCCCACATGGCCTCTCCTGTCAGAGACATTACAGGGAGGAAGTCCCCATGAAAGTCAGAAAACAGGATGCTCTACTCAGAACCCACTCAGAGAAAAAGCAGTCATATTCCTTCCAAAGGCTCCCCGAGACTCAGCACCTTCAGCCTCTCCCCAGCCTGACTTCCCTGGCTTCTCTCCTCCTGCCCCAGAATGAGCCTGAAACATCTCCAGCAAGAACCAACCATCACATTTACCCTTGTTGTGTGTGAGAGCCTTTCTGATGAGCCAGGACACACACGTCTATCACACAAGATAGGCAACCAACCCACAACAGTGCCAAAGTCCATTTTGGTGAGAAAATAAAACTGTGTGTGTGTGTGTGTGTGTGTGTGTGTGTGTGTGTGTGTGTGTAAATGCAGTACCTGTGGAGGCCAAAAGAGGGCATCAGATCCCCCCAGAGCTGGAGTTATAGGCAATTAGGAGGCAACATCCATGTTGATGCTGGGAACCGAACCCAGGTCTTCTGCAAAGCAGCATGCACTCTTAACTATGGAGCACCTCAGCTGATCCAGTCTTGTTCCCCAGCAGGTATTGGTTGCTTCCTTAACCTTGGAGAGGGACCCTGGTGAACTGGCCACGTTTTGGCCTGCCCAGACGTATGAAGGTTGTTTACCGGCCCCACTCTGAGAATCTTGAGTGCTGCTCCCACCTACCTTCTTCCTGGAGCGGTGTCTTTGAACTGGAGGAAACTGCTGTCTACAGCTCTCGGCGACTCCTATGAGGGCTACCGGCTTCATCTCTTAGAGCCGTCCTGTCTCTGCACAGAATGTCAGGCATGCCCTGGGCTTTTCTCTCCCTACACACATTGCTCTTCTCCTCCATCTTATAAATTACCAGTGACTGAGTCATACTTAATTCCTGCTTCTATTTCCTGTCTCATCCAGAGTGGAATCTTTCTGGGGACAAGGACGCCTAATGTTCTTTAGAAACGAGGCCAGTTTCTGCCGCTTGGGAAAGATCTGCTGACAGTGGGGGACAGTTTGAAGTGAATGAGTGAACGAATGAAGGGCAGCCCTGTGAGCCGAGAAGAGCAAAGCTACTTCAAGGTGCACCCAAAGGCGCATGCGCAGCTCGAATGAAGCCCCGTGATGTGAGCACAGCCCAAGGGCAGCCACTTTGTAACGGTTACATTATCTTTTTCATGAGATAATTAATTAATTAATCAGGGTCCATTAACCTCTGTGCCCAGCCCTGGCTTGAGCAACACTTGTGTGGGAGAAGAGGGCAGGAAGAAAAATGCACAAAGCCAATTGAAGTCAAGGACAGCCTCTGAAGAGCTCACCCTGCTTTACACGCTTACACATACCATGGGAGAAGAGAATAAACTAAGTCAATGAGAGGTGGTGGCAGGGACAATTCTACAGGCCTCGTAAAATCTGTGTGCAAGTGCATACACATACGTGCGGAGGTCAGTGGATATCCTTAGGTGTTCTTCATTGGTTGTGTGGTTTTGGTTTTGATACAAGGTCTTTTCTTGGTCTGGAATCTGCCTGCTAGGCTAGGCCGGCAAGCCAGTGAGTCACAGAGGTGCCCATGTTTCTGTCTCCTTACCACTGGGAGGAAAAGGTCCAGGTGTAGTGGCCCATGCCTTTACTCCCAGCTCTCCCAGTGGCAGAGGCAGGCTGGTCTCCGAGTTTGAGGCCAGTCTGGTCTACTGAGCAAGTTCTAAGACAGCCAAGGATACCCAGAGAAACCCTGTAGCAAAAACCAAAAAAGAAAAGCACACTAATCCTCCCCACCCAGCTTTTTTCCCCTAACTTTTGGGCTGGGGACTCAAACTTGGATCCTTACACTTACAAGGCAAGCTCTTCGCTGACTGAGCTATCTCCACAGCCCTCAGAGAAAAATTTTAATTGGCATTAGATATCAGTAGGGACACACCTTCAAGCTACCAAGATTTGTTTCACAGAACTCAAGAAAACCATCAGAGCCAGGAAATAATACCCATCCAAAGTAGCAAAAATAAAAGACCTTCTACGACAAAGCCAGAGGACACCACATGCCAGCGCCCACCTCTCCTTCCAAAGCTGCACAGATGGGGCCTGGTCCTCCCAACAGCTCTAAGGGCCACACATGGAGAGGCTGCTCAGCAAGGCCGCTCACCTGAGCCACGGTGATGGCAGTCCTTATTTGGGGTCAGCCCTATCAGCACACCTGCCTTTGACTTTCCCCAGCTCCTCTGAATGCCAAGACGATGCCCTGAGATGCTGACCATCTCGTATGGTTCAAGGCTGATTGAAGACTGAGCCTCACTTTGAAAGAAATATGTGGTGTTTGGACTGTTCAGACTTGCTGAGGTAATCCTTCCCTGTACAAAAACATGTGGTCATGATTTAAATTTAAAAAAAAAAAGAAACAGAGACAGTTTGCATAAAAGCATGCACACCTAGAATTGGGGAGATAGCTCGGTTGGTAAGGTGATTTTACCACAAGCATGGGGACCTGAGTTCAGGGTCCCAGAAGCCACATCAAAAGCGAAGCACAGTAGAGTGCACCCTATAACCACAGCACCGAGACAGGAGGATCCCCGGCACTCACTGGCCAGCCAGGCTCCTGAATCACCTCAGAAAAACAAGGTGAAGAATGACTGAGAAAGAGGCCCAGCACCAGCCTCTCTCAACACACACATGTGCGTGTGCCCGCATCCACAAACACACACACATATATGCAGTGAAAAACAACCAACTAAGACTGGGAGACTTCCCACTGGGTCGTCCATCAAAGGAGCTGGGATGAAGGAGGAGGGCCCATGGGTGGCAGGCAGTAGAGCTCCCATGTGAGGCAGGAGATGAGGAGCTTACTCCATCTAAAGGGATGGAGAAGATCCAAACTTCACACATCCTGTACAACGGTCAGCCAGTTACAAAGCTAGCTTACAACTCAGATACCGTCATAAAAGACTGGAAAGTTTATTGTTCAAATACCTTCATTTCTAAGTGGCCTGCTGTCCACGAATGAGCATTTCAAATCGGCTTAACAGCACACTATACATTTGCATTGATTCCAGGGACACACTGGGACAAATTCCCTACTTCATTGTGCTGTGGTGCTATGTGTCACCTTTTAAAGATTACTGGGCTGGCCTTGGTCATATAAGGAGATTACAGAGGCGACACTGAGTAATGTTGCAACCTGGGGGCAGAGATGGATTTTGCGCAGTTGTCACCTACACGAGAATCGGTTCCATCCCTCTGAGTTTGCTGCTGCTGGGTTTAACGAGAAGGAAAGAGTGTGGGAGAGTCTGGGGTAGGTAACGGACTAGAGGACTGGGCCTCAGCACTCAGAGGCCGACAAGTACCCGGTTCAAGATGGCGATGTGTCTGCTGCACTTTGGATCTGGTTATAACACATGGTCCTCTTCGTCAGGTCGGCAGCGCCAGCTTGCAGGTTACCATCATATTAGGGCTTCTTGGTTGTTGAGGTTCCCTCATAGAAGGAGGTGATGGGAAGGGTTATTGCCCCCCCCAACCAAGATTCCTGCTGTGCCTCTCAGCCATCTGCAAACAGTTCTCTCTCAGCCATCTGCATACAGTTCTGTCCTGATTGCAAGTCCTCTGGGGACTCAGGATTGTCCCCATACTGGAGACAGGTGATTGAGGGGCTCCATTAGTACTGTAACCACACTGCATGAAGACCTCCTAGTGTGGAGGCATTAGGGTCCCCGTCCTCACATTCTGCAAACAAGCCCAATCAACTCACTGTTTCCCCAGGTAGACTTTGATAGAATTATACTTACGTTTGCCATTGGGACATAATGAGGAGGGCATGATACTGCTTAACACCCACCTCAGGGAAGGAATTCTTACTGTGTTCCCCCCAAACTATGTGTGTTAAAGGTGTGGTCCTCAGCTCGGCATCATGGGAGGCTGTGGCCTAGAAGGAGGTGTCAGGCCATTGTGGGTCTATCTTTTAAAAGCAGCAGCTCCCTACCTTCCTAACACTGCAACCCTTTCATACTGTTCCTCGTGTTGTGGTGACCCCCAACCATAAAACTATTTTTGTTCCTACTTCATAACTGTAATTTTCTACTGTTATGAATTATAATGGAAATATTTTTTGAGTTGGAGGTTGGCCAAAGGGGTTGTGACCCACAGGTTGAGAGCACTGTTTAGGAGGGCCTTGGGCAAGTTCTTACCCTCTCATCTTTGCTTTCTTGCTACCACGAGGTGAGCAGCCCCCTCCACTACAGACTCCTGTCACAGTGGGCCTCATCATAAGCCAGAAAGCAACCAGACTGAAATCTCCGGGATACTAAGCCAGCCTTTCCTGTGATACATAGGCCCTCTCTAGCATTTTCTTATTGTAGCAGAAGGCTAGCACATTGCAGGTCCTTACAGATTAAAATCTAAGAACGTTGGAGAGATGGTCAGTAGTTAAGAGCACTAATTGCTCTTGCAGAGGATACAGGATCCATTCCCAGAACCCACATGGTTGCTCACAACTGTTTGTAACTCCAAGTCCGAAGGCTACAAACCTTCTTCTGGCCACCATGGACACTGCATGCACATGGGACACAGACACACATGCAGATAAAACACATATACACGTAAAAATGAAAACAATCTTTTTAAAAAATGTTAACTAACAAAAGACATAGTGTCTTATATTCTGACATTTAACAAATGAGTATTTTTAAATATACACTCCCAAATATATCAACGGTATTCTGAGATGGACAATAACTCTTGAGTTCTTACATGTTCTGTGGTAAAATGCCACCTCTCCCACCTTCCTTCCCACCCCCATAACACACTCTGGACACTTAAGTTACACATCCAAGAAGAAGAATATTGTTCACAACAAATACATTCCATTTAGAAACTGATTGTTCACAAACCAGACTTGATGGTGCACACCTTTAATCCCAGCACTCTGGAGGTAGAGGCTGGTAGATCACTGTGAGCTGGAGGCCTAGCCTGGTCTGCAGAAGAAGCTCCAGGCCAGCCAGGACAACATAGTGAAACCCCCTCTCAGAACTAAAAATATAAGTACTGAATAAAGAAGTCAGTCAAAGATGGAAACCATAACCTCAATAAAATGAGTCATCATTAAATTAAAGCCATGGCATCTTTACCTAGGATGCCGAGGCTGTAGACTCTGCAAAGCAGAGCGTGTTTTTGTTTTATTAAACACCTGCCCGTGACTGATTCATGACTGACTCAAACCCAGTCTGGTCCCAATCTTCATGACAACCTGCAGAGCAGGATAGTAAAGGATAGTAATAAACAAGCATAGATTTGTCACTTTCCGTTACATCATCGTCTTGGTGGCAGGAGCCCCCCACAGCAGTAAACAAGGAACTGCTGATATTAACAGCTGATTTGGGGCGCTGGGCTGCTCCATAGGAACATAGAGTACTTTTCCGATTTGGTCCAAGGCCTGTGTAAAGGACCAGATTCAGCAGTGGTGTGAAGGGAATTATCCTTGCCTTCTCTACATACAAGACTAGAACCCCACAGGGTTCTTCTGTGTGGGAGCTGAAATGTTGTCACTGCCGAACGAACTCTTGACTGTGAGGTGACAAGGCAGGAACTCCAATGCCATGTTCTTGTGCAATGCACAAATGCAAGAGGGAGGATCTCCCGCCTCCAGGTCCAGGGTTCTGGGAGTCAGTCCCTGGGCGAAGCCACCATGTGACACCTGTGAAACTGCCCACCATGCTCCTTGGGTGCCAGGCTGTTTGACTTCCTCTCTGAAGCGCTTCTTAGGGCTGTAAACTAGGTTAACTAGGAAGACAAAGTAGCATCCCTTTCCAGAGAAGGGAAAGGACCACACCTGGATTGTCACAGTGATTTCCCCAGATGTTAAAGAACACCCACTCAGGGATGGAAGGGCTGCTTGGTTCTTGAAGCGCCTGCTTTGACGGCATGGAGATTCAAGTTCAATCCCCACCATATGCATACACACAGCCAGGTGTGCTGATTGTGCTTGTGCCAGGAACCTGGAGTTCCTGGGCCGCCAGCCTCTCCTAGCTGATGATTCCAAGCCAGTGAGAGACCTGGTCTCAAAAGAAAGAAAATGGTAGACGGCACCTGAAGAATGACACCTGAAGTTGTCTTCAGGTCTCCAAATGTAGGCGTGCACCTGCACACTCACATGTACACAAATGTACAGAGAATCCATTCACCGTTTCTTTAAGTTACATTTTAAATTATTTATCTGTGTGTGCATATGCATATGCACACACATGCCATTGTGGTCATGTGGAAATCATAGATCAACTACAGAAGTCCTTGTCCCCTCCCACCGTGTTAGTCCCGAGGCTCAAACTCAGGTTGTCTGTCTTGGCAGCAAGGGCCTTAACCCACTGAGCCATTTCATCTGACCCTATTCGGCACACCTTACCCCCAAGTTCCCTCTTCCTGTCCCAGGAATACACCACAGAACAGAGGATGATCTTTAGAAAGGATGCTTAGTCATTTAGCGACTCTGAAGAACATGGCCAGGAGCCCCTTGCACTGTTGGGTGTCCTCTGGGAACCATGAAAAGGAACTCCAAAGGAGGCAGTCTTGGTGCCTGTTCCAAAGTATCCTTATATTGCCTGACATCTGCAGGCAAATGACAGTCGGCCGCCCTGGGTTCTTTGATGGTGGTGTCAATGGCGTCTCCCTTCAAACGTATCAATGACTCTACTCTATAAACTGAATTGGGGAGAAACGCAACAACTCCCAATGCTTCTCCAACTTCCCTGGAGGTGTGCGACTGCATGGATGCTCGTGTGCATTTCCAGGAAGGTTCAAACACACGCTCACATCCCAGAATTCTCTACTGCCCTTTTCCTGATGCTCTCCATATGTTCTCCACTGCAGATACCTCTTGGAGAGCACCGAGTGCGGAAGCCAGCTCTCGCCTTCATCACTGGTGCGGATGCAGAATGCTGTCAGTCAGTGCCACCTGCTCAAGTCCTAGAGCTTCCTGCACCCTCTGCCTGGGATGTTCACCCACCCAGCACCTAGATGGTCCTCCCACTCCCTCTTCATGTCTCTGCTCTGACACCTCTGTTTATTTTCCTCCTCCAGACTCAGCCACCGGAGCTACCTCACGGTACTTGAGCTTTTGCCTATTCTTGCTCCTTTCTTTGCAGCCTACGTCCAAGGACAAAAGGAACTTTAACACTGCTGTGGTCCTGAGTCATAACACCCTCACAGATTTTGAACTTCAGCAGGTCCCAAGAGCCCTCAGAAGCATTGAGGAGGCAGATATTACTAGAAGATTGATTTAGAACCAATAAGTCTGGGTGGCACCAAAGAGTTGCATTCCTAGTAAGTACTCAAGGATGCTGATGCTGTCAGCATAGGAACCACATCAAGATCCGCCGCCTGGCACACAGGATGTGTTCAGAAAGTAATTGTAAAGTGAAAGGATGGATGGAGGCATCATAGTGTGTCCCACCGACTGGTGACTTTTCCTTCATCTGACAGGTTCTCACCATGATCACCTCTTGCTGACTTACGTGCCATGAGCACTTCTCCCTCAAATTCAGTCCCATGAGCATCTCTCATAGACTTGATATCAGGAGTGTATCCACAGATATGTTAGCAAAGTTCACACCCAACTTCAGGAATTTGGATTTGCACTCCCAGCAATATCAAGCCCTCCCCCGGGAAGCCCATGTCGTTGCAGAGACCATACCACAGACAGCATGGCTGTGTTTTGTCTTTTAACAGCCATCAAGTTTCCCATCCAGCAGGATTTTCCCATTCATATTTGAGAAGGAACATCACCACCCCATTCATAATAACCAAAAACAAGAGACGCCCAAAGCACCCAGTGATGGGGAGACAGTCAAGTCAATGACAGTATAGCTGCATCCTGGAATATCTTTCTGCTATAAAAAAAAAATCGTGTTTACACAGATTGTTTCAATGGCTTCACTAAAATGGCTTTTATATAATCCTATAAAAGATTCTGCCAGGGTGGCATTCTCTTTGGAACTCACTCCAGCTGGGGTACTCAGAGGAGACCTTGCCCTGCAGACTCTCACATGGCAGCTGGTGGGAACGGCAACCTTGTGCTGGTTGATAGGCGTGCCTGGTGAATTTGTTTTAATGTGGGGGGAATGTTTGGTTGGATGCAGGAGGATGGGAAAATGCGATGGAAATAACCTGGCAAGTGCTTCCTGCCAGGCCCCCAGACTGGATTTAGCTTCTCTATTTAGAGAAGACAGCAGCAACTTTATAATTACACAGGAATAACAGCACTATGGAGCAGTAACTATGCCCAGGGCACGTATTCTAAGCTATATGCGCATATCAGCTGCATTTCATTTATTCAGGAATCCAGTTACTTCAAAAAAAAAAAACAGATGGAACAATTTTCATGACTCACTGTGTGCAGACCCAGGAGAAATCAGGACTGCTGTCCCTAAGGTGGCCTTTATTGAAACATGCTGGCTAAAAATCAAACCCCTCTCTTGTGAAATTAATATTCTTTTTCATTTTGTACTTAATTGTGTGCTTTCGTGTATGTCTTCTGTATGCTTGTGTATTTGACTGCTGGTGTCTGCAGAGGTCAGAAGTGGTTGTTGGACCCCCTCCCCCCAAAAGAGGTATAGGCAGTTGAGAGTCTCCTGATGTGGGTGCTGGAAACTGAACCTGGGTCCTCTGTAGGAAAAGCAAGTGTTTTCAAGATCATAGCCACAAACCCACCTGAGAAGGACTCATAGGGGCTCTTAGAGACTGAAGCGACAATCAGGCAGCCTGTATGGGTCTGAACTGTTTTTCTGCATATATGTTTGTGTAGCTTGGTGTTCTTATGGAACTCCTAATAGTGGGAATGGGGGTTTCTCTAACACTTTTGTCTGCTCTTGGGACCCTTTTCCTCCTCCTGGGTTGCTTCATCCAGTCTTGATATGAGGGTTTATGCCTAGTCTTACTGTAAATTGTTATGCCGTACTTGGTTGATATCACTGGGAGACCTGCTCTTTTCTGAGTAGAAATGGAGGGGGAGTGGATCTGAGGGAGAGGGGAGAAGGGGCAGGGCCAGGAGTGGAAGGAGGGGAAACCGGAGGCAGGATGTAATATATGAGAAAAGAATAAATAAAAAAAAATAAATTTTTGAAAAAGAGTAGCAAGTGTTTTAAAGCTCTGAACTGCTCCTCTAGCCCATGGAGGGAATGTTCTAGAATGGGGGAAATGAGCAAGCAAATGAGATCAGCTATTACAAACTGCCAAGTGCTAAAATAAGGGGAGCGAGGCACAAGAACGGTTGACAACAACTAGGCAGCTTTAAGTAGCAGGTGGCAAGAACCCTAACTGAAGAGTGGACATTCGAGACAAAGTTTGAGTTGTCACGGCCCTGGAACACCCCAAATTTCATGTTCCAATGTGGCAACAGTTTCCTGACATTATGTGACAGCAAAACAAGACAGTCATAAACCCAAATTGATTACATGAGCCTTTATATAAAGTATAGTAGAACTACTATAAGTAGCCAGTCTCTACAATCTCGCCTGCATTTATTATGATACAATTCCCCTCTCTCAAAAGTCTATAAAATGGTTTTTTTTTATTTTTATTAAGTAGGCCTGTAAGGGTTTGAGTTGCATTGTTAGTCTTTCTGACAAAGAGGCTATTACCTTTATTACTTAATCTCACTTTTTTTAAACTTGTTAGCTATAATTCTTAGGTTCTTATCTTATGGTTGAATTAGGGTTTATAATGTAACTGCAGTTCTGGGGGAATCCGACGCCCTCTTCTGGCCTCTACAGGCACTGCATACACGTGGTACACAGAAGCACAATAGGTAAAACACTCATATGCATTAAGTAAACATAAATAAATATTAAAAAAATAAGATGAAGAATGATTGAGGAAGACACTCAGTGTCAGTCTCTGGCCTCCGTGTGCATATGCACACACACACACACACACACACACACACACACACTGTACATGTGGCTCTGCCTGTACACGTGTACACACACAAGCATGATGGGTGTGGGTGGGTGTGCATGTGTACAATATACAACAAAGGACAATGTTCAACTTTATGAAACTGATTTCACTAGGATGACAAAGCTGCACTTGCAACTCAATCTCAGCCGTGGTGACAGCAATTCAGCCCGACAGCTTCTACCTAAGCTTGTGATGAAGAAGAATTTATAGCCGATCAATAGTAATGGCAAAGTTGCTTCTGAGCTTTGCACCAAAATTGAGAAGTGATCACACAGCCTGGAGTGAGGCCGATGTCGAAGGCAATGAGAGGGAAAGAGGTCAAGACCCCTCCAACTTCCTCTAGACCCAGGAGTGATTGAAGCTCCATTATGCAAATAACACCCGTCTCTCAGAGAGATACGTGTTTAAGTTGGAAGATAAAAGAATAGGAACACATAGTGAGAGCTTTCTTGAGAATTTATTTCTCCTCGTTCCTAAAACCTGCTCATTTTTTCTGTCTTCCCCCCCAAACGTCCAATTTCTTCCCTTAAAAGATGAAACTACACCATGATCCACTGAAACTCCCGCTCTTCAAACTTCCTAATATTAGGTAGCTTACACAATTTCTATTGTATGCATTTACCACTCAGCATGTAACTGACTCAAAGCCAGGCAGGCCCCACGGTGTTTACAAAAGTTTGTGTCATGGTCTATATTCAAAGAATGCACAAGAACTCTGGAGAGAGAAAGTGGGAAGTTATGCAAAATTGAAGTGAGCTTGTGTTTCATAAATTAGATTTATTTTTACTTATGTGTATGTGTGCCTGTATGTGTATATGTATACCGACGTGCAGTTACCCATGGAGGCCAGAAGAGGGCATCAGATCCCTCTTATCTGGAGTTATAGGTAGTTGGGAACCACCTGATGTAGGTACTATGAACAGAACCCGGGTCCTCCACTAGGAGAATTAACATTCTTAACTGTTGAGCCGTCTCTCCAGTTCAATAATTCTTAAATGATATTATTTCCGTTTTGTATCATTTCAGTTATGAATCATTGTACTTATATATATATATGGTACTTGTTTCTTAGTGCTGTATAAAACGACATTGTCTTTTGCCTCAGGCTGGTTTGTGCTGGTTCGTCTGAGGAATCTGTAAGTAGGAGATTAAGCAGCTTGGGACAGACTAAATGCTGAGTGAGCAGAAAGAACTGCATGGGCTGGGGTGCTCAGATGCAGAGAAGAGAAGTCTTGCCCTAACTGCCCCTGGTCCCTGTCTCTGCCTGTCTCCACTCTGCACCGTGTGCCTTCTGTGGAGTCGACAGCTTTCAGTGTCGCCTTGACCGAGAGTCCTTCCAGCCTCCTCCAAGCCCTCCTCTCTGCAGCCCCAGGAGATCATCCGAATGACTCCCACTCCCTGACGAAAATTCTCTAGTGCTCATCATCCTCAGGCTAAAGCCCCAACGTCCTGGGTGGGAAACAAAATCAGCTGTCAGTCAACCACCGCCTGATGTCAGGCCCCACCCACTCTACCCGCCATTCAGCACTTCTATTCTGAAGCAGTCAGTGATCATATTGGATTAGGGACCCAGCACACTCCAGTGTGACCCCATCCTCACTAGTTAGATCTGCAATGGCTCTACTCCCAATAGATATCACAGCCTGAGCAGCCAAGAGTCAGAACCTTGGAAATGAGAGAGGTCGATGCATAAGCCCTGTCTGGAATATTGATTTACTTCATTTGATTTATGATAAAAAAAGTAGAATATTAGAGAGGATTTCCCTGAGGGTATATTAGTTCTTTCATGTCTTTAATTCCCTCACATGCTCGTCTGTACATGAGCATCTACTCCAGGGACTCAGATAAGCAAGAACTGACTCCCCCTTCCACACTAGATAAAGCACGGATAATCCCTGCTGAAAACTGTCGAGGTGAGATGTTAGGAAGCCTGTTGGAGACATCAGCTCTGGGAGTCAGACTCCCCACCCGAGACGTTCGACACAGAGCTTCATGGAGACGGCAGATTTGAAAAGAAGACAAGAATGAAGGCATGACGCCAGTCTTGCTAATAACAGAACTCAAGATCTGCACTTCAGAGAGAAGAGCGCTACGAAGAAGGGCTCTTCAAGTGCCTCTCCCTGGCAGTGCTCCTGCAGGGGTTGTGGGACAGCTGCATCTCAGCCTCAGGGACTGGAGATGCTGAGGGTCCAGGACTTCACAAGCCTACCCAGTATACAATGGCTTAGGTAAGCCTGGAGAGACACCCGCTTCCTCACTTCCAAAGTGTCAGAGGAAGGATGCTTTCTCTGTCAGCCTACCTTGGAAAAACCCCTTCATTCATGTATTTCATGCACAAGGCTTCATATGGTCCTCATGTGTATGGTCCTGATTCAGGTGAGGTGTGCAATATATCTCATTTTATGACAGAGAAAACGGAACTTCATTTCCTTTTTTTTTTTTAATGCCTGCACATGTGCCTGCAGGCCAGAAGAACGCACCAGATCTCATTACAGATGGTTGTGAGCCTCTTTGTGGTGGCTGGGAATTGAACTCAGGATCTCTGGAAGAGCAGCCAGTGCTCTTAATTGCTGAGCCTTCTCTCCAGCCCCAAGTTCAGTTCTTTAAGCAAAAGCTTTAAACATGTACCCCACTTTGTGTACCCATCTCTATTGTTTCAATGGTGAGATTTTTTTTCCTTCCTGAGAATTTAGCTTGATTTTAACACAATATGAGCAGAAAGTGGATTTCTTGAATGACTAATGTTTGCAGTCCTCTGAGGTCTAGTCCCAGGTACATGAGATGAAAGAGCAGAATCTCACACACATAGATCTTAATGCCTATTTTCATGGCTTTTGATGATGCTTAAATAGCGAGTTTTTTGAGGTGGAAAAACACAATAGTAGTAATGTATCCCAGACTTTAACAGGGATACCCATCATGTATCCCTGTTATGGTTTGTTTTACTCAGAATGACAAGCGCTCTTCCCATGACTCCATATTTGAGGAGATAAAGAGGTGAGGGAGGTCCATAGAATGATTTCTTGGGACCTGAAAGTAACCCTAGTGGTTGTCTTCTCCAATATTACTTCAAATATATCTTGCAACAACTTATAACAGTGGTTTTCAACCTGTGGGTCACAACCCCTCTGGCAACCTCTCTATTCCCAAGACATTTACATTACAATTCATAACATTAGGAAAATTACAGTTAATATGTAACAATAAAAATAATTTTATGGTTGAGGTCACCACACACGAGGAACTGAACTAAAGGGTCAAAGCCTTAGGAAGGTTGAGAATCAATGACTTATTTCCAAAACTAAGTGTCTAGTTGTAGGCCAGGCAAATATCTGAAACAATAAACAAAACACAGAATATCCTGAACACCACTAAGTATGTAGTAAAATGCAATCTGTGGAGATGGCTCGGTGGGTAAGAGGGCCTGCTGTGGAATTCCCAGCACTCACCTAAAAAGCTGGGCACAACTGTACATGCCTGTAACCCACCATTGAAGGGGTAATGACAAGTGGAGCCCACAGCTTCTGGGTGTCCAGGATAGACAGAGCAGTGAGCTTTGGATTCAGTGAGAGACCATTGTCTCAAAAACTAAGGAAGAGGAGGATAAAGGAAGACACTCAGAATCTTCCTCTGTCCTCCTTATGCACACACACGGGAATGTGCACTTGCATGCACACACACACATGCACACACACAGAGAGAGAGAGAGAGCTGCATTAGGACAAATAGTCAAAGAGTTTGGATTTTGGATTTGGGTTTCCCTCTGGACATCCTGTCTCCCCCTTTTCCTTCCATAAAGTTCTTTTGGGAAAGTATATTGAAAGCACACATGTCAGGTATATTTTCTATCACATGAAACAGTTCTTCTCCAGAACCACAGTTTACCAAACCGTGATCAAAGTTCCCCACCACCACCTAAGACACAGCTCCTCCTGGAGGAAGAGCTGGACATTTGAGCTATGACTTTGCATTCCAGCACTAAGATCTGTGGTGTCACAAAGTGCAAACGGTCTTCCATAGAACTGAGGCTTGCACACACCTCATCATCCCCCTTCCTCCCAAAGTGGTGCTGCAGAAAATAGGTTCACAGAACTCGACTTTACAATGGGCTGCATGTGACTCTCCTTGACCACAAAACTTTGTTTCCCACAAAGAGAGTAGAGCATCAAAGGTCTGTGCTGACAGTGGCCACACCAGGTTGGCTCGAGGATTCATACCATTTCCAGGCTCTGTGGATGGAGCTGAGAGAACCCTGCAGAACTTATTACAAATCTGGTTCTCATTCATATGCACTAATGTGAAGATAAATGTGTATTAATTACTCTCCTTGAAGCATTTGTTTCAATCCATGTTTGCACTGATACCATCCATCAAGGCAGGGAAAGCCCGGCAGCTGGAGTATGAGATGCATGGTCACATTGTAAGTGCAGACAGGGAGCAGGAAGTGCTCAGTTTGCCTTCTCTTTTTTTTTTCTTAAAAAAAATAGTGTAGGATGTTTCCCTTGCTTGTATGCATGTGTACTATGTGTATACAGTACCCACAGAAGAGGCTATGGAAGAAAGTAGGTGTCACTGTCAACAGGGCATGGGAGACTGCACCACTCAGGCCAGTCTCCCTTGTGACCACGTGTGTAAACATCAAGATGAGAGAGTGGAGAAGGCCCCAAAGGGAAAGCTGAACTAGAGTTACTGATGGCTGTGAGCCACCGTGTGGGTGTCAGGATCTGAACTTGGGTCTTCTGCAAGAGCAGTCAGGGCTCTTAAGTCACCGAGCCACCTCTCCAGTCCCACACAATCATTTTGTATACAACCCCAAAACACACAGCATCACTTGATAGGTGTGTGAAGGTGCACACAAGACTCACAGTGTGATTTACATGTGTGTCTGTTCGCAGTTGGTGTGACATAAGAGCCTCCACATTCAGAAGCCTTTGCAGAGCTGTTTTCTGCCACTTGGTGGCCCTCTCCACTCTCAGCCTTGTGGTTTCCACACACCTTCAGTAGGGAAATTGCCCTGACCACCCCGCAGCCTCTCACCCCCAACTCACAGCCACACTTTGCTAGGTTAGGCATCACCTCGGACTCTACTCTTCCCATTTTGTTCAAAGTAGTGGATTCTCTAAAATAATAAAATGGAATCCCAAATGCAGAATGAAGAAGTTTTATGTTGCTTCGTTTTGTTTTTCAAGAATCTGTCTCTCCTTGTTTTTGTAGGTTTTCCCTCTTCTGGTTTAAGTTAGTGTAAGAATCAGGGGTAGATGCTTAGTTGAGAGTTTTTAGAAGTGTAGGTGGAATGAGATAAAGGGGAAATTACTGGAGAGGTCACCAGGATGTTACTGCTAGATACAAGTTATTTATTGACTTGATTTTCAGTCACACAAAACCCTGAACCACACTGACTCAAGCTAAAACTCCACATTCAACAGATTGATGAAAGGAAATGGAACCATACAAACAAAATAGATCCAAAAAACTAAACCCTGAGGTGTAATGATTGACACTCTAGAAAGATATCCATTAGTTAAACTTTAAAAAAAAACCTATTTTGTTTTTATTATTATTTGACACTTTCTTATATTTATATGAGTGTTAGTCTTTTCCACTCCCTATCTCCCTCTCTCATCCCCTCTTTAAATTCCCCCTTGGGTGCACCCACACACTGAGACAATGGGATGTTCTATCGGGAACTCACCAAGGCCAGTTGGCCTGGGTCTGAAAAAGCCTGGGATAAAACTGGACTCGCTGAACATAGCGAACAATGAGGACTACTGAGAACTCTAGAACAATGGCAATGGGTTTTTGATCCTACTGCACGTACTGGCTTTGTGGGAGCCTAGGCAGTTTGGATGCTCACCTTACTAGACCTGGATGGAGGTGGGTGGTCCTCGGACTTCCCAAAGGTCAGGGAACCCTGATTGCTCTTTGGGCTGATGAGGAGGGGGACTTGAGTGGGGAAGGGGATCTTGATCGGGGGGAGGGGGAGGGAAATGGGAGGCGGTGGCGAGGAAGAGACAGAAATCTTTAATAAATAAATAAACGGAGAAAAATAAATAAATTCCCCCTTGACCCCTCCCTCGGTCCCCTCTCTCATGCCCCTCCCTCTCCCAGTGGCACCATTATTCTCAATAAGTCCCTCCTCATACATCATGTCTCCTTTTTGTGTGTGACCCCTGAGTTTAATTGATTACATGAGTACAAGAGTATTCAACAAAGTAAGGGCAACTTATCTGTGGCTACATCAATGAAGAGGCTAGAACCTCTCCTCCGATAAATGTTAATTACCAAGTAGTTCCTATGGAATGGGAGGGGCTTCATGGTCCATCTCCCATCCATGATGAAATGTTAAGGGCCTTGTGCAGATAACCATAGGCACCATGAGTTTATGAGGATAATACAGACACATCCAGAAAACAGGTTTTTGCTGTCACTCTTTAGAAAACAATAGTATCAGGTTCCTTCATAGGGCCTACAACTTCCCAACCACAGGTTCCTAACCAGGTTTATAGAACCAGATATTGTATTCCCTCCTGTTGACCGGGCCTCAGATACATCACTTACCTCCATGACAGTCATGCCACTATTGCACTAGAGGACACATTCGCCTGATATTATAGCTTGAAAGGTTCACAATTGAGTAAGATTGTAGATGGTTTTCTCCCTAGGCAGCCTAGACAGCACCTTCTCGGGCCATGAAGTTTAGCCATTATGGAGGATACATCCATCTCAGCTTTAGATAAATCCTGTGACATGTGACCAAAGTAGTCAGTGTCTTCAGCAATGGGGTCTTACCACCAAGTTCTGGTGGACAGCCAAGAGCAACGACAATAGCCTGCAAACTTGGGGCGGGGGAGGTCTTTGGAATCTCCCTGGTCAGACTTGTAGGAAGACATCCCACATCTGGCATGGTGGGTTTTGTTTAGTAACTGTTCAAGTTTTCTTTTCTGTTTCTCAGATAAAAAACACTCACCAAAACCAACTTGAGGAAGGAAAGGTTTATTTCATCTTATAGTTCATCATCAAGGAAAATTGAGGCAGGATCTTGAAACAGAAATCCCAGAGAAACGCCGCTCTCTGGCTGGCCTCTAAACTCACATCCGGGTACCGTTATACAACCTAGACCCACCTGCATGGGGTGGTGTTGCCCAAAGTGAGTTTGGCCCTCCTACATCAACTAACAACCAAGAAAATGCCCCCCTAGACATAGACAAGCAAATCTGATGAAGGTGCCTCCTAAACTGAGGTTTTTTCTTCCAGAGTATGCCAAGTTGACAACCAAGATTAGCCATCACAAATGGCTTCTGGGAGGAGCATGACTCACCCATGGAGGGCACCTCCATTTGAACTCAACAGTTAATTTTATAGATAAATTCTGTAGCGCAACATCTTATTCCCCCTCTCACTAAACCCATCCTAACTTCATCATCTAAGAGGGAGATGCATTGGAAAGTAAATAGAAGAGAATTGGAGCAGAAAGAAACACTTATCAGAAATAAAACAAGTAGGAGGCATTACTGCATCCTTGATGTTTTCCTCACATTATCTGTGCAATGATAACAAAGCCATTAAGTCCCAGGTACAATAATTTCCAGTGTTACCAATAATATAAATAATACTGCTTATCATTCATAAACCACATTTGCGCTAATCATTTTGATGTGTTTTTCTAGCTCACTCCTAATGGAGAACTGATTAATTGGAATTGTTCGTTTGCTCATTTACACACGAGAGAAGTGCGCTTTAGAAGTTGAGCCAGTTTACCAATACTCTAAGCTAATAAGCACAGAGTAAGAAAGCCACACTTATCCCTGACTTTGTGACGGGGCTCATGGGAAATGTAACGCAGCATTCTTCGAAGATTCCAATGCTTAGGATATGACAGTTGAACATTATCTTAGATCCAAGATTGGGAATGAGGCTCAACTCAGCTGAGTCCCTGCTCAAGATTCCTGAAACAGAAAAACAGAGGATGTTAGAGAGCGAGTAAGATTCCTCAACAGATCACAGAGGCTGATGGTGCAAATCCAAGGCAGGAGTTTGTATGTTGGCCTTTATGGGGGTGGGAAGAAACACTTGTTTAGATGCCCACCTCACGGAATATGCAGCCACAATGAAGTCAATCCCTGGAGGTCTCTTTGAAGTCCAAGGGTTTTTGTTGTGTTCCACTTTCCTTGTGTGTGAGTGCACGTGTGCGTGTGTATACATCAGATTTGCATATTTACATGCATAAGCATCTATGTGGGTGTAAGTGTACCTGTGTATATGCGTGTTTGTGTGAGTCTGTGCATACACGAGTGCATGATGTATAATGTAGGGACTCATCTGTTTACCCTTCCACTGGATTCATTGAAGCAGTCTTACAGTCAAACCCAGAGTTGACTGGTATGACTAGTCATACGAGCCAACTTGCTCTGGGGACCTCCTGTCTCTACCTCCCAGGACTGGAATTATATGTAGGCCACAAAGCCTACTCATTATTTACTTGGGGATCCAAATTTAGATGCTTACACTTAAACTGCAAGTGTGCCATCTCCCCAACCCATCAAAGTTCAAATCTTGATGTTAGACCCATCTAGTTTTCATGCTTTCTTTTCCTCTCCCTCTCCCTCTCCCTCTCCCCCTCCCCTCCCCCTCTCCTCCTCCCCCCCCCTCTCCCCCTCTCCTCCTCCTCCCCTCCCCCTCCCCCTCCCCCCTCCTCCTCCTCTCCTCCTCCTCCTCCTCCTCCTCCTCCTCCTCCTCCTCCTTCTCCTTCTTCTTCTTCTTCTTCTTCTTCTTCTTCTTCTTCTTCTTCTTCTTCTCATAGTATCAGCATCAGGTTAAGATATGGTCAGCTCAAATCGCTCCCACTCTTAGAGCCTAAGGAGAAGGAGGGACTACTGAATCTAAGGTAAATGTCATGGCAGAGGACCTGAAGGACATGCTTCACCTTAGGGTGTGGTTGCTGCTGCTGATTTTGATGTTGAGTGAGGCTGGCCAATGAGGAGCTGCAGTGAGTCACTTAGAATAACAGATAAGATGCCGGGCTGGCAGTGTACACTTAAGGCAGGAAGATGACAGATCCAAAGACAGCCTGGACTGTGAGCAAAACTTCTCCAGACCACATCAGCTTTTCTTGTCTTCTTTGGTTTCTGTTTCTCCTCTTTCTTCTAAATTGACGCTACTGGTCAATTGAGATGGTTGATAAGAAGGACCTTCACTGTTTCTGATGGTCCAGGACCTCCAAAGCAGCCTGGCAAGCCCAGCAGTGTGGCAAACAGTTCCGTGTGGATTTTTGAAGAAAAATACGATGTAACTGAGGTGCTGCCTAAAGAGATGGTTCAAAGATAGGATGACGACTCAAGAGAATAAAAAAGGCGTGGAGCTCGTGTGCCACCCAAGCTAGTTTTCTTATGATAAAAACAATGATTTTTCTCAACCAGGGTCTGTGTTGGGAATACAATGCTTTGTTTCCATTTCAACATTGCATAATTTCCATATGGCAATGCTGGGAATCTTTTCTGATATTAAACAGATTATAGCAGTGACAAGTTGAGTAAACACTGGCATTAAAAGAGATTTTAATGATGAATAATTTTAAAAACTTTTTTGTCTCTGGTGCTAGGTTCTATGTTCTTCATGAAGTCTAAAACACATCATTTCTTTCATAAATCATCGAACAGAATGGACTTTATATTTCTCAGTCTTGGTCTAACCAAAGCCACAGAATATCATCCCTTACTTAAAAAAAGTACTGGTTGCATTTAGTTGACTTTTTTCATTGGTTTCTTATCTTTAATGTTATTGCTTTGGGGATCATTTTTAAGATTATTTTCTCTCATGGAGCTAACTCTTTTTTTATTTTCTAGTGTAAATAAGAACTTGGGTTCCTGGCCCGAGAGCACTGTTTGTTTCTAATAAAAGAATTATTGTGGTAAATAAAGCTCCTTCTTAGAACCTTTACAACTATGTCCCACAAATGTTGATGTTTTCTCTTCTTCTTCCAATGTAGCATATTTTATTTTAGTTCCTTCTTTAGTTCCTTGTTCATGGGTGTGTAATTTAATGTTTATGGATTTGGAGATGGCCCGTTGCCTTTTCTTAATGAATTCTACTTTGATTTTGTTGTATTAGCAGAGCACATCCTGAAGGGCTGGAGATGCAGCTTAGAGGACAGGGTGCTCACCTAGCACACACAAAGCCACACCCTCTCCCAGAACCACCTAAGTCAGGTGTGGCAGGTATATGCCTGCAATCCCAGCACCAGGAGATGGACGCAGGAGAATCAGGAGTTCAAGATCATCCTCAGTGACATAGTGAGTTTGAGGCCAGCCTGGGCTACATGAAACCTATATAAATAGATAAATGTATTCTACAAGACATCCTTTCCTTGGTGTTTGTCACACTGAGTCTGTGATCCCTGAGAGTCTGTTCATCTTGTTGAGTAGTCCACTGGTACCTGAAAAAAGGAGAACATCTTTTCTCCATCATGCTACTGGGAAGTGTCAGTCGGTGACACTGGCTGGTGGAGACCTTCACACCGCTGCTGGTTTCCTGGCTGCTTCTGTCTTTGATGCACTGATTGATATCCCTAACTTTAGCTGTAAATTCCCTGTTTTTGTCTTCAGTTCTATCCATTCTTGCTTTGTGTGGAGGCTGTGATGGGTAAGTGCTATGAAGAACTGGGGTCCCCTCCTAGTCCATCAATCCTCTCAGTGCTATGTGATATTTCTCTGTAGAAATAGTTACTCTGATGTCTACTTTACCAGAAATAATTATAATACTCTTTTTTTTGTTTGGTTTAGACCCAGGGCTTCACTGTGTAGCTACAACTGTACTGGAACTCACTATCTAGACCAGGCAGGCAGCATTAAATTCACAAAGATAAAGCTGCTTCTGAGTGCTGGGATTAAAGGAGTGACCACTATACCTGGTTCCTTATTTCTTATTTTTCAAAGATTTAAATTATGTACGTGTGAGTGCATGTGGGCGCACACGTGCACATACACTCAAATGCACCATGTGTGAGTACGGTGCCCAAAGAAGCCGTCAGATCCATTAGTGCTGGGAACTGAACCCCAGTCCTCTGCAAGACCAGCCAGTGTTCTGAGCAACTGTGCCATCTCTCCAACCCCTTCTTCTCTCTCTCCAATTTCTACTTCATTGTTGAACTTGCCTGGGCACGCTTACTTAAATTGCTCACTCTTTTTGCTTGTAACCAGTAATTCCCATTTGCTTCTCTCTTGTTTCTCCAGTTTCACTGATTCTGCTTATTTTCCTTTGTTTGGGAGTGTCTCAGTGATTCTTGAACGCCAGCTTTAGGACAGACACTTAAAATCCTTTCTAATGATTCTGACAACTGTATCTGGTTGTATTCTCTTGGTTTCACCATCAGGGAACTGGTTTTCCTCACCTGCTTCTCACTTTGGGTGTGGTTGTGGCATGGCAGCGATTCTGATTTTTAACCTTTATGATTTGTCAAAAAGGTCGGCAGCCCTGGTCTTTTCCACATTTTTTTTTCAGCAGGCAAGTACCCTGCTAGAGTTAGCCTGTCTTGGCCTGCTTATAGACTGTGAATTATAGTGATATTTCATTTGT